>OU343225.1:52510720-52622700 GCA_910596185.1 Chrysanthemum makinoi
GAAAACATATGAAAACGTATAAAAACGTCAAAAAACATATGAAAACTTAAAAACGGACGAAAACTTGTAAAAGCGGACGAAAATAGATGAAAACGTATAAAAACGGACGAAAACGTACAAAACAGATTGAAAACATATAAAAACGGGTGAAACGTAAGAAAACGAATGAAATCGTATAAAAACGGATGAAAACATATAAAATGGACGAAAACTGATAAAACGTAAGAAAACCTATAAAAATAGACTGAGAGTGATTTTTAGAATTTTAGTCAATAACCAATTTAGATCATGTGGATATAGTATTAGACCCATGTGGGTATAGTATTAGACCCAATCAGACCTACTAATATTAATTAATTAAAATCAACTAATCCATCTAGACCTCTCTATTTTATTTAATCAAACCCAACTAAACTCATCTTATTAAAAATATTTAACCAACTAGAATCAAATTTAACCATTGGGTCTTAAATTGGCACCTCTAAATTCAGCTTTGGAAATTTTTGTTTCTATGTTATATATTTGTATTTTTTTTTCTTTTCTAAATTTGTTTTACTAGTATGTGTTAGGTCACTAGTTTTACAAATACAAGTAATATAGAAAGAGATAAGGCGATTGAACAAGTAAAACACACACACACATGAAACAATAATACGGTTATGCGTAGGATATGTGATGAGAGAAAAACTTGAACAACCAACCTTCAAATGAAGGTTTACAAGAGTATTTATAGGAGGAAAGCTAGGGCAACACTCCTAGTTTCCATCATTTCTTTAATGGGCTTGGGCCTAAGCTCATGGGCCTCCTACATAAGCTTAATGCTAATAACAAACATAAAGGCCATAATAAAGCTAACTATTACATAATAATTTCTAACACTTGATTATGGTTTAGGAGTGATTCCAACAATCTCCCCCTCAAGTGTTGGTGATGAACGGTGAAGGCGTTGATGTAATAGTAGCTCTGACGTCTTCTGACATTCTTCTTTCTTGTGAGAAGAATTGCCTTGACTCGAAAAATCTCTCCAGTGTAGAGGAATTGTCTTCTTTGAATGGTTATGCTTTGACGTCATCTTTAACTTTGTTCTTTGATCATTGTTCTTTGTGATGAAAGTGATAGTATGTTGTAGTCTGCATCAAGTCTGTCTCAGGTCTGCTTCGCTGCTCCAGTGTCTCCACGTCATTCTTCAACATGCTCACACGCTCTTTGACGTTGGAATTCAGTACTGATGAAGTTCTTTAAGTCTTTTAACTTTGTAGATTCTTTGATTTGACGAATAATCATTCTGACTGTTGTGTTGCTTTTGAATAGAACTTCCATTAGTGATGATGTTGGCGTGAGCATGAGAAGAATCAGCATGATCATCCCGCTCCGGAGCTTCCATAAGAAGAAAACATTTCAAATGGTTAGTAATAAGCAGGTTCCGGCACTTACAAGTTTGAACTTCGAGAGTGTTAACAGCATAGTGTGAAAACACAACTCTAATTCTTACAAAGGCCGTTCCTGAACTGGAGTCCCACAAGTGAGATAACGCGATGTACCGAAGTACATCTACAGTTCAGATGAGTCGTTGAGGTACACCGAAGCATCACCTCACGATTGTAGACCGTTTGAGACACACTCCGCGTAATCCACGGGGAGTTACCGAAGTGACCTGCTGTCAGGGCTGTTTGATGTTGACCCTGGCAGGAGTTTCCATTCAATCACTGAGGATCACAGATGTGAACCTCTCATAAATGTTCTCGACAGATTGCTAAGATCTGTGAAGGACTCGATAATGTACCACTGAAATTCTTATTGTTGAATGATAACGCTACACGCGTCGTTCGGGGTCAATGAAACTTCCTTTTCTTCGAGCAAGTTTTATAACACCCTAGGCAGTGAACCTAATCGTTGTAGTGTAGTAATTAGGGTAAGCCACGGGTATTGATATCGTTCTCTAGGGGAATAGGAATGCTAGTAAGGAGTTACTACGCTAAGGTTAAGGTTGAGGAAGATTATTTTTTATCTTTTTATATTTTATGAAAAATGGAAAGGTACGAATCTCGGGTATTGGATTTGGGGGGTTGGTATTTCTACCGATTACTCTACTATTATCTAATTATCTAAACTAAGGTTGTGGGAGTCTATGTCTAATTAATGTGTGCTCGTATGATAGTTTAAAGATGTGTTTACTTAGTTTGTATTACTCCTTAATTATCTCCTATTGATGGTTGAGTGTCACGTCTTATTCCTAGTTGCGTTGTGTGTCTAAAGTTGTAGGGTATGCGTTTCTCCCTAACTCTTCGAACTTACCAAAGGGTCTTGTCTACAAACCCACTAGAGATTATAGACTCCTACTCTAAGGCGCTCTTTGGATGGTTTAGCCTACAATTACTCAGGTAATTATACTCTAAGGTTCACAAAGATGAATCAAGCATTAAGTACACAACGAATGACCTATCGCATTACTAGATCATTAATCAACTAAGATAAGAAACAACCAATCAATATTTAATAATTAAGTTTCATACTTCCTAAGCAAACACACAAATAAATTAGCCGGACATGGAGAACATGCAAGCATACACACAAATAATCAAAGACATAATTGAATTAATGAAGTAAAGACTTATCTTGGTGTAAGATAGGGTTTAAAACCCTAAAATACTGTACAAGACACCTTAGGTTCGGTTTTAGGTTTTACTCCAAAGACTCTCCACATAAAGACTGAAAAATTCGGATTCTATATATAAGATTACAATTGCGACGGCGTCACCTTATGTTTAGTGACGCCGTCGTGTCGCCGCCATTAGGGTTTCGTCTTGGCCACGTTAACCTTGCGACGGCGTCACCTTATGTCCGTAACGCCGTCCTCTTCAGCTTCTGGACGTCGTCTGATTGCATCTAGGCGTCTGAGTAGCGACGGCCTACTCTTTCACAACTAGATGTCGTCTCTTGAAAACATGAGTTTTGGGTTCTGTCCCGTCACAATAATTTTGGGACGGCGTCGCCAATAGCACCTGACGTCGTCGCCTTCTACTTTTAGCAACTGTGAGTGTCTCGATTTCGACTTTGGCCATTTTCTTCATATATTCGCGCCTTTTCGTCCAAATAAGTGCCATTCCAGCATTTTGCCTTCACGAGACCTAAAAAGTGAAAAGGAACGATATTAAGCAATAACGGATACAAAAGTGATCAAATAAGGACTTAAACGACCCCTCAAAATGGTACCTTTTAAAACCTTATCATTGAACGTCAAGTGATAGAATGTCAAGTGTTCCTAAGAGATCTTTTTGATGAATCTCGTGGCTCTAGACTCAATAGTGAGTTTTGGTTTTCCTGAGCGGAGACTAGGGAGAGGGTCTCCTTCTTCAATACCAGCGATCTCTAAGAGAAAGCCAATAGTTTACGTAGGGTTCCCTGTGAGAATGAAACAAGCTTCTGTTGAGAGAAACTTGAGTGGCTAAGAAGGTTTAGTGCATGCGTCACTGGGTCCATGACGACTTTTAATCTTCAATACCGGCGTCACTGAGTGACAACCAGTAGCATATGAATTGAACCCGGTGTCTGCCCTAAGTTGAATAATCTGGAGGGCTATTTCTTTTCATCCTTTTCTTTGCATTTCTTTTTGATTCTTCAACTCCTTCTTTCTTCGATTCTCATTTTCTCCTTTTTATAATCATACCTAAGGACTTCTAAGTACTAACTATTTGTGATGTCCTTGGGTAGATCCCTCCGGCTCTGGCGGATCATAGGACGGTTATTCCTAACCTTAGTCACCTTATAACTCCATGACTAACATATGTTGCCATTAATACCACAGTTGTTGTAAAACCCTAAAAATATAAAACATATTGAGAGACTAAAATACCCTTGGAATCAAAAGTTATTAAATACGTAAAATACATTGATGTTCATTTAACACAATTAAAACCTAACTTACGAATATTTAAAAACTAACGTGAGTATATTTATGTAATTGACATTTGTACGAAAAAGATAAACGTCACATGCATAAATCGTTGGGTCTCGTTTGTTTTCTTGTGAATCCGATTGTTAGCCCAAGACGTGGTCTCGTTTGCGTGGGTTGGATTTGAGCCGAGAGACCAAAGAGAGCCCAAAGGGGCGTGGGTTTTGTTGTGTTCGGTTAGACCAAGCCGAAGCCCACCCATCAAAAAGCCTAACCTATTTGTTTCACTATAAATACAATCACATGACCACAAAATTGGAACCCTAGTTTTGCCTCCCCTCTCTTTTCTTTTCTTCTATTCGGCCGAGCATTAAAACCCTTGGTGTCGAGACTTTTGTTCAACAAAGATAAGGTATAACATGTTTTCTCGTCTTCCTTTGTTACACCTTACGTTAATATATGTTGTATCATGTTTGTTTTAGTCGATCTTGTGATTTTCTTTTGGCCGAACCGTATGAAAACAAACACAAACCATAATGAATTGAACCTTGTTAAGAGAACATGTATGTAATACGTATTATTTGAATCGGATCATAGGTATGTTGAGCACAAGAGAACCAAATCACATATATAGATGTTATTATGCCTAATAAATTCGAAACCCTAATTGGAATAGAACCCTAAGTGTAATTAATGGTCTAAACATGTGATTATAGTGGTTTTAATAAGCCCTAAAACTGGACAGCATCATATGTCGAACTTGTGCGTGTCATAGATCGAATTTTATAAGTGCAATAATCTGGGTTTTTGTGGGGAAAGTTTATTTTATGTCTTAGTTAAGTTTTCCAAGTGGTTTGGTGTCACACCCTCGCCGGAGGCGGAAATACGAGGTGTAACGGAAGGGAACATAAGCACAAGATAATAGAACATACCAACGTTAAGATTAAAAAGAAATAATACTCCATTACAATACTAGTTTAGCCGTCATCGGCAAATATATTACAAGATTTAGATTCCAAAATATTGAGTTTTATCACATAACGACTTGTAACGACAAGTGAAAACTTCTTTATGCAAGACTTGATAGAAAAGCTTACTAACGATCACCTGAAATGCATGAGAGAAAAACGGGTCAACTATGAAAATAGTTGGTGAGTAAACACGTTTAGCGAAATAAGAAAACTCGTAAGAAATATTCAAAGCTTTCGGTCAACGAAAAGGGTCCACAAAGCAAAGGCATTGTGTATCCACTCAGTTCCAAGTTCCGCCCATACAAAACTTGCAACCTGTGTGTACACAACCCATTGCACAAAAATATAGTGCGTCAAGTAGTCGAGTGTAAACGGTCATAATAGTTCCCAAAGCAAAGGCATTGTATATCCACTCAGTTCCAAGTTCCGCCCATACAAAACTTGCAACCTGTGTGTACACAACCCATTGCACAAAATATAGCGCGTCAAGTAGTCAAGTGTAAGTGGTCATAATAGTTCACAATATAGTACCAAGTATATAACAATTTAGAGATGCTCCGAACATGGGAGACTTTATAGCGATGCTCCGAACATGGGAGACTTTATGGCGATGCTCCGAACATGGGAGACTTTAATTGAAAATGCTCCGTTCCCATAGGGAGACATTTTGCTCCGGACCGGGGAGGCTTTAATTGAAAATGCTCCGTTCCCATAGGGAGACATTTTGCTCCGGACCGGGGAGGCTTTAAATTGATGCTCCGAACATGGGAGACTTTATAGTGATGCTCCGAACATGGGAGACTTTAGGTCAAGGTCATAACACGTACGGTTCAATAAGTTCAAATAAGTCATAATGTCGTAATTACGTTCAAAGATTGATTCGAGTTCACAAGTTCTAGTCAAAAGAGTTCACAAAGTAAGAATCAATTTAGTTCAAGTATGGTTCATGCATTCAGCCCCAAAATATAGTAAAACGGTAAAAGGGGATGTGATTACTCACTTGGTAAACTGGTATGACGACAAGAGTGAGTACACTGAGGTATAATGTGATGCGTTAACCGAGACCTATTACCAATGATATGATATGTCATGAGTTGCAATGTAATGTTATGCATGCATTTCGTATGTTATTTATACCATTTGTGAGTTTGAAAATATTACTTGTCGTCGAAAAATACTCTTTTGACGTCTTGACCATTCAAAAATTACTTCACAAGTATTTACGTCAAAATGTCATCCTACAATGGTTTTATAATGATTTATTGTGAAATTATCGCTTTTCGTCGTAAAACAATGTCGTCGGAATTTTCATGAAAGTGACAATAATGGCTCCGAAAAACTAGTCGTAAAATAGTGTACGTCGATCGTTAGAGAACGAACTCGACGGTTTTGGAAAGTTTGTATTGAGATCTAGAAGTTTCAGTTCAGGAGTTTTCGTCATAAAGGTCTCGAACATAAAGATAATAGGGGTTAAATATGGTGATTTTAGTTACCGTAACACTTATCTCGTAAAAATAATATAGTTTTTCTAAAAATAATAGTTACGGCAAGTTTATGAAAACGTGTATATCTTAGTCGTTTCAAATCCGTTTTCTACGTATTATATGTCCTTAGCTTCGTATCAAAGTATACTAATATATTTTTGATAAGTCGAAATAATTTGTGAAGCTTAAGGCTCATTTTTGACCCGAACAAACTAAAAATAGTATGCTGAAATTTCAGAAAATTATACTTTTCGTCGTCAAACTTGTAAAATCCATAACTTCTTCGTTATAAGTCCGTTTTTATCCGTTCAAGCGGCCACGGATTCGTTTTAAAGTATATTTTCTAAATATCAAGGCCAAAAGGTCGTGCCTACTGTCGGTTTTTCCAGAAAATCAAAACAAGGACAGAACACTTTATATACATATCGAAAATAGTTTTTCTCGGACAAAACCTATTCTAATCCCTTCAAATCAACTCCAAAGCTAATCTAATCCTACCATACACCTTCTTAGGGTGTCATGGGTTCCTAGACATCATTAAGACCAAAGAATACCAAGGGGATATTTATAGGATGACCATATATATATAAAACTCCAAAAAATCAAGTAAAAATGGTATAAATCACATATCATGCATGCTTGCTCCAAAAATGAAGAGATACATATGAAATGAAAAAGGAAACATGAAAATGAAAGAAACATGCTTACAAGTAAATATGATGAGGTGATAAGAACCAAGGTTTAGCCTAAACACTCTTGGTTTTTATTTCAAAATCTATAAAGAGTATTATCTAGATTGTGATTATGCTTGAACTTGGAAAAATTTTGTGATCCTTTGAGAACCTCTACTATGGCCGGTTATGTTGGAGAGAAACAAGAGAGAAAGAGATTTTTACACTAGGTGAAATATGAGATACATGAATGAGGAAATAAAAGTGTAAGATTTTTATGTAGTGTACAATCTAAGAAATCAAGAAAATCTTACCACATTTATTACCACCCTCTTGGACCGGATTTTAGGGGGACTTTGTTTCCCAAATATTTTTTTTTTTTTAAAAATGCATTATGTAAACATTTACTTGTAATAGTTGTAAGAAAGTGTAAGTAATTGTGTAGGAAATGTAACTTGTAAAGGTAAATGGTAGATTTTTGGTACAAGTAAGTTTTTAATAGATCAAAATAGAATGTAATGAGATAATAAAATTGTAAAAATACATTCCTTGTAAAATTTGAGTGATAAAATAGTTATCGAGTAATTTTTAAGAAAAGTGTCGTAATAATATAACTTTAACGATTTATATACCAAATAAATTTAGAACACTAGGTAAACTCAAAATATAGTTTTTATAAACTAAATATAAGTATAAAAATATATCGGGATCATTTTTGAAAGTAACGGATTAGATGTTCAAAATAATAACTCACGCGATAACGTTTATTAAATATAAAAATTACGCGTTAAATGTGAAATGAAATGCCATGAATGAATTAATATGATGCATATTTAATTTAAGAAATGACCGGAATTTGGGAATTGTGACATTCTTCCCATGTCAGCGGAATCACGTCCCCGTGATTCGATTAACGATACTATGGTCCGAACCTCGACAAGAGTTCTAAAAGTTCATGATCGTACGAACAGTCTAAATGATCATATCAATGCCCATGCGTACAGGTTCCCCATTCAACTAAGTACGTGCCCGTGATTAGATTTGATTGGGTAAACTTGCCCAATATCGAACGTAGCTCTCAAAAGACCTTTAGGTAGTCGATTCTAATTTAATCTCACAACTCATCAAACAAGAACTGTCATGAGATTAAACTAAACCGACTTGAGTAAACTTGTCTCTTAGCTTGATTTTCGCAACTCATCAAACAAGAACTGTCACTAGATCAAGCTAGGAAACAAGTTGTTAGAAAGGTAGGATTCCTCATCCTTGAATGAAGTCTTTTGAAAGATTCGCTCGATATTCGATTTGCTTACACAATCAAATCCAATCAACAAAATATATAACAACTAAGGTCGATATCAATAGGTCTCAAATTAATCAAGGTCGTGAACGTGGTAAAGATTGGAAGGAAGTTATGCACTCAAAATCATGTCGTACAGAAATAAGGTAGTTGTTCGAAAGAATGTACCCGTTAAGCGTTGCGGGCTTCCTCGGTACCCAGATAGAATGCTTGACCACGTGCGGGGGAAACATCAATGTTCGGATCTTGTGGGCCTTCTATTGCAAATGCCAAGTTTGGACGATTACCTCCTTGATTGGGAGTTCTTTTCAGCTTTGGACAGGTATTGCGAAGGTGATCTAGACTTCCACACTCGTAACATGCCTTTCTCTGTCCTTGATTCCCAGTTCTGTGTGAGCAATTTCGCGCGAAGTGGCCCGTCTGTCCACATTTGCCGCACCTTCGGCAGTCTCCCGAGTGATGATAATTACATTGAGTGCACAAAGGATGTGGACCTGCGTATCTTTTGCGCCCCTGGGTAGTCGCTCCATAGTTCCTGGTTATTCGTTGCCTCTTGTCTTGCTGACCCTGGTCTCGGCTTCCCTGGTGATCCTCCTGTCGCTTTCGTCCACTGTCGTTTGCTTTTGTTAGTTCTCCAGACCTGATCACATCATTTGTCAAGCGATATTCCATGCTCACAGCGGCTTGCAGAGTGGTTGTGTTCGACGAGGTGACATCCCTTCTAATTTCCACAGTGGAAACCATGTGAGGAACCATCCTAGTTAAACCTTCTCCGGCGTTGGTTCGTCTAGCATCGAGATGTGCTATAATTTGAGTGAGTAGATCCGCTATTCCAGCAGCGTTGTTGTCTGGATTGTCATTGTTGTTTGGGTTGCCGTTGTTGTTACCTCCTGAGCGTGTGTTTCTTGCAGCCATGATTCTACAGAGGACCAAAACATCGGGTTGAGTAAACGACATTCTAACGAAGTCGATGATGTGCGAACGGTGGTAATGTGTTATAGTGATCGAAACATGACAGGAACAAAGGCATGCTATGTCTAACAAGTCGAAAGATGGAAAAGAGAAGATATGAACAAGGTACGGTAATGTAGACGTGAACGTAAAAACATGCTATGCATACCCACCCGACCAATGCAACTTCAGGTGACCAGACTCAAAAGACTCGACTAAACATGATTTAAAACTACCACTCTTATCATTGCATGGTTCTTCATAAATTAGACATAGTTGATCAGGCTATGTATAATTTATGAGTAACGATGCAACGATAGGACTAGTTGACTCGAATGGTGTTCAATGTTTAATAAAATAAAATAAAATAAATTTTTTTTTTTTTTTTTTTCCGGTTATAGCTGTGATTTTTATTTTTGAAAAATCGGCATTCTCTATAACCTTTGGCTCTGGTACCAATCTGTCACACCCTCGCCGGAGGCGGAAATACGAGGTGTAACGGAAGGGAACATAAGCACAAGATAATAGAACATACCAACGTTAAGATTAAAAAGAAATAATACTCCATTACAATACTAGTTTAGCCGTCATCGGCAAATATATTACAAGATTTAGATTCCAAAATATTGAGTTTTATCACATAACGACTTGTAACGACAAGTGAAAACTTCTTTATGCAAGACTTGATAGAAAAGCTTACTAACGATCACCTGAAATGCATGAGAGAAAAACGGGTCAACTATGAAAATAGTTGGTGAGTAAACACGTTTAGCGAAATAAGAAAACTCGTAAGAAATATTCAAAGCTTTCGGTCAACGAAAAGGGTCCACAAAGCAAAGGCATTGTGTATCCACTCAGTTCCAAGTTCCGCCCATACAAAACTTGCAACCTGTGTGTACACAACCCATTGCACAAAAATATAGTGCGTCAAGTAGTCGAGTGTAAACGGTCATAATAGTTCCCAAAGCAAAGGCATTGTATATCCACTCAGTTCCAAGTTCCGCCCATACAAAACTTGCAACCTGTGTATACACAACCCATTGCACAAAATATAGCGCGTCAAGTAGTCAAGTGTAAGTGGTCATAATAGTTCACAATATAGTACCAAGTATATAACAATTTAGAGATGCTCCGAACATGGGAGACTTTATAGCGATGCTCCGAACATGGGAGACTTTATGGCGATGCTCCGAACATGGGAGACTTTAATTGAAAATGCTCCGTTCCCATAGGGAGACATTTTGCTCCGGACCGGGGAGGCTTTAATTGAAAATGCTCCGTTCCCATAGGGAGACATTTTGCTCCGGACCGGGGAGGCTTTAAATTGATGCTCCGAACATGGGAGACTTTATAGTGATGCTCCGAACATGGGAGACTTTAGGTCAAGGTCATAACACGTACGGTTCAATAAGTTCAAATAAGTCATAATGTCGTAATTACGTTCAAAGATTGATTCGAGTTCACAAGTTCTAGTCAAAAGAGTTCACAAAGTAAGAATCAATTTAATTCAAGTATGGTTCATGCATTCATCCCCAAAATATAGTAAAACGGTAAAAAGGGGATGTGATTACTCACTTGGTAAACTGGTATGACGACAAGAGTGAGTACACTGAGGTATAATGTGATGCGTTAACCGAGACCTATTACCAATGATATGATATGTCATGAGTTGCAATGTAATGTTATGCATGCATTTCGTATGTTATTTATACCATTTGTGAGTTTGAAAAATATTACTTGTCGTCGAAAAATACTCTTTTGACGTCTTGACCATTCAAAAATTACTTCACAAGTATTTACGTCAAAATGTCATCCTACAATGGTTTTATAATGATTTATTGTGAAATTATCGCTTTTCGTCGTAAAACAATGTCGTCGGAATTTTCTTGAAAGTGACAAAAATGTCTCCGAAAAACTAGTCGTAAAATAGTGTACGTCGATCGTTAGAGAACGAACTCGACGGTTTTGGAAAGTTTGTATTGAGATCTAGAAGTTTCAGTTCAGGAGTTTTCGTCATAAAGGTCTCGAACATAAAGATAATAGAGGTTAAATATGGTGATTTTAGTTACCGTAACACTTATCTCGTAAAAATAATATAGTTTTTCTAAAAATAATAGTTACGGCAAGTTTATGAAAACGTGTATATCTTAGTCGTTTCAAATCCGTTTTCTACGTATTATATGTCCTTAGCTTCGTATCAAAGTATACTAATATATTTTTGATAAGTCGAAATAATTTGTGAAGCTTAAGGCTCATTTTTGACCCGAACAAACTAAAAATAGTATGCTGAAATTTCAGAAAATTATACTTTTCGTCGTCAAACTTGTAAAATCCATAACTTCTTCGTTATAAGTCCGTTTTTATCCGTTCAAGCGGCCACGGATTCGTTTTAAAGTATATTTTCTAAATATCAAGGCCAAAAGGTCGTGCCTACTGTCGGTTTTTCCAGAAAATCAAAACAAGGACAGAACACTTTATATACATATCGAAAATAGTTTTTCTCGGACAAAACCTATTCTAATCCCTTCAAATCAACTCCAAAACTAATCTAATCCTACCATACACCTTCTTAGGGTGTCATGGGTTCCTAGACATCATTAAGACCAAAGAATACCAAGGGGATATTTATAGGATGACCATATATATATAAAACTCCAAAAAATCAAGTAAAAATGGTATAATTCACATATCATGCATGCTTGCTCCAAAAATGAAGAGATACATATGAAATGAAAAAGGAAACATGAAAATGAAAGAAACATGCTTACAAGTAAATATGATGAGGTGATAAGAACCAAGGTTTAGCCTAAACACTCTTGGTTTTTATTTCAAAACCTATAAAGAGTATTATCTAGATTGTGATTATGCTTGAACTTGGAAAAATTTTGTGATCCTTTGAGAACCTCTACTATGGCCGGTTATGTTGGAGAGAAACAAGAGAGAAAGAGATTTTTACACTAGGTGAAATATGAGATACATGAATGAGGAAATAAAAGTGTAAGATTTTTATATAGTGTACAATCTAAGAAATCAAGAAAATCTTACCACATTTATTACCACCCTCTTGGACCGGATTTTAGGGGGACTTTGTTTCCCAAATATATATTTTTTTTTTTAAAATGCATTATGTAAACATTTACTTGTAATAGTTGTAAGAAAGTGTAAGTAATTGTGTAGGAAATGTAACTTGTAAAGGTAAATGGTAGATTTTTGGTACAAGTAAGTTTTTAATAGATCAAAATAGAATGTAATGAGATAATAAAAATTGTAAAAATACATTCCTTGTAAAATTTGAGTGATAAAATAGTTATCGAGTAATTTTTAAGAAAAGTGTCGTAATAATATAACTTTAACGATTTATATACCAAATAAATTTAGAACACTAGGTAAACTCAAAATATAGTTTTTATAAACTAAATATAAGTATAAAAATATATCGGGATCATTTTTGAAAGTAACGGATTAGATGTTCAAAATAATAACTCACGCGATAACGTTTATTAAATATAAAAATTACGCGTTAAATGTGAAATGAAATGCCATGAATGAATTAATATGATGCATATTTAATTTAAGAAATGACCGGAATTTGGGAATTGTGACATTTGGTCGAATTTGGAGTTGCCTAAGTCGTATTTTTGAATTTTACAAGATCAAGTGTCAAAGCTGAGAAAACGGGTCTGAAATTTAGTTGTATTGTTTGATTTTTCATTTTCAAACCATAAAGAATTGGGAGCTCTCCTTTTACAGGAGTGATATTTAGGACATAAATGAATTTCTGGGAGTTCTGGGAATTTTTCCAAGGTGTCTAAACAGGTCCAATAAGCGTAAACTTTTAAGGTGTATTTTCTGATTACTTTCTGGACAGGTCTGGACTTGTGATTTTCCATAGGCCATTTGGCATAGATATAGAACCCACCAATTTTTGTAGAGTTTCTTAACTCATATGAGAACCCTTGTAATTTTGCTTGATTTCATTTGAGCTAAGTAATTATTTTATAAAAATCGCTAAAGTCTGGTCCGAATATGAGTTTAAGAAACTGAAAGATAAAATATGATATCAATAGGTAACACACTTACAAATGCATAAGAAGCTTATAAAATGAGAATATACTTATCTCTAAGAATGTTAATGCGATTAATCCGTCATAGCTTTAATGATGCTAATAAGTATTAAACAAATCATAATCCGTGTAGATTCGTTGAAGAAGACGCGACGTTATATCTTCGTGATTCACTCATTCGTTTGCTTTTCTCTCATTTGCTTCAAGGTACAGATATTCTGACCTTTTTAGTAAAGGTTCCTTATGATGTTCTTTTCGTTAGCTTTCCTATTTTACTTATTAGGGTTTCCGATGCCATTGCTATGAATCCTTTCCTGATTGTTTGACCTGTTGCTTATCTGAACTTATGTTTTATTGAACCATGCGATATTTGATTTGAACTTTATGTTAGGAAGACTTTGATGTGCATATTTTTTGAACCTTGTTATATTTGAATATGAACCTTATGATATGAGTTATCTGATATGTTATTTGCTATGAACACTAATGTGTCTTTTGAGCTGTTGCTTATCTGAACTTTGATATTTGAATCATAAAACATTGATTTTGAACTATATGATATGAAACTTTTGATTTTGAAAACATGATTAAACATTTGATAAAATATGATCTATGTCAGTTTTGACATTCTAATTTGACCTAAGTTAGTTTGACACCCGAGCCAAATAATAACTAGTCATGGGGGTTCCATGGCCGTGTCAATGATGCACCATTGACATGACTCTAGGGCAGTAGAGTGAAGTTCTGCCACGTCCCTTATCTGTTATCTGTTATGAGCTCAAGTTATATTATATGACCAATGTATGTTTGTGGGGCGTATGGATGCATCCTAGATCTGATCTGTTATCCGATATGATTTGTCTAGGTGAATGATGTCGTGTGCAATACGCGTCTTCATAAAACTCTGGGAGCTAGCTACTCCGACTTATTTTGAGATTGTTTCTATATAGTTATGATGTTTTTGATATGATATGTTCTGGGCTCGTGGTAGTTAACTAAATCTTTATTTGTTATTTCTATGTTAAGTATTCTGATTATGATTCGGTATGTTCAAGTGTTAATAATTATGTGCTAGGCCTATTATACGTTATTATATATGTTTATGCTTTTGCATGTGTATGTGACTACCGTCCACTATGCTAGGTTTTGATTAATATGTTTAAATATGATTCATATGCTGTCATCTGATGTCATGTTAGTTTATCGTCATGTGAATTCGTTGATCTGTGAGATGAATGTGCTAGTGTGAAAGTGAGTATTCTATAAGTTTAGTATGTATAATTTGTTCAGTTAATTTTGTGAACTTTGCTTATACGTTAGTGTTTTATCTGCCTATGTGACCTGCCATGCTTAAACTCTGCTGATGTTAGGATTTGATCTGAGAACTGGTTTAGCTTATGATATCTGTTTTGATAATTGCTAATGGTTATGCTATGTTTTGTTTGGTTTATTTAATTATAGTTTGTCTACTACGTTTCTATTTGCTTGTGAGACTGCCATGATTTGGACTGTTATTTCCGCTGCTGCAGTATTGAATTAAGTGTGTTAAGTGAAGGTTAATTAATTTGTTGAATGCCATGTTTATTTTCTAGAAAGTGTTTCCGTTAGCCTTAAACTTTTCGTTTGGTTTATATGTAATCTATTTCTTCTTGATATGTTAAGTGTCTGGTTATTTTGATGTGTTTGCGTTGGAGTCATCAATATGCTATGTGATTGTCCTTGATTGCTAATTGTTTTTCCGGATTTCTGTGCAATTGTGTTTCTGCAGAATCCTCAATGATTCATTATTCTTGTTCCGCTACGATTTTGTTATTCGTTTCTTTGTTCAATTCGTATTTATGTTTTTGTTTAGTTTTTGTTTTGTTATATCTGTTCACTGGGCTTTGTAAGCTCAGCCGCATTTTCTTTTCCTGCGGCAGGTATTAAGCGTTCAAGATGAGCTTATGGGATAGCTGATCTGGGTTGAGAATAGAGCTGAGAGCAAGACTTGACCTTTAGAGATCTTAGATTTATTTTGAAGTTTAGCTATTTATGTTTTCTTTTTGAATATTTTGTAAAGGCTTCCGCTATTGTATAGTATTTAAAGTTCTGATATGAAACCGTATTTGCGATATCTTTACCCTTGTCGGGTTGGGGTGTTACAGTTGTGAAGAATCTCTCAAAGGTTTTGTGAATGAAAATCATGTTTGAACCACTGTGAGAGATAGGATTTTGCATAAATACTCCCCCTCCACATGTGCTTAAGAGTTTTAATGGTTTAAATGCACAGTGAGGAAAGAGCGCGCACATTTTGAATTGATCCACTGGAGATAGACAATCCCCCGCGAGACACGGTTACGTTGCATAGTTAAAGAGTTACATTGTCAGCTTTTAGGTGACAACTAGCTCTAATAACTACCTTGAAGGTGTAGACAAACCTCGAAAGGTTGTCATACCCGTCAGAGTTCATGTCTACCAAGAGTATCTCGAATGGTACTTTCTACTCGGACAAGTCCTTTGCGAGACACGTTTACATTACTAGCGAACTAGCTTGAAATTATTACCCGTCCAGGACAAGTCTTTTCGATTTACTAACAGTTTAGTACCGTCAATTCGTTGGTTAAGTCTATTGCACACATATTCATTTGCATTTACACAACATATTTCTTATCACATAATTTTCTCCCCCTCAAAAATGGCATATAAAATGTTATTTTTGAACGGTTGAGAATAAATTTGACCATTTCGAGTGTTGCGGGAAGATGACCACTATGAACAATTTGTGAACAAAGTTTTAATTCAAATACTCCCCCTCAACAAGTGATATAAACGATTGAGGTTTTGAAAATCATACGGGGGAAGTACTTGTTCCTTTGTGCAAAACCTTGAAAAATGAAAGGTTTAATAGGTTTTACTCAAAATTAAGAAGCTTTCGCTCCTTTTATAAGGATTGTGGCACTGAAGCGTACCACAGGGTCCTTTCTTGACAATTACGGGTTGTACACTGTTATGTGTGCACAAGCCATTAACATATATAATCACACATCCAAATTTATAATGAAAGAACCAAATCAAGGGGTACCAGGAAGTCCAGTGATGTCGCCAGGAGTGCGAACAGGGCATTGATAGCCGGTGATGTTGATCCTGGGTCGACCACCAACAAAGCTGATGAGTGTCTAAATACTCATCATTTTTATACTGTTAGAATGCCAAAAACATCTGAAAACACTCAGAAACACATCAAAATGATAAAAATATCACAAACAAGTGTTTTATATGTTTTAAATGCAAAAACATCAAAATCTGATGAAAAACGTATCAAGTTTGCATAATTGGCAGTTTTAGTCCCCCAAATTACAAAAGTTGTCAAAATCAGTCCCTGGTAATTCAAAAACTTGTAAAATATCATTTTAGGTCCTTGAGATTCAAAAGTTGTCAAAATAAACCCTTTAAAGTTCAAAAATCACAAAATGACAATTTTAGTCCTTTAACTTTGGAAAAATGTCAAAAATAGTCCTTGGTAAGTTTAAAAAGTGAAAACTATCAAAAATAAACCTTGTACTATTAATAAATGGCAAAATAGGTCCTTATGATAAACTTTTGGAAAATTACAAGTTTGGTCCTTATAGTTACTAAATTGGCAGTTTTAGTCCTTGGACATTTAAAAAATGGAATTTTATGCAAATGGTCCTTGTACTATTCTTACTTGGCAGGTTTGACCCTTGTGATAAGTTTGGAAACTTGTCAAATCCAGTCCTTAAACTTTCAGAGAATTACATGAAAGGTCCTTGTGATTATTAACAAACCAAACGGATCCTATATTAACTAAAGCCCAAATCCAATCCAATAACCAACCCGGCCCAAATTTTGAATTTAAATAAAAACCGCTACCACTGTAGCTCCATCTCCCTCACCCCTGTATACACCAATACCAGTGGTATTTGCCACATACTCTTCACCTCCACCTCACCATCTCCACCTGTTACCCACTCCCCTTCCACCTCCACTATCAACCAAGCTTCATTAATTGAAAAAAACCAACTCTTTGAAAATTGGCGCCAAAATCGCCAAATGGCAAATCTGATGATCTGGCTTAATCCAATGGTCTAGATGTGGTGGGATTAGCTCAGAGGTCGACAAGGGATGTTTCAAGTCAATAAATAAAGAAAAAGAAGCAATGGAGAACCTATCTAGTTTAATTTCATTTTATGTATTGTCGTTTTTAATTAACTTTCAATTTCCAGTATAATTTCCAGCTTAAAAGTACTTTGTTAAGCATATTCAGTGTATTATTAAACTTTATCAAGTATTAATTTCAAGTTTCAAGTCCTATCTCAGTTTATGCATATTTTCAAATATTCAAAATCTCAATATGGTGAAATGTTGTTAGATTGGACTCAGAAGCTCACATAAGCTCCTTATAAAGCTTATTCAAGCTTTTAGATATCTTAAAAACAGTTTAGTATCAAAAACACAAAAATTCATAAAAATACCAAATAAATTAGTGAAAATAAAAAATCATGGTGAAGGTGATCAAGAAAGCTGAAGCAGTTTGATTTGGATGGAAATGGGTTAGTGAACCTGTGGAGGTTCTATAGGTTGTGTTTGTATACCTTGTTCTCAGTTTTCAACTCAAGCCACTTGTAAGCATCTTGATCTCATTTTGGCATTTTACTGTGTAAAACAGTTATAAGTTTCAATTTCTGTAAGTTTATGTTTATTAGTCTCAGTTAAGTTAAAATAAACCATAATATCAGTTACTTGTTCTCTCTAATTTGTAGTTAGCTAAAATTTTAATTTAACAGTTAATTTAGTAAACCTGCCATTTCTTAGTTTAATTATGTTATTGTCTTTGTTTAATGTTTCTTTAGTCCTATTAGATGATAATTTAAGGTCTGTAATCAGTTGCAAGGTTTAAATCTGTTAAAATCTTTGTAAAGTACCAAAACAGTCTTGTTAAGGTGTGTTTGGTTTTACCTAGTTCACTGTATTAGAAGTTGTGCAGTCCTTTGTTTTTGGTTGTTCTAAGTTACACTTGGTCTAAAGAAATCATCTCAAAGAAGAAAACCCTGTGCTCATTAGACAGAAAGTCAAAATACTTTTTAATCCCACCTCATAAGCTCACTGTTAGGATTTGATAGGTAAAATTCATCACATAAGCTTAAAACCTATTAACTTAGCCTAATTTAATCTCACTATAGCTTAATATTACATATTCAGTGAGTAGAATCAGTTCAAAGTTCATTAAAGTCAAACTTTCAGTTTAGTCTAAAAGTCAAAATGTTGTCCTGTGCACAGTGAGTAGGCTCAATTTGATAAGCTCACAAATAGCTTATTAGTTGGCTTCATCCTGTGAAATTTGTTTCTTTGGATAGTCAACCTGGTCCTCTTTAAGATCCAAGTTTAAAATTTCCATTTGCAGCTTATTTAGTAGGGCTGCATGTGCTTATCAGTTTGTCCCAAATCAATCAGTATATACTGAGTCTCAACTCAGTGGTTTTTCAGGTTTTGAAAAAGCTTCTCACAAGCTCATTTTAGCTTATCTTGATCTCATCTTTTGTTTCTAGGTAGCCAACCAGGTCTAGTACAAGTTCCAATTTTTGCTTTTTAGTTTTAGCTTATTTGGTAGTCTGTGATTAAGTTCAAAGTAGCATACTAAAAAACTGTTTTGATCAATAAGCTTAAATCACCAAATCAAAGCATCTTGTAATTTAGAGGTTATAACCAGTTGTTTCTTGTTTCATCTTAACATTTTAAGCATTTCATAGCTTCTGTATCAATTTGGTAGCTTATTGTAGCTTTTGGCTTATCATAAGTGCTTATTTATAAGCAGTTACAACAGCAGATTCAATTTCCTCCACACAAGTCCATGTTTTTCTATTTTTATTAGATTCAGTAGATTAAAATAGACTTTTCCTGAAATTTTCATAATTTTTCATAACTGTTTGCTATTTTTCTTAATTAAAAACAGTTTTTAGGCATTTTTAAATAGCTTTTAATACAAATAAATTAGAAAAAGTTCAAAAAAATAATTTTTCAATTTTCTTAGGTTAAGATAAATATAAAAGTCATAAAAAGTATTTTTCCATAATTTTCTTAGTTTAAATATTATTTTTTAGCATTTTAATTAGTTTTAAATAGTTTTAAATTAATAATAAATACATATAAAGTCTTAAAAATATATTTTCAGTTTTAAAATAAGTTTTATCATATTTTAGACTTTTCTAAGTTATAATTTCATTTTTATAGGTTAATCTTGTATTTTCTTGTATTTTAGTGCATTTTAAATACTTAATAAATAGTTTTTAATTAATAAAAATTAAATAAATAGTTGTAAAAATAATTTTCTTTTTCTAATAATTTTCTTTTATTATTAGGATTGTAAAAATGTCATTTTCATATTTGTAGGCATTTTATTTCTTTAAAACTCACGTTTTATTTTGTACGTTTACGTAATTTTATTTAAACGTACGTTTTAGGATTTAAACGTTCATCGACTTTAAAAAATAGTGATAGCGTTTATTTAATATCTTTTATCTTTTATTTCTTTTAATTTGCATTTAAGTCGCTTTAATTTGTAGATCTTTTCTTTAGGTAATTATCCATTCAAAACCTTACTGATCACTATCCTTAGTGATCATTCTATCATCTGATAAAGTGTTTGTACACCAATTCATCCTCCGTGGGACTTAACGACCCAGGAATTCCCTATATTCCTCTGATCTTAATTGAATTTGTGTTTTAAGCAGTTTTAAGTCTGTTACGGTTAGCTATTCATAAGTGGTTAGCTTGTGTGATTTGACTTGACTGTTCAGCACAGATCAAATTTTGGCGCCGCTGCCGGGGAGGCTGTAAGCGTGTTTCTAGCATTTTCAGACCCGTACTTGCACATATACCACAGTTTGTAAAAAGTTTTCTGTAAAGTTTATATAAATCAAAAAGTTCATTAACACTTTTCATAAAGTGTTAAAAACCCAAAAACAATATAAAACAACAAAACAATCGTAACGTTTTCTAGCTTGTGTTTCTTTTAAAGGTGATTCTTAAAGAGATACGATTTGGTTAAACGAGAAGATACCAAAAATATTGTCCAAAAGTTTTTAAACCCCTTTGCACAAATCATTACCTACGTCTTTTTAGTGGTACTTAATTTATACATAAAAATCAACCACCGCAAATCAAGGCAGTGCACTACCTAACTGGGGGTGCGACCATAATAAGTTCCCGAACATCATATTTAAAATTTGCCTTTGTGTCACTTGTGATTTGGTGTACCTTTTTCAAAGAAGCCATTTCATTTGTGATTATTGGTTAAGTTCACTTGTTGTTTTGCCTCATTTGTTTTGAAAATTGATTTTTATACTTAGTGCATGCGCACTCGTTCTTCCAGTTCTACAAGTCCACTTTCAGAACTTGGAAAGATTCCTCGTAGACGTAGAGGACGTTCAGCTCCTTCAGCCGTGACTGAGGAACGTCTACCACCACCACCCCCTGTCGAAATGGCAGAAGACAAACCCATGAATGAGCTTCTCCAAGCACCCATCGAGGGTTACGGAGATGCCATTGTTGTCCCAGCCATTGTGGCTGATACCTTCGAGCTCAAAACCGGGTTGCTTAATCTGGTAACCCAAAGCCAATTCTATGGTTTTGAGCGGGATGATCCTCATGCACACATTCGATGGTTTAACAAGATTGCATCTACCATCAAGTACAAGAATGTCCCACATGAAGCTATCAAGCTTCTTCTGTTCCCATTTTCTCTAGAGGGACAAGCCCGGAATTGGCTTGAGAAACAACCCCCTCGTTCCATTGAGACATGGGAGGATCTAGTTACCAAGTTTGTTAACGAATTCTATCCTCCATCCCGAACCACAAGTCTTAAGAATGAGATAATGAAATTTTCTCAGAGATTTGATGAATCATTCGGGGAGGCATGGGATCGTTACAAAGAATTGCTCCGCAAGTGTCCACATCATGGTTTTACCGAGTTAATGCAAATGGATACTTTCTACAATGGTCTGAGACAAGCTGACCAAGACTCTTTGAATGCCTCCGCGGGAGGTAATTTCCTTAGCAAAACCACAAAAGAAGCCTTACAAATCATTGAAAACAAGTCCCAGGTCCGCTCTTTCCGCACAAAGACATATCAAAATCAGTCTAATGCTGGACCTTCTACTTCATCTCCTGTGAGTACATCTAGCACCGATGCTAAGATTGATAAACTCACGGACATTGTTCAGGCTTTGGTTCTTGCTAACCAGAAGAAAGTCACCTTCACTCAAACACCATCACATGGTGAAGTGAAAAAAGTTGAAGTTTGTGTTACTTGTGGTGGTCCTCATGCATACTACAACTGTACTGCCACCGATGGTAGTCCGTTTGAAGCTAATGCTATAGCCGGTACTTCAAATCAAGGAGGTAATCAATACCGTCCTCAGAATGAACCAAACTACCGTGCTAACACTTATCAGGCACCACCCGGTTTTAACCAGAATCTTAACCGGAATCAGAATCAACCTAGAATAAACCAAGGTTATCAAAACCAAGGTAATTTCTATCCTGGACTCAATCAAGGTTTCCAACAACTAGGAAACCTTCATCAAAACAATTTCAATCGAGGGAATCAATTTCATGGGAATGTGAATCCTAATCAAGGGAATTTTCAACAACAAGGTCCTAATCAAAACATCCGACCTCAGAATTTCCCTCCACATCCTCCAGTACCATCATCTGATGAGTTATTGAAGCAGTTCATGAAATCCCAAGATGAAATGAACAGGTTGTTGGTCAGTCAGATTGCTGATCTCAAAAAGTCTTTAAATGATCAACCCTCGGGCTCAGGAAAACTTCCGAGCAACACGATCGCTAACCCGAGGGGCGATGCTAAGGCGATCACGACCAGAAGTGGTGTTTCATACAATGGACCCGCTATTCCTACTACCTCTTCTTCTTCTTCTCTCCCTAAGGTAGTGGAAAGTGAACCTAAGACACACAATGGACCTACGACTCCAATGCCTCCTCCACTAGGAGAAATGAGTCAAGTTATCAAGGAACTTCCTGTTAATAACGGAGGAACCAATGATGTCCATCCTCAAGTTGTCCAGAAACCCAAGTCTAATCCAGGAGTTGTTTTTGAACCACCTGTAGCTCCCATTGAAAATACCAAATCCAAATCTTCTATTCCTTACCCATCACGTTTGAATGAGCAAAAGCTCCGTGAAAAAGCTAGTCATCAAATGGATAAATTTTTTCAAATTTTCCAAGAACTACATTTTGACATAAGCTTTGCGGATGCTATCATGCTGATGCCCAAGTTTGCATCAACTCTCAAACACATGTTAAGTAACAAGGAAAAGCTGTTTGAAGTGGCTAAAACTCCTCTTAACGAGAACTGCTCTGCAGTTATCCTGAAGAAGCTTCCAGAAAAGCTTGGAGATCCTGGAAAATTTCTCCTACCTTGTGTATTTCCAGGAATGGTTGAATGCTTTGCCCTAGCAGATCTTGGTGCAAGGATCAACCTAATGCCTTATTCAGTATGGAAGAAACTTTCTCTTCCGGAACTTACTCCTACATGCATGACTCTCGAGCTTGCAGATCGTACAATATCCCGTCCTCTTGGCATTGCCGAGGACGTATTTGTGAAAGTAGGAAAGTTCCATTTTCCAGCTGACTTCGTGGTTGTTGATTTTGATGCCGATCATCGGGTTCCTCTCATTGTTGGTCGAGGATTCCTGAGAACGGGCCGTGCTCTCATAGATGTATTTGAGCAAGAAATCACATTACGTGTTGGTAATGAAGCTGTCACTTTTAACCTTGATCAAACTTCGAGGTACTCCGCAAATTATGATTCTGAATCGGTTAACCGAATAGATATCATTGATGTTGCTTCTGAAGAGTACTCTCAAGAAGTTCTTGGTTATGATCATAATTCTTTGAGTGATAATGTCACTCATTCATCTCAACCTATCATCGCTAATTCTACTCCTTCTCTTACCCCATTTGAGGAAAGTGACTTCATCTTAGAAGAGATTGAAGCCTACTTATCTAGTGATTCTGTTCCATGGGAAATTGATCACGCTCCAATTGACATTGAGGGAGACATACTTCTCATTGAGAAGTTGCTTAATGATGATCCATCATCAGCCCCTCACTCTAGTGATTCAATTCCTGATGAGATTAATCAAAATGAGATTAATCTGGAGGGAGATATTCTTCTTGAGAAGTTGTTAAATCATGACATTTCTCCTCCTCTTCCTCCCATCAAACTTCATAACAAGGAAGTTAAGTCAGTTGAGAAAACTGAAGAATTTCCTGAGGTTGAGCTTAAGGACTTACCACCTCATCTCGAGTATGCATTTCTTGAAGGTGATGATAAATTACCAGTCATTATTGCTAGAGATTTGAGTAAAGATGAAAAAGCTGCTCTCATAAAAATTTTGAAGTCACACAAACAAGCAATTGCTTGGAAACTCTCCGACATTAAGGGTATCAACCCTGAATTTTGTACACACAAAATCTTGATGGAGGATGACTTCAAGCCAGCAGTTCAACATCAGAGAAGAGTAAATCCAAAAATCCATGATGTTATCAAACAGGAGGTTATCAAACTTCTTGATGCAGGATTGATTTACCCGATCTCAGATAGTCCTTGGGTTAGCCCAATTCATTGTGTTCCTAAAAAGGGTGGCATTACTGTTGTCACAAATGAAGATAACGAGTTAATTCCAACTCGTCTGGTTACGGGATGGCGTGTTTGCATTGACTATCGTAAGTTGAATGACGCCACTCGTAAAGACCATTTTCCTCTACCCTTTATGGACCAAATGCTTGAGAGATTAGCAGGGAATGAATACTATTGTTTCCTTGATGGTTTCTCAGGGTACTTTCAGATCCCCATTGATCCAAAGGATCAAGATAAAACCACATTCACCTGCCCATACGGAACTTTTGCCTATAAACGTATGCCTTTTGGCCTATGTAATGCTCCTGGCACGTTCCAACGATGTATGATGGCCATTTTCCACAACATGATCGGGGAAACAATGGAGGTGTTTATGGATGACTTCTCGGTCATTGGGGATTCATTTCAAACATGTCTCTCCCATTTAGATAGAATGCTCAAACGGTGTGAAGACACCAATCTTTGTCTAAACTGGGAGAAAAGTCACTTTATGGTCAAAGAAGGCATAGTCCTTGGCCATAAAATTTCAAAGAACGGGATTGAGGTAGATAGAGCAAAAGTCGATGTTATTGCTAAATTACCTCATCCTACTACCGTCAAAGGTATTAGGAGTTTTTTAGGTCATGCCGGTTTCTATCGTAGATTCATACAAGATTTTTCCAAAATCGCCCGGCCAATGACCCATCTTCTTGAAAAGGATGCTCCTTTTATCTTCTCACCCGAGTGCATCGTAGCTTTTGAAACATTGAAGAAAAAGCTTACTGAAGCACCCATTCTCATTGCTCCCGACTGGGACTTGCCTTTTGAGCTTATGTGCGATGCAAGTGATTTTGCTATCGGTGCAGTCCTAGGGCAACGAAGAAATAAGCATTTTCAGCCTATTCACTACGCAAGTAAGACTATGACTGAAGCTCAAACTCATTACACCACCACAGAAAAAGAGCTATTAGCCGTGGTGTATGCATTTGAGAAGTTTCGGCCATACTTAATCTTGACCAAATGTGTAGTGTATACGGATCACTCGGCTCTCAAATATCTCTTTGCAAAACAAGATGCAAAGCCGAGATTGCTCCGTTGGGTTCTCCTCCTCCAAGAATTTGATATTATCATACGTGATAAAAAAGGAGCTGAGAACCTGGCTGCTGATCATCTGTCCAGATTAGAAAACCCTCACCAAGATGTTTTCGAGAAAAAGGATATAAATGAAACATTTCCTCTCGAGACACTCAATGCGGTTTCTTTTCGTGGAAATTCTTCTACCCCATGGTTTGCTGACTTTGCAAATTACCATGCGGGTAACTTCATTGTGAAAGGGATGTCAACCCAGCAGAAGAATAAATTCTTCAAGGATGTTAAACATTACTTCTGGGACGACCCTTTCTTATTCAAAATCTGTGCGGATCAAGTCATCCGACGGTGTGTTTATGGACAAGAAGCTCTTGATATTCTCAAAGCTTGTCATGCTGGACCCACCGGGGGCCATCATAGTCCCAACTACACCGCCAAAAAGGTGTTTGATTCCGGGTTTTATTGGCCCACCATCTATAAGGATGCCCACGATTTTGTCAAAACTTGTGATGCTTGTCAGCGTCATGGAAACATATCTCAAAGAAATGAAATGCCACAAAATGCCATTCAAGTTTGTGAGATATTTGACATCTGGGGTATTGACTTTATGGGGCCATTTCCATCTTCTCGTGGTAACAAGTACATACTCGTGGCTGTTGACTATTTGTCAAAATGGGTTGAAGCAAAGGCTTTACCTACAAATGATGCCCGAGTAGTTGTGAAATTTTTGAAATCTCTCTTTGCCAGGTTTGGAACTCCTCGTGCTATAATCAGTGATCGTGGTACACATTTTTGTAATGACCAATTTGATCGTGTCATGCAAAAGTATGGTGTTACCCACCGTCTATCTACTGCATACCACCCCCAAACAAGTGGGCAGGTGGAAGTTTCAAACCGTGGTATTAAAAGAATCCTTGAAAGGACAGTAGGTGAAAATCGTGCATCCTGGTCGGATAAACTGGATGACGCACTCTGGGCTTTTCGTACAGCTTACAAAACACCAATTGGGTGTACTCCATACAAGCTAGTGTACGGAAAGGCATGTCATCTTCCGATTGAACTAGAGCACAAGGCTTACTGGGCCTTAAAACATGCAAACTTCGATATACAGACAGCCGGTGATCACAGAAAAGTTCAAATGAATGAACTAAATGAACTTCGTGATCAAGCTTACGAGAACTCTTTGATCTACAAACAAAAGACAAAGAAGATTCATGACTCTAAAATCAAGAACCGCGTTTTCAACGTTGGTGATCGAGTCCTTCTTTTCAACTCTAGATTGAAGATTTTCTCGGGAAAGCTTAAGTCCCGTTGGTCTGGTCCATTTACTATTGCTAAGGTTTATCCTTATGGTACCATTGAGTTATCTCAGCCCGATGGTCCTAATTTTAAAGTAAATGGTCATCGATTAAAGCATTACTTTGGAGAGGACATTCCATCTGTGATTGTCCCAGATCTACAAACATTCCCCATGAACCAATGAATGCGGGGATCGAGTCAAGCTAGTGACTCGGGAATCAAAAATAGTAGCACACATCATATGGATTTTCATCCATATTTCTGTCTTCTTATCCCCTTTCTACCACCCTAGTGTGGGGGGGTTTTGCCCCACATGTTGTATATCATCATAAAAAAAAAAAAAAAAAAAAGTGTATATATCAAAAACAAAATAATGGCCGTAATATTTCCCTTTTATGTTCTGTGTTTCGGCATAACCGTCGGTACTTTGAATATTGAGGGCAATATTCATTTCTAAGTGTGGGGGGAATCACGAATTTCATCATGTAATTATTTCACCCAATTCCCCCGTTTTTGGCCAAAAATTTTTTTTTTGGAGTAAGTGTTTTTCACTTACTCAGCAAATGGTAATCAGTCCGCCATGTCTAACCCACATAAGGATTGGCTAATCCAGGAGCAAACGGCTCTTGGTAAAGATATCTCAAATCCGTTTATGGCTTGCAATTTGCCCAAAATTGTATGGTGTTCAACTCACCATATCTTTAAACTAGTGAAAAGTTGGCTAGCCCGCAAGTTTATGGCTTGTGGTAAAGGCAGTTGAAAATCCATAATTGGTAATCGGCTCACCAAAGATAATATTGATAATTTATCTAAGAGTTGGCTAGTCCAGAAGCAAACGGCTTCTGGTAAAGACAAATCAAATCCGTTCACAGCTTATGATTTGCTCAAAATCATTTGGTTATCGTTGTGCCAAGGTTCTTACTTGAACTGAAACAATTGGCTACTCCAGAAGTAATGGCTTTTGGTAAAGAGATAAAATCCATTAAATTTTCTCAAATCATTGCTAGGGACTAGCAATATCTTAGTGTGGGGGATTGATGAGTGTCTAAATACTCATCATTTTTATACTGTTAGAATGCCAAAAACATCTGAAAACACTCAGAAACACATCAAAATGATAAAAATATCACAAACAAGTGTTTTATATGTTTTAAATGCAAAAACATCAAAATCTGATGAAAAACGTATCAAGTTTGCATAATTGGCAGTTTTAGTCCCCCAAGTTACAAAAGTTGTCAAAATCAGTCCCTGGTAATTCAAAAACTTGTAAAATATCATTTTAGGTCCTTGAGATTCAAAAGTTGTCAAAATAAACCCTTTAAAGTTCAAAAATCACAAAATGACAATTTTAGTCCTTTAACTTTGGAAAAATGTCAAAAATAGTCCTTGGTAAGTTTAAAAAGTGAAAACTATCAAAAATAAACCTTGTACTATTAATAAATGGCAAAATAGGTCCTTATGATAAACTTTTGGAAAATTACAAGTTTGGTCCTTATAGTTACTAAGTTGGCAGTTTTAGTCCTTGGACATTTAAAAAATGGAATTTTATGCAAATGGTCCTTGTACTATTCTTACTTGGCAGGTTTGACCCTTGTGATAAGTTTGGAAACTTGTCAAATCCAGTCCTTAAACTTTCAGAGAATTACATGAAAGGTCCTTGTGATTATTAACAAACCAAACGGATCCTATATTAACTAAAGCCCAAATCCAATCCAATAACCAACCCGGCCCAAATTTTGAATTTAAATAAAACCGCTTCCACTGTAGCTCCATCTCCCTCACCCCTGTATACACCAATACCAGTGGTATTTGCCACATACTCTTCACCTCCACCTCACCATCTCCACCTGTTACCCACTCCCCTTCCACCTCCACTATCAACCAAGCTTCATTAATTGAAAAAAACCAACTCTTTGAAAATTGGCGCCAAAATCGCCAAATGGCAAATCTGATGATCTGGCTTAATCCAATGGTCTAGATGTGGTGGGATTAGCTCAGAGGTCGACAAGGGATGTTTCAAGTCAATAAATAAAGAAAAAGAAGCAATGGAGAACCTATCTAGTTTAATTTCATTTTATGTATTGTCGTTTTTAATTAACTTTCAATTTCCAGTATAATTTCCAGCTTAAAAGTACTTTGTTAAGCATATTCAGTGTATTATTAAACTTTATCAAGTATTAATTTCAAGTTTCAAGTCCTATCTCAGTTTATGCATATTTTCAAATATTCAAAATCTCAATATGGTGAAATGTTGTTAGCAGTTGTTAGATTGGACTCAGAAGCTCACATAAGCTCCTTATAAAGCTTATTCAAGCTTTTAGATATCTTAAAAACAGTTTAGTATCAAAAACACAAAAATTCATAAAAATACCAAATAAATTAGTGAAAATAAAAAATCATGGTGAAGGTGATCAAGAAAGCTGAAGCAGTTTGATTTGGATGGAAATGGGTTAGTGAACCTGTGGAGGTTCTATAGGTTGTGTTTGTATACCTTGTTCTCAGTTTTCAACTCAAGCCACTTGTAAGCATCTTGATCTCATTTTGGCATTTTACTGTGTAAAACAGTTATAAGTTTCAATTTCTGTAAGTTTATGTTTATTAGTCTCAGTTAAGTTAAAATAAACCATAATATCAGTTACTTGTTCTCTCTAATTTGTAGTTAGCTAAAATTTTAATTTAACAGTTAATTTAGTAAACCTGCCATTTCTTAGTTTAATTATGTTATTGTCTTTGTTTAATGTTTCTTTAGTCCTATTAGATGATAATTTAAGGTCTGTAATCAGTTGCAAGGTTTAAATCTGTTAAAATCTTTGTAAAGTACCAAAACAGTCTTGTTAAGGTGTGTTTGGTTTTACCTAGTTCACTGTATTAGAAGTTGTGCAGTCCTTTGTTTTTGGTTGTTCTAAGTTACACTTGGTCTAAAGAAATCATCTCAGCAAGAAAAACCTGTGCTCATTAGACAGAAAGTCAAAATACTTTTTAATCCCACCTCATAAGCTCACTGTTAGGATTTGATAGGTAAAATTCATCACAGAAGCTTAAAACCTATTAACTTAGCCTAATTTAATCTCACTCTAGCTTAATATTACATATTCAGTGAGTAGAATCAGTTCAAAGTTCATTAAAGTCAAACTTTCAGTTTAGTCTAAAAGTCAAAATGTTGTCCTGTGCACAGTGAGTAGGCTCAATTTGATAAGCTCACAAATAGCTTATTAGTTGGCTTCATCCTGTGAAATTTGTTTCTTTGGATAGTCAACCTGGTCCTCTTTAAGATCCAAGTTTAAAATTTCCATTTGCAGCTTATTTAGTAGGGCTGCATGTGCTTATCAGTTTGTCCCAAATCAATCAAGATATACTGAGTCTCAACTCAGTGGTTTTTCAGGTTTTGAAAAAGCTTCTCACAAGCTCATTTTAGCTTATCTTGATCTCATCTTTTGTTTCTAGGTAGCCAACCAGGTCTAGTACAAGTTCCAATTTTTGCTTTTTAGTTTTAGCTTATTTGGTAGTCTGTGATTAAGTTCAAAGTAGCATACTAAAAAACTGTTTTGATCAATAAGCTTAAATCACCAAATCAAAGCATCTTGTAATTTAGAGGTTATAACCAGTTGTTTCTTGTTTCATCTTAACATTTTAAGCATTTCATAGCTTCTGTATCAATTTGGTAGCTTATTGTAGCTTTTGGCTTATCATAAGTGCTTATTTATAAGCAGTTACAACAGCAGATTCAATTTCCTCCACACAAGTCCATGTTTTTCTATTTTTCTTAGATTCAGTAGATTAAAATATACTTTTCCTGAAATTTTCATAATTTTTCATAACTGTTTGCTATTTTTCTTAATTAAAACAGTTTTTAGGCATTTTTAAATAGCTTTTAATACAAATAAATTAGAAAAAGTTCAAAAAAATAATTTTTCAATTTTCTTAGGTTAAGATAAATATAAAAGTCATAAAAAGTATTTTTCCATAATTTTCTTAGTTTAAATATTATTTTTAGCATTTTAATTAGTTTTAAATAGTTTTAAATTAATAATAAATACATATAAAGTCTTAAAAATATATTTTCAGTTTTAAAATAAGTTTTATCATATTTTAGACTTTTCTAAGTTATAATTTCATTTTTATAGGTTAATCTTGTATTTTCTTGTATTTTAGTGCATTTTAAATACTTAATAAATAGTTTTTAATTAATAAAAATTAAATAAATAGTTGTAAAAATAATTTTCTTTTTCTAATAATTTTCTTTTATTATTAGGATTGTAAAAATGTCATTTTCATATTTGTAGGAAATTTTATTTCTTTAAAACTCACGTTTTATTTTGTACGTTTACGTAATTTTATTTAAACGTACGTTTTAGGATTTAAACGTTCATCGACTTTAAAAAATAGTGATAGCGTTTATTTAATATCTTTTATCTTTTATTTCTTTTAATTTGCATTTAAGTCGCTTTAATTTGTAGATCTTTTCTTTAGGTAATTATCCATTCAAAACCTTACTGATCACTATCCTTAGTGATCATTCTATCATCTGAAGTGTTTGTACACCAATTCATCCTCCGTGGGACTTAACGACCCAGGAATTCCCTATATTCCTCTGATCTTAATTGAATTTGTGTTTTAAGCAGTTTTAAGTCTGTTACGGTTAGCCATTCACAAGTGGTTAGCTTGTGTGATTTGACTTGACTGTTCAGCACAGATCAAAAGCTTTCCAACGTTCTAAACTGATCCCTTCGAAACAACCTTTCATCAACCATTCTGATGATCCTCCTCACATCCCTGCGATCTTGAGAATTCCATCGCTTAGGAGACCCAATATTTTGACGGATGTCCTTCAACCTATATGCCAATCCGTCCCTAACCATCTTCAAAGTGTGATCTCCAAACTTGTGAAGTTCACTACACGCCATTAAGCAATTTCTTTGTAGTTCACTACGGTAAACAACGCCGAAAGGTTTGCTGATGAGTGTATATTGTGAGAGCTGGTTGATGTCGGGAAGATCTAGCTGAGGTGGTGTGAAGTTGACACGGGTCTGATAAGATTCAACTGCCAGCTGAAGATCTTCTACACGTTCCTTGATGACTATGCGTCTGATGAAGATGAGTAGTGACTTGATGAATTCACGTTGTACTTCGGTTGAAAATTGCCTCATGCGACCTTGTACTTTAGCAAGATACATGTCTTCAATGTCGTTGATAGACAAATTCTCAAAGTCAGCTTCAGAGAAAGCATAGTCCCTTTCATCTTGTCGTTTGACCACGATATTCTTAAGGAAGGTGTAGTCCCACTTAGATGATAGAACAACATGTTTGATGGCAACGATATCCTTAGTACTGAACACCGCATGTTGAGACTTTTGAACCTGACAGCTTCAGTAGTAGATTCGTTGGCGTTCCGGCCAATGATGAATCCCGTACATTGCATCTCGGTCGTATGCTTCCACTTTGTCAGAGAACAAGTGTTTGGCACGTTCCTCAATGGCTATGCAGTTCGAGTATATAGCTGCTGGAAATGGAAGTGTCAACGATGTAGCGTATTTCCTTGATCCATCGCCACCATGTAGAAGAAATTCCAGGTCTTTGTTGAAGAAATATCTGAATGGAATCCTAGGTTCATTTGGTTGGCCAATTGTTGGTAGAGGTCTTGACCAGTCGGTGTAGTATGGAGGGTTGTCCCGTTTAGTGAAGTCGACGTTTGCTTCTGGGTTGAGCCAATCCATGTTGTTAGACATGGCTCGAGCAATGTTCTCAAGGTGATATTCGACCTCGATGGCACTTTCGGAGCTGTCTTTTAACAGTTGGAATGCTTCATTCTTGATGCGCTTCAACTCGGATTTCGTCATCTTCTTCACATGGAACTTTTCTTGCAAAAGTTTTGCATGCTCCAATGTATTACCGTCTACCAAATTCTGACCTTCTTCAGGGTAGGGAGTGTTATTAACAAGAGTAGAGAACCATTCAAATCCTTCAGTTTTATCGTCATCTAGCCATGATACGACGTCAACCATGGGTGCCTTCTTCTTCTTCTTTTTCGAAGGCCTAGATGATGATTCTGGTTTCTGAACTTGTTTGGGAGAGGTGGGTTGTTGTAGGGGCTCAAGGACCTCTTCATCGTCACCACCCGTATACTCAAAGTAATCACCGGTTTTCTGAGTCAGGGGTGGTAACTCGGAATCGTCCTGAGGTTTACCTGTAGAAGAACGAGGAGGGGACCTTTGTTGAGTAGGAGTCCGTTGGAGAGGAGGTAACATAGAAGGTGATTCACCAGACTTCTTTTGACGTTTAGCTTCATCATTCTTATCCTGATCTTTATCTTCATTGTCTCTAGGACGTTTAGACTTTTCTGCTTCGAATCTACATGCTTCTTGGAGTTGGTAGTCCAGCAATGCTTGAAACAGCTTTCCTTCATCAGAGGTAAATGTCCCAGATCGTTGAGACATTTGTGTGACAAGCTTGGCCACCAATTCATTATCCGAGAAAACTATAGGGTCAGATGGATTGATTGTGACGGTTAAAGGTGTTGATCTTATAGTTTGCTTGGCTATCTGCATAAGATTTGGATATAGTTGTCTGGTAAACAGCTCCTTTGTGACTTTAGGAACGATATTCTGAAGGTACTTGTTAGTGTAACATTCGATCATTTCGTTCAGTTCCTCTTGACGATGACTTCTCATGAATTCCTGGATAAACTTCCTTTCTTCTTGCATCTTGTCATTCTCGTCATGTAGATATTGTATTTGTTGATTGAGAAAGTTCAGCTTCCTGTATAACATGTCTTTCATTCTGACTTGTTTGACAGCTTTCACAATTCTTTCATGTGTCTGAGAAATCCAAGATCGAGGTGGTTTCTTTACAGATTTGGATGATGATTTGGTTGATCTCTTTGATGGTGGTGGTGATGAGTGAGATGATGAATCTGATGAGGAAGAGACATGAGGAGACTCGGGGTCCTTGGGCGGTTCAGAAGTTTCCTTCTGTGAGCGTTTAGGACTTTCCAGAAGCAACTTGTCATAATCAGCATCTTTATCTTTCTCAGACTTCTCAGTTTCAAATTTCTGAAAGTCATATTCGATAGTATCCTCCACAAGCTTTTGTCGTTGCACAAGAGTGGTGGCACCAGATCCCTTATCGGGTCGATTAACCGCATCAGGACCTGGTGAAGAGTGGGCAGTACCACTTGATCCTCCGGGACCACCCATTTGGTCTTTTGCAAATTCTTCAGCTTTTTGAAGGTGACTAACGAATTTAACCGTCTTCCTGTAGGATTGATCCAGTAGCTCTTCTTCTTCTTCAGAGCTCTCATCATAGGGCACAAGTGCGGGAGTCTTCCCTTTTCCTTTATCAGCTTGAGGACTTGGAGGTTTTGGTACGGAAGGATTGTCATCCTTTGCAGTTTCAGAGTAGGTAATCTCTTCATCTGTGTCAGTACCTTCAGAGCTTTCGTCCAAAAGCTTTCTTTGCGGTTCAGGTGTGGGAATAGGTTCAGCTTCCTTTACGGGAATAATCCTTTTACGAGGAGGATTCCTTTTGGGAATTTTCCTATAACTTTCAGAACTTACTGCACTTCCAGCACTTCCTCTTCTGGTTCTCCGAGTAGGAGTTCCTGAGGGTTTTTCATCAAGATGACCAACTTTGCCTTCTTTTACTGCTACAAGATACCTTTTGTACGTTTCAAGCTTCTTGAGTTCTTTAGACAGAAGGTGATCAGGTAATACAGCACCCTGTTTCTTTATTGACGATTCCTTGATTCTGACTGATAGTGTAGGTTCAGTCAACATATCGTGATTGTCTGGGTCATTGAGCCTCTGTGGAATATCGGGATTAAGTCTAAGTGCTCTCTGGATCAACAATTTTGTGTATCTGACATAGGGAATCTTTGAGCCAAGTTTCTTAATGACATCATATCTTCCCATAACAGTGCTTCGATTTCGATGTCCTTTTTGTTGATTAATGACCAGAAGATTTGTAGTTCCATGAGCTTGGGATGCTCATAGCCACTATCACGACCAGAGACCGATTTGGTGATGATGAGGTAGAGGGTTCTCCACGGTTGAGGAATGTTCTTAAGCTCCACATGAGAGTGCTTAGTAGCAATTCCTGAAGCTTCATCATATCCAATATCTATCAGGAATTCAAGAACTGTCTCCTCAGTAGGTGTAGCAAAGAAGTCGGTTGGAGCGATGTCTGGAATGATGAGAACAGCCCGTAAGTCTGCAGGAGTGATGGTGACTTGTTTGTGATTAAGAGTCACTGTCATAGCACTTTGACCTGTGATCCTCTGCATAGAATTCCAGAATTGCTGAATGTAGATTTCCGGTACAGTTGCAGAGTGTGAGAGCATGTTCTGGTATGGATGATTCCTTAGAATATCCACAGCAATGAGACAAGAAGATTCTGAGCATGTGAGGGTTTCAAAGTCAACCATGAGGTTATTCTTTCCAATCTTTCTCGGATAGCCATTTGGGAAGATATCAGCAATAGTGAGAACCTCAGGTGCATCCACATTCATTTGAGCAGCCATGTCGTGATCTGAAATAACATTAGCCAAAAGAACCAACATATCGAAAGACATAATGTTAGTCAATAGAAGGTCTTATTGTCTAGTTAATGAATGTACAGTGTCATTGATTGTTACGAGTCCTAAGTCACTTGTTTGTCCATTAGTCCAATGACGTCGTGAAATGTTTCGTGAGTTAGTTAACTTTAAGTTTTAAAGTTTATGTTATCACTTATTGTTCACAACATATCAAACATTTAAGTTTATTAGTGACATTATTGGTTTCGTGATGATATGATTAGTTTATTAACAAGTTTGTACACGTAACAATTCATAATGAAGGTCAATCCAGGCTTAAGCGTAGTTTTGGAAAAGTTAAGCGTAAACAGTAATGACATACGCGTAGACGAAAGCTTACGCGTAGGATCCTAACTTACGCGTAAGAAATGTTATGCGTAGGAAATAGGGGACCTTATGTGTAGAGATTACGCGTAGGCGTATAAGAACCTTACGCGTAAGGCTTACTCGTAAGAGTAGACCTTATGCGTAGAGGTTACTGTTTACGCATATCCTTCACAGGATACGCGTAGTCCCATTGTAGAACCATACGCGTAATAGTTATGCGTAGAATTATTCTTACGCATAACTTGACTAAGCGTAGGGTAATCCTTATGCGTAGAGATTCAAATGACCTTGATTCTGAATTTTTAAGCGTAGCAAGCCTGAAATAAATTCATCAAATCAGCAATCTTAACATGTATATTCATTATTACAACAGATCATGGCATGACAACACATTTAACATTTATGCGTAGAAAGTCATACGCGTAGGTCAAAACCCTAAGGGTTGAGAATTACGCGTATGATTTCTAACCATGGGATTTGCACCAAACAAATTTTGGTAGGTCTAAGATGTTGTATGAGCTTATAGACAAAGTCTTAACATCTAATTCGTTGAGAATCAAAAATACCCAAACTTATGAACTTTAAACCCTAATTCCAAATTTTTAGTCATTTAGAGTTTCTGGGTGGTTAACGACCTTGGATATCATCAATTCATCAACATATGAACATAACCCAACAATCTTTTTGATCAAAACACTTCACATTTGAAAATACCCAATTCGACTTAAGAACCCTAGTTTTCAAAAATCATCAATTCGTTTTTCTGGGTGGGTTTTGATGGTTAAAATGATATCATTGATGTATTAGAAACGTTTTGACACTATCCATTTAACCACAAACACACACACAATGATTGTGTGTTCATATGCTTATGCGTAGAACACATAATCACGTGTAACAAAAGTTTTAGCCGTAGGATTTACAAGAAATTCAAAACCTTAGCTTGTATTACTGTTAAGATCGTGAAAACACTTACAAAACGATGATCTAAAGCACGGATTTCTTGAATGAATCTTAGGCGTAGGATGTTTAAGGTTGAAAGTAATAAATGTGAAGTTAGAAGTTAGGTGGAGGACTTTTATTGAAAATGACTTTCATCTTTTGACAGTTTTTGTCCCTCCACCTTTTCCTTTTACATACAAAGCCATTTAACTTCCATTTTGGTTATCCAACAAAGATTTTAAGAAAGAAACTTGACGACACTCCCCCTCGACTTAAGAAATTAATGAAAGGTTATAAATTTTAGTCTGAGGAGTGTCATTGAACCAGAAATTTTACCACCATTGATAAAAGAAACAACCGGGATATGATAACATGCAAGTACACAGATGTTTTGAAACAGTTAAGTGATAATTTTCTCCCCCTCAACACTTGATCGGAAAAATACTGAATTTTTGAAAGATTATAGTGTTGATGGAAGAAATGTACTTGCCATGTTGATAGAAAATTAGATTTGAAGAATATTTTTGTAGTTTTAAAAGATTTTATATTTTTGTATTTTGTTTTTGAAAATTTATTTACAAAAGATGTTTTGGTGTTTGACAGGTTTTTAAGACTGTTTTAAGAGGTCATCCAATTCCTCTTGAGTCAAACACCTCATACCAATCTGGTGGACCAACTCATTAAACCTAGCGGGAGGCAAGGCTTTGGTGAGAAGATCTGCCAATTGGTATTCTGTACCCACGAAGTATAATTCAATCGGTACCTGCTCCACGTGGTCCTTGATGAAATGATAGCATAGATCGATGTGCTTTGATTTCGAAGTGCGAACTGAGTTGCACGAGATAGCAATGGCACTCCGATTGTCGCAGTACATCGGGATTATGTCAAATACGTAACCATAGTCTTTGAGTCGTGTTCTCATCCAAATGACTTGAGCACAACACGCACATGGCGACATATTCTCGCTTCGTTGATGACAGCGATGTACAATACTGCTTCTTTGATTGCCAAGACACCAGTTTATCACCAAGAAATTGTAGAGCTCCTGAAGTACTTTTCCGTGAGTCTAAGCATCCTGCGTGGTCAGCGTCTGAAAAGCGATTAGTTCAAAACCGAATCCTTCGATACCGATCCCCAAGTTAATGGTTCCTTTGATGTATCGGAGGATTCTTTTAGCCTCTGAGAGGTGGGTTTCAGTTGGTCGCGACTGATAACGAGAGAAAAGATATACGGCAAAGACAATATCAAGTCTGCTAGCTGTTAGATACATGAGAGACCCAATAATACTTCGGTATTTGGTAGGGTCAACTAATTTCCCATGTAAATCAGCATCTAGCTTCTTGGTATGAGTCATTGGTGTGGCATAAGTATCACAGGTTTTCATTCCAAATTTGTTTAACAATTCAAGGGCATATTTGGACTGACTCAAGAAAATACCACGGGGTGATTGATGAACTTGCAGTCCTAGAAAGAACGTGAGTTCACCCATCATGGACATTTCAAAAATTTTCTTCATTAGTTTTGCAAAAGCTGTTGAAAACTTTTTATGTGTAGACCCAAAAATGATGTCATCCACGTAAATTTGAACAATTAAGATATGTGCCCCGTGATATTGTATAAAAAGAGTTGGGTCAACCGAACCTTTGGTGAAATTATTAGCAATGAGGAAAGATGATAGCTTATCGTACCATGCCCGAGGGGCTTGTTTGAGAGCATAAAGAGCTTTGTCCAGTCTATAGACATGGTTCGGGCACTCTGGATCAACGAATCCTTCGGGTTGGCTGACATAAACCATTTCTTTCAGTTGTCCGTTGAGAAACGCAGTTTTGACATCCATTTGAAAGACCGTCATATTCATATGAGCCGCAAACGCGAGAAATATCCGAACAGCCTCAAGACGAGCAACCGGAACAAAAGATTCTTCAAAGTCTATTCCCTCTTCCTGACGATAACCCTTAGCAACTAGACGTGACTTGTTTCGGATTACGTTCCCTTCAGCATCCAATTTGTTTTTCCAAATCCATTTGAGACCAATGACGTAGACCCCTGTTGGTCTTTCAACCAGTTCCCATACTTCAAGACGTTTGAATTGGTTGAGTTCTTCTTGCATGGATTCAATCCAGTTGTCTTTTGTCATTGCGTCTTTAATATTTTTAGGCTCAGATTGGCAGACAGTGAGTGCATAAATGCAATGTTCACCATCTGTGTGAAGATGTTGTATCGTAACGACTGGTTGATTCGGGTTGCCAATAATATTAGCCGAGGGTGGTCTTTGTCCATCGATGTGTAGGGTTGATGTTGGTATACATTGTGCAGATTTTGAGGATTCAAATGGTTTGTTGATGATTCCGCGACATCAGTGCAGCAGCCTCATTAGAAAACGGGTTAAAGAACACATTTGGATCAAAATCTGCAGTGGGGGTACTTCATTCGTAATATCATCACTGGTTCATCATTGTTGAAGCGGTGTGTTCAACAGTTGTGTTGGAGTCAACTGGTGTAGGTGCATCTTCAACAGGAGTTGTTGTAGCAGGTGTATCAGGTATAGGAATATTATCAGGTTGTGCAGCGGAAACAGCGGATACACCTGGAGCACGTTTATAACAACTCGTAAATTTCCCTACCGATTTTTTTTCGCGACTATATTTTTTTTCCTTTCTTTCTTACGTTTCGATCTATAATCACGACCAGTTACGGCAAAAATATAAAAGAAAACATGAAAAATAGAAACGAATTAATGAAATCGGAAATTATACCATCGTGTCAGTTTATTTAAAACGTGTCTAAAAATATAAGTATTATATTTTTCCTGGTTGAGATTATATTTTTTTAAGTAAAATAGCGGGACGCAAAACACACCTAATGCCAAATAAAATACACAAAGTAACCACTACATTTTACAAAAATAAAATAAAAGCTAACTCTATACCCCTTATCCCTGCCAACCCACGCCCCACCCTCATCCTTTTTCTGATTTCTGAAACTACCTGCACCTCTCCCCTCCTTCTTCGCCTCTCTCTCTACCTTCACCCATTTTCGAACAAGACATGGCTGACACCTTCAGAAGGTCAAGCAAGAAAACCGGTCCACTATAACTCGGAAGAAAACCAACAAGAATCAGAGGTCCCCATATGTGTTTCTGGTTTCTGTGGGTCACGGTCGAAGGAAACCATCAAGGGTGACACGTGAAGGCATGCACTTCGTGGAGAGGATTACTCAAAAGAGGCTCCTTATCATCTTCAAGACCAAAAGTGGTGGTCCAAGCACTCCTCCTTTTCATCTATTTATAGCTACGAGGTTTTCACAGCTTCATCACTTCATCTCACCAACAATTCAAAATTTGGGTTCATACAAGATTAGGGTTTGTCGAAGCATGGGGGTTTTCAAAATTGATAGAGGGGTTTCGTTCTTGAATGCATAAGGAAGGGTTCCCAAGTGGTTAATTGCTTCGATTCATCTCGAGTCCCTTCCAATTGGAGCTTTTGTGTTCGGTTTTCTTACCCACTCGACCCACCAAACTTGTTGTAAGAACATGTTCCTTTGTTTTCTTTTTTTTTTCTTTTTTTTTGACACTGTAAATAAATCTTGTTTCATTCGAATTTACCTTTCTTTTTCTACATATCGAGTTCTATGGATTGGTTAATTTAAATGAGATGTTGCTATATGTTGTTGTTGTTGGCTGTCGAGAAACACACGAGATAAACATAAAACATCAGATATCGATTTTTGGCTTAACCGGATTTCTTACCAGTTTATTTTTCAATCTCGGCTTAAAATGGATCTGCTTATTTTTCTTAAGTATTTCGGCTTAGGAAACTTATCGACTTATTTTGATGTTCGGTCTAAATTAAACCCATGGTATTATTGGTTTTTATTGCGTGATACGTTTTCTTTGTGACGTTGCCGCTACTAGGAACGAGCACACACCCGAGAGGGTTAGTTCCTAGTCACAAAAATCGTTGCTCACTTCGTTCGTCATATTCGGTTATCATAGAACTCAAAAGAGTCGTATGTTGTAGGTCCTTTTGAGTCACCCAACGGGGTGCGTTTGCTTACTCACTTCGAGCCAAGGGAAGAACACTCTTTGGTGTCTCTACCCGCCTCAGCTCTAGACCACACGAGAGGTCTCGTAAGAACCTCGTTAGTGTCATGGGTGACTGTGGTAGTACTCGTCCCCTTCCTCCTACGAAAAACTACCAACCAAAATTTCCAAAATCAGTTTTGTGTTAAACCAATCGGGCCTAAAATCGTTATTGGGGTGTGATTATTTTACTTGTGTATTGGGCTGCAAGGCCCAATAGTCAAGGGTCTGTTTAATATATCGCAACCCACTCGGGCATATCCTGTACCGGCTTGAATTAATTTCAACATAGTTTGTAACTTGCAACGTCATGTCGACTCAACGCATCTATAACACGGGACGTCTCCATTCACCAATTTACACACACAACGTATAAATATAAAATTTTTTATAATAAAACCTGACATGATGTGATTACTTGATATTAATTAGTTTAAGGAAATAAACCAAAGGAGTCACTACTGTACACATGACTTAAATAAAAAGAGGTTTTCGCATTTCTAACTTTACTTAAGCCCGTAGACACATGTTTTGAATATTGAAACCGGATTATAAACTTCATACACGATTTTGACATTAGTCAAACCAATTAAATAGAAAACTCCACTCGAGTTATACTATTTTTTTTATATAGCTATATAGACTATTTTTACAATCCTCAAACGAGATATACATAACTTATATTTCAAACATACATATGTATAAACCAGGTCTCATACGTATACTTTTCGAAACTCATGTCTAGTTAGAAATATTTGAAGGCCAAATTGTATTTTATTAATACGAAGATCACATAAATTAAATTACAACTTAAGTTCTTTTCAAAATAAATACACTCATAATAGATGTGATAAGTATATATCATTTTCATTCACGTCGTCAACGTCTCATCATATTCATTATTTTCTTCGTATACTATCCTTGGATTATCATTAAACCGACTCGCATTCGTTTTCGATATTGTGTTTTAAGTCATACTTTCATAAGCCGAGATACACACAAACTTTTGAAAAAGCTATTTTAAACTTAAAACGCTACCACACAAGCAACAACAACAACAACAAGAACATTTAAAATTTATAAAGTTTTATTAAACTTGATCGAGTCTTAAACATTAATAAAGACTAAGCTGTCGTACTAATCTAGGTTGCGTGTTGGAGCTACTTATTACTTGAATTCTTTGTGCTTTATTCACCGAACTGCTAAGGTGAATTTATAGCCCCACTTTTACTCTTATTACTTGCTTTATAAAACTATGGGGTGAGAAACATGCAAAACTCTTTTCGGACCTGAAACTGAAAACACTGTTACGTGAAACAACCTTGAATCCCAACTATGCTACCGTTAGTTCCCTTTGGGGAGGCGCGATTGTTATGAATAGATCTATTGGGATGACACCCCCGCTCGAAGTTTGACCGATAGGCAAACGCGGGCGATATCATATCAGTATTGATTGAGTGTAATGGAAATACACTTGCTGGGCTTTTATTTATCATGCTTCTAGATGCATGCACACTGTCGTAGTTTCGGTCGCATGAACTTGGTACTAGCGTAATAGCCTTTTTGCATATAGTGTCATTCACGGAGATGCTATATGTGCAACTGTGGTCCAACTTGATTTTCGAAACTTAAACCTATGAACTCACCAACCTTTGTGTTGACATTTTAGCATGTTTTTCTCAGGTTTATTACTTGGTGTGGGCAATGGCAAAGGCATTGGTTGAAGACTGGCATCCGAAGTGTTTCCAAATATTTTAATACAACTTTTAATGGGACAACATATATTTTTATGGGCTTTACTTCCGCACTTTGAAACAATATTGTAAAACTATTTCTTAAATTAATCTATATTTTGAAAATGGAATAGATTTTCCATTCTTTGTTACCTTGTGTTGTGATTATTGGTTTAGTAGCACCCCATGACCCGAACGCTTCCGCTGTGAAATTTTGGGGGTGTTACAACGTTCATCAATATCGTCACTGAACAGAGGAGCAAATAACCTTTCCATTTGTTGACGAGTTAGCTGGGGGCTTTGTTCAGCTGATGAAGGGGGTTGAGGGAAGTTTAAACGGTTGTGACCGGTTCTAAGTCTGTTGTACTCGTAAGCCATTACCGTGAGTTCATCAAAATGAGCATGAATCGCTTCCATCACCGCTTTGTACGACGATTCCGTGATCCGGTAACCTTTAGGATTCTCACAATATCCAATAAAGACTCCAATGTCGGCTTTGGCTTTGAGCTTTCCAAAATCATCACGATCATTATTCGGATAGCAAAGGGATCCAAATAAATGAAAATGTTTGAGATTCGGTTTATGGTTGTGGACAAGCTCGAAAGGTGTTTTGTTGTGGCGTTTTGTGATCATAGAATGGTTTTGAGTATAGCATGCAGTAGATACGGCTTCTGCCCACAAGTAATCTGGAAGTTTAGCATTGATTAACATTGTTCTTGCAGCTTCCACTAACGTTCGGTTTCGTCTTTCAACAACTCCGTTTTGTTCTGGTGTACGTGCAATAGATGTTTGATGCTGAATTCCCACTTTCTCATAGAATTCACGAAGGGTTTGGTTAACAAATTCAGTACCTCTGTCTGTTCTGATTAGCCTGACGGTGTTGCGGAGCTGAACATGTATTTTTGTGAGAAAGGTGATGATCATTTGTGGAGCTTGGTCTTTGCTTCGAAGAAAATAGACCCAAGTCCATCGTGAGTAGTCATCAAAAATTACTAAGATGTAGCGTTTGCCATTGATCATTTGCACGCGCATCGGGCCACACAAATCCATGTGAATAAGATGAAGCACATGTTGAGAGCTGTGTTCCACCTTTGAAGGAAAATGAGCACGAGTGCTTTTCCCTTGTTCACAGGTTGAGCAAAGGTGATCTTTTGAATACCGGAATCATGGGAGACCTTCAACTAGTTTGTGTCGAGCAAGGTTGGTGATGGTTTGAAAGTTTAGATGTGAGAGACGACGGTGCCATAGCCAGGATTTTGTTGATGTTGCCTTTGAAAGTAAGCAGATAGGAGATGAAGCAACCATGTCTTGCATAGAGATAGTGTAGAGACTAGAATTACGCCAGCCAGACATAAGGTCATTTCCTTGTAGATCACGAATGAAACAAGTTTTCTCCCTGAAAGCAACCTCCAAATCTCCATCACAAAACTGACCTACTGAGAACAAATTATGACCGAGGCCTTCCACATAGTAAACCCTACTGATTTCGATGTTCCCATTGACATAATCTCCGTAGCCCATGATAGCTGCGAAGTGATCATTCCCGAACCTGACAGTGCCAATGAACTTTGCAATAAAGTTTGATAACAGCTTAAGGTTGCCTGTCATGTGTCGGGAACATCCGCTATCAACAATCCAGAGAATGATCTATATCACCTGCATTACACACAGACGACACAAATGGAATAGAAGTAGATGTGGAACCCGAAATGTTAGAGGGTTCTGAAGCAGGTATATGAGACATGCACACATTAATGATTTTAGGCATCCATTTAAATCCTATTGTGTTATATATCCATTTCTGCCATCTATAACTACTCTTTGCTTTAGTCTTAGTGAATGCACTAGGTGGTACTACATTCTTAGGAGGTGAAACTGGAGCTACAGGACAGCAATGTTTGCTTTAGAATCTAAAGAAGGCGGTCTACCAAGCACAGACGTAGAATGATTAGTGGGCCTAGAGGTATTCCGATTCTTAGGATTCTGTAAACGAGAGATTATAGCTTTAGCAACACATTTGTCATGACAATCAGAATTCATACTTTTACGACAAGTAACACAAGGTGCATCGATGAATATCAAAAGTACTTAAAGGTTTAGCATTCGTTACATCACTATTTCTATTACATTTGCCGGACGCAACATCTATAGTGGAAGCAACGCGAGTCTTATTCATAGTCCTAGGGTGTTCTTCTACTTTAGCATTCCTTATTGATCTTTTCTTAGGTCGCAACTTCCTATTCTTCGATTGAGTGCTCCTAGGTTGTGAAGTGCGGACGTTTGGAAAAGACACAACTATTCCTGTTTCAGTAGAAGGAAGCACGTTAGCAACTTGTGATTTGACAGTAGGGATTCTAGGTGCACGATTACTAAGTATTACTGGTGCTAATCTCTTAATGATGGTTGGCGGAAGTTGTTCATACTTTCCTAACATTTCTCTTAACTTAGAGATAGTGTGAATCAAATCTTGATTTTCAGAACGAATATTACCAGCAAAATTCATGACTTCTCTAGTGTGAGCAAGATAGTGATCAAGTTCGTTTGATGCTTCATGACGAGTCTTATTGAGTAAATCAAATATGACACCATATTCCTGTTTGACTGTTACAAGTTCTTGTTCATATTTTGAGATTTGACTTTTCAAAGACGCGTTTTGAGCATCCAGTTGCTCAATTTTAGGATCAGAAGATGTTGCACTCAACTGAGCGATTTTCTTTTGAAAACTAAGTTGATGATTGTGAATATCTTTTTCACACCAATGAAGACGACGTTTTGCATTGTAAAGTTCGTTAAGTAATTGTTTATTTTCAGCTTTTAAAGACTCGACCTGAAGCACATTATCAGTATTCTCAACAGTTAACACAGAGTCAACATTATCAGCAGAGGTATAATCAGATGCATGTGGCAAAGTATAGAGTAACACAACATTATGGATATCAGCACAGATAACATCTTCCAATAGTCGATCAACATCTTTTCTCAACATTTTCTTTTTACGTTTAGTATTAGAAATAGATGTTTCAGTTTTCTCGAAAACGACCTTCATCACTCCAAGTTCCTTATGAAAATCCTTTTCCCAAGCTAATGCACAACTTTTCAAATTTTTAACATTTGGTAAATGATTTTTCTGAAAAATGTCTCTTTGTTCTCTCGCTAAAGGCGATTGAAAGTGTTGAACCTTGATTTCAGAATGATGTTCTATCTCATGTTCTAGAGTTTTGAGGTCAGCCATGAAAATATCAAAATATCTAAGAATTTTGCGATTTTCAGGTTTTGAGTTTACTTCACTGATTGAAAGTAAAGGACCATAAATTTGTGCATAATCCGTTGGGATTAACATTAGAAGACTCGTGTGTTTTGATGATAACCTTTGGTGTGTTAGACGAATCCGTTGGTGTGACAAAAGTGACCGATTTTGAATAATTAAAAGGTTTGTTGTAAACAACAGTTTTTAATTTTGATCGACTCTCGCCTTCTGTGATCTAATTCCTCTTGACGATGATATTCAACAACACTCATGACAAGATCATTAATTTTATATTATGCACTGGAAACTTCAGGATTTGGTTTGAATGTTTTTAGTGAAAGCTTTGGTTTGTAATCAGCTAGGTTTGGTCCATATCTTTTTGGATTGGGTTTTAAAGTAAACTTTTCAATAGTCATCGATTCACCATGTTTGTAGACAACAGTTTTAAACTCTTTAATTTTGTTTTGCAAGCCAATAATTTCTGCAAGAAGGTCATCTACCCGATTCGTTGAATGCTTTTTGTATGCGGAGAACTGTTTTTGACAAGTTAACAACTCAGCCTTAGCTTTTTGATTTTCCAAGGTGAGAGCGTTAATTTGCTTTTTATGTTCATGTTTCAGTTGTTCTATTTCGGACAACAAAGCATTCTTCGAAGCGGCTAGATCACACATCAGTCTCTAAATATTTTTCGTTTTGATGAGATTTAGCAAAAGCGGCTTCAAAACCTTTTTCATGGTTTTCTTGAGTTTTGAAAAAGTTGAGTTACATTTGTAAGCATTCAAAATCCTTGGTTAACAGTGCATTTTTGCTTTTTAAGTCCTTGTTTAATGCATAACATTCCTCCATTTTGATTTGATGGTCTTGAATTAAACGAGCAAAATCTGGATGAGGCAACAGTTCGGCTTGTTCAACGTGAGTCACAACATGATCATTATTTAGATCCTCAAGTACAACCACGGAGTCAGTTTGATTATCAAGGGAAACCATAAGGTCATCTTGATCGTTAAATGTAACTACAGGGTTTATTTGAAAATCGTTAGAATGAGATGTAGATGACTCATTTTGAACAGTCTGAGCTGTGCCGGATTCAGATATTGGCGGAGATATTAGTTCAGATATGATGATGGTTTGTTCGGGTACCTGAGATAAGCCATTAGTGTCATACACTGGGCCTGTTTCACTCATGTGTAACTCATGCATATTAGCCATCAACATAACAACTGCATTGGCCTGCAAGTCCTCCATATCATCATCCGAATCTGATCTGCCATAAAGCTTTGTTCTTTGTTTGTGAGAGATCCACCAGCTTCATCCTTAAGAGCCAAAAGAAGAGCCTCTTTGAAGTAAGCACTGCCCCTAGTCCTTGGCTTTGGGCATGCATTAGCCAGGTGTCCCTTTTCATTGCAGTTGTAGCATCAAAGACCATTCAACCCATTCTGAGCATTTCCCTGTTCCACCACTGGAGCTCGATTGTTATTCCTACCCATAGCATTAAACCCTTGACCACCTCCCATTTGACGACCATAACCACGATTCTGAACTTCAACTCGTCCATTGTTCACAACAGCCTGATTTCGTGTATTGGATGAGGAACGAATACGATTGTTGGATTTGTTGGTATAACGGCTAAAAGCATTAGCAATCATAACAAATCCCTGTTGCAATGCTTCGAACGGATCGGATTCCTCATTAGTTTGACTATGAAGTGCTTGATCATTGTTGTTGTTGTAAGGAACCAATTGATTTTGTTGAGGTTGTTGTGATTGATCGTTTGGTGTGACTGAGGCAGTTGGTTGAGTTGCTTGTTGAGGAGGATAACTTTGTTGAGCATATAAGGCAAGTTGTTGATTTTCCGGATGTGTAGGTTGAGCAATTTGAGCACGGAGAATCCTTTCCCGATCAACTTCCTTCTCATGAGGTTTCAAGTAATCATACAACAATCCATATGTAGAATGATGCATATTCTTCGCTTGACGGAGAAAAATGACATACTTCTCCCATTCAGGACCAAGACTACTCAGGAACTTAGTATTCACTGCAATTCTTGGCATGATGATGTTGTGTTTATCCAAATCATTGATGATGTCTGAAAATCGATGATGATAAGACTCTAGTGTCTCTCCAAGTTCAATCAAAAAGTTTTCATAAGCCAAGTAAATTTTGGATTCCAAATCCTCCTGATTGAGTACAGATCCTTCCATAAGAAGATGAATATGGTCCCACATTTCCTTTGCAGTCTTTTGAGCATCAACACTTCGAAGAATTGGGTTAGGTAATCCTAAAAGGATGTAATACCTGGAATTTCTAAAATTCACAAAAAGACCAAAATACCCCTATAATCAAAAAGTATGAATAAATAATTTAAAGAGTACCAAGTAAGCTATGTAAATTCAGAGAATTTTAAGAAATATCCCACATGATCTAAATAAATATTAAACACTTTGTAAAGGTAATTTTTATAGTTTATGATTTTATAAAAATTAGTTTTGTATTTTACATATTAGCCGAAAATATTTAATTAGTTTTATAAAAGAAATTACTTAATAAATACCCAATATAAATTTATAAAAATTATGAGTCCATTTATATTAAGTCCAATGCATTATAAAGCCCACAATAAAAATTATAAATCCTATATAAATACATTATTCGGTTCTTAATAATCCCTAATTGCCGATTACACCAAACCGACCTCCAAAACCCCTTCACAAATCGATTTCCAGTTTCCAGAGCTTGAAACCATTTTTCTTGGAGAAGATTGAAAGTAAAGAAGGTGGGAAAAATAGTGTTCGAAGTCCTAAGTTGCTGTGGTGGTCGTGGTGAGTTTTGAGTGAATTAGGGTTTCGACGAGTGCTAGTTTTGGTTTCTTTTGTTCTAACGATTCAAGCTCATCAAGGGTATGTTTCTAATGTTGAATTCAGTCCTATAAGTCGTATATAACACATAAAAATTGGCCATGCATGTTTAATATGTCGTATGAAATTATTTGGAATCGAAAACCCTAAAAAGTGTATACAATTAACGAATGAGCTTATAATATTTTTAGAGATCATGAATTGATTTTTCCAGAAGTTGTTACATGTTATAAGACCTGTATAAAATACATATTTGTGAATTTGAAGCTTGTGTGAATCGTCTTGGGTTTTTCTTGTTCGAAAACGCATAAAAAGGAAAGATTTAAAAAGGGACGATTAGGGTTTATGAAAACTAGGGTTTTCTTGTTATCATTAAGGTTCATTAATGCAGTGGTAATGATGGATTAATGATGGGTTACATCTAGGTTTAGGGCTTGTATTTGAATTGTACATTATTCGGTTCTAAATAAAAGGTTTGGGTTGGTTTTGTAAATTTTGAAACTTAAAGGTTATTTTTGTAAAACAGTAAAAGACATGTACTAAACGTATAAAATAAGTGTGGGGGTTAAACGTGTGATTTTGGATATTTAGAGGGCTATTCGAATTGTATTTAACTTAAAGGGTATGTTTTGTAAATTCTAAAACCTTTGGGCTAAAAGTGTAAAATCTGATAATATAAGGTTAGGTCGTATAATTAAAGATGTTAAAGGTGTAATATGTAATTCTGAGTAATTATGGGTCGACATGTGTAAATAAATTACGTAAGGACATGCATGAGTTTTGAGGAAACCTCGGTTTGTTTTTCATATACGTTCTAGGTCAAAGTGGAAATCATTAAAAGGAGTGACATGTGATTTAAATGCGTATTAACTAATATTAAAAGTATGGAAAACCCTAGAACTTAAATAGGAAGTTGATTAGGGTTAAAAGCTAAGCGTGTGGATTCGTTATTTCATGTGAAGATGGTTAGTCTTAGAATCATTAATAACCATTGATTAAGAGTAAATGAGCTAGTACTAAGTGTGTCGTGAACATGCGTGAGTTATGATAAATTAAATTAGAATATGCATGGTCTCATTAAGGGTTTGCATTCGAACAATGTTACGTGTGGGTCTGGTTAATCATGTGCGTTATAAAAGATTATGTAAACTATTTTGAAAGAGAATCCTAAAATCCGTCTTGACATTTGTAAACCCTATACTTTGGAAGATGATCATATAAGTCCTCAAAATAAGAATAATCCGACAACTCTAAAAGTATTAATGAGATTAATCCGTTATACTAATAAGTATTAAATAAATCATAATCCGTGTAGATTCGTTGGAGGAGACGCGACGTTACATCTTCGTATTCACTCATTCGTTGCTTTTCTCTCATTTGTTTTAAGGTACAGATATTCTGACCTTTTCAGTAAAGGTTCCTTATGATGTTCTTTTCGTTCGTTTTCTTCTGTTTCACTTATTAGGATTCCCGATGCCATTGCTATGAACCCTTTCTGAATGTTTGATCTGTTACTTATTTGAACTTATGTTCTGGTGAACTATGCAATATCTGATGTGAACTTATGTTAGGAAGAATTTGATATGCAATTGTTGAACTTTGCTATGGTTATTTATGAACTTCTGATTATGAACTTCTGCATATGAATGTATGATATGCCACTGTGATATGAACTTCTGAATATCTGAATATGAATCTTATGATATGAGCTATCTGATATGTTATCTGTGACTTTACGATGAATTATGATCTGTGTCATTTATGACAAATCTGTTTGACCTGAGTTAGTTTGACACCCGAGCCAAATATTTAACTAGTCATGGGGGTTCCATGTCCGTATCAGTGATGCACCTCTGATATGACTCTAGGGCAGTAGAGTGATGTTCTGCCACGTCTCTGGATGGTGAAGCATATTTGTGAATATGTAGGAAGGGGCGTATGGATGCATCCTAGATCTGATCTGTTATCTGATATGTTTTTTGGTGAATGATGTCGTGTGCAATACGCGTCTTCACAAAATTCTGGGAGCTAGCTACTCCATTGGTTACCTGAGGTCTCCCCTCATATTATATATGGTATTCCGAGGTCACCCCTCCGAATACAATGGTTACTTATGATATGTTATGATCTGATATGTTTCTGGGCTCGTGGTAGTTGACTAAATCTTTATCTGTTACTTCTGTGTTAAGTATTCTGTATGATTCGGTATTTCGAGTGTTTATATTATGTATTCTGATATGATATGTTAATGAATGTGTTTATGACGTATTTGTTCAAGTGATTATTAGTTGCCATGCTAGGATACGATTAATATGTTTAAATATGATTTGCATGCTGCCATCTGATTGTCTGTTAACTTATTGTTATGTGAACTTTTGATCTGAGTGATGACTACGTTAGTGATAATCAATTGTTCTGAAAGATTAGTAAGTATAATTGTTCCGTTAATCTGGCAAACTTTACTTATACGTTAGGGTATCTATCTGTTTATGATTTGGTCTGCCATGATTGTTTGCTATTTCCGCTGCTACAATATTGCATTAAGTGTATTAAATGTTGATTAATTGATTTGTATGAATGCCATGTTTATTTACTAGGAAGTGTTTCCGTTAGTCATTAGACTTTCAGTTTGGCTTATACGTAATCTGTTATTTTGATATGCTATGTGTTTGGTTGTTCTGATATGTTTGTGTTTGCGTCATTAATGTGCTATGTGATGTCTAAACTGTTATGTGGTTGTTTGGATTTCTGTATATTTGTGCTTCCGCAAAATCCTAAAGATCTCTCATTATTTTATTTTGATTTTCGTTATTCGTATATTTGTTTTGTTTAGCTTTTGTTTCGTTATATCCGTTCACTGGGCTTTGTAAGCTCAGCCGCACTTTTCTTTTCATGCGGCAGGTATTAAGCATTCAAGATGAGCTTATGGGATAGCTGATCTGGGTTGAGATTAGAGCTGAGAGCAAGACTTGACCTTTAGAGATCTTAGATTTATTTTGAAGCTTAACTATTTATGTTTTCTTTTTGAATATTTTGTAAAGGCCTTCGCTATTGTATAGTATTTAAAGTTCTGATATGAAACCGTATTGTGATATCTTTACCCTTGTCGGGTCGGGGTGTTACAATTTATGGTATCAGAGCCAGGTTTTAGGACCCTTAGAGCTTAGGCTATGACCTGTGAGAAGTGGGTAGACATTAGGTTTCCGTCTGTTCAGATATCTTTCGATTCCTTTTGATGGTCGCTCGTGATTTGACTTCAAATCCTTTTGCCTTCACTGAATTGGCCCTCCTTTGTTCGCATCGAATTTTGTTATTTTGTTTTCGCTCGTCCGTTTGTCGATCGTTAGATGGAGACTACCCGTGGAGCCAAAGAAGATGGTGCCGACCCTGCGTTGCGACGGTTCCCGTGCCGGAGAGGTTCGTGAAGCGGAAGCCACACTCGACGGCCGTGCTGTTGGAGACATCGATGCCGTTGGAGGAAGTTGGACGGACCAACCAAAGGCGCAAGAGACGGAGACAAGATTCAACCGGTGGCTGAGAAGATTCATCTACTTTATATGATTTGGGCGCGACTTATGTCACTCTGATTCGTTTGTCATGCATTTCAAGACGATTTGATATTCTGATAAGTGATTCTGGTCTGTATTGCTTTTCTCTGATTTGTTCGGAACTCGGTGTGAATCGTGAAGTTTTATCGTTTAGCATTCTGGTATATCCCAGCTTTTCTTTCTGGATCGTTAGTAATAAGTCATGAGGAAGAATACGAGGTGGATTCGGATTTGGAGTCTACGGCTACTAGTAGGTTTAATCCGACACAAGAATAGGAATTTGCGCTTCTGATTAGTTGTCCTCCTTATGAGAATTTTCTGACGTTTGATTTTGAGCTAGGTCCTTTTGTTTTCATTTGACGTTTGAATCTGGGATTTTTAAGTTTTGTTTTGGAAGTTCATCTTAAGACGATTCTGCAAATTTTGTTTGATTAATGGAAATAAAACAAAATTTTGAAAGTATAGTTCCTGTCTGTTGTTTCTTTCTGATAGATTCGTTAAGTTTCCGTTAGTCCTCATAAGTTTTGTCCGCTATTTATTTTCTCCATGATGTTGTTTAATTACCGCTTGAATGAAGTATGACCATCATGATGGTATACTAATGTGTGCCTGGTTTGTTGTGGTAGGTTACTTGCTATCTGTGTATTATCTTTATGTGGTATGTTTTGTTATGATATTAGTTAGGTGATTTGTCATGACCCGAGATCGAATATAATGACAATAAGAACTTGTTATGTGATGCAAGTATTATGACGCCTGATCAACGTAATAATACCGAGATCACATAATCTGAACTTATTGAAGGTATACGACGCCCGGGAAATGCCTGTGATTGATGCGTAAATGGACTTTGACTTGTATCTGTTATTTGGTGCTTCATGTTCGCTTGAAATTCGTACCTAATTGTGAGACTTTTGTCGATATCCGCTACGTATAAGTTTTGTACGATTGGGATCCGTTGTTATGATTTCGTGAATCTATGAATTGCTATGACCACCTTAACCTTATATGTCTCCCCATATTTCTGCGACTATTGAGGCCGATAGGATTTATTTCGTCTATGCATATGATGTCCTCATCATTAGATATCTGAATAAGTTAGAATTTGTCGCTTGATTTTCAAGGCTCTCATCTGTTCTCCCTCTTACTTGATAAGTATATAATTATCTATTATAAGTATTTGACTATTGATTTGATTTCTGAATAAGTTTGAGATTTAATATTCTGATAAGAAATACATTTATTCCAAGATAAGATTAACGTTCGTAATATTTCCAAAAGTTCTGACATCCGATTCGCTTTTCTGTTCCGTCTTGTCCAATTTCGAGGACGAAATTTTCTTTTAGAGGGGAAGAATTGTAATACCTGGAATTTCTAAAATTCACAAAAAGACCAAAATACCCCTATAATCAAAAAGTATGAATAATTAATTTAAAGAGTACCAAGTAAGCTATGTAAATTCAGAGAATTTTAAGAAATATCCCACATGATCTAAATAAATATTAAACACTTTGTAAAGGTAATTTTTATAGTTTATGATTTTATAAAAATTAGTTTTGTATTTTACATATTAGCCGAAAATATTTAATTAGTTTTATAAAAGAAATTACTTAATAAATACCCAATATAAATTTATAAAAATTATGAGTCCATTTATATTAAGTCCAATGCATTATAAAGCCCACAATAAAAATTATAAATCCTATATAAATACATTATTCGGTTCTTAATAATCCCTAATTGCCGATTACACCAAACCGACCTCCAAAACCCCTTCACAAATCGATTTCCAGTTTCCAGAGCTTGAAACCATTTTTCTTGGAGAAGATTGAAAGTAAAGAAGGTGGGAAAAATAGTGTTCGAAGTCCTAAGTTGCTGTGGTGGTCGTGGTGAGTTTTGAGTGAATTAGGGTTTCGACGAGTGCTAGTTTTGGTTTCTTTTGTTCTAACGATTCAAGCTCATCAAGGGTATGTTTCTAATGTTGAATTCAGTCCTATAAGTCGTATATAACACATAAAAATTGGCCATGCATGTTTAATATGTCGTATGAAATTATTTGGAATCGAAAACCCTAAAAAGTGTATACAATTAACGAATGAGCTTATAATATTTTTAGAGATCATGAATTGATTTTTCCAGAAGTTGTTACATGTTATAAGACCTGTATAAAATACATATTTGTGAATTTGAAGCTTGTGTGAATCGCCTTGGTTTTTCTTGTTCAAAACGCATAAAAAGGAAAGTATTTAAAAAGGGACGATTAGGGTTTATGAAAACTAGGGTTTTCTTGTTATCATTAAGGTTCATTAATGCAGTGGTAATGATGGATTAATGATGGGTTACATCTAGGTTTAGGGCTTGTATTTGAATTGTACATTATTCGGTTCTAAATAAAAGGTTTGGGTTGGTTTTGTAAATTTTGAAACTTAAAGGTTATTTTTGTAAAACAGTAAAAGACATGTACTAAACGTATAAAATAAGTGTGGGGGTTAAACGTGTGATTTTGGATATTTAGAGGGCTATTCGAATTGTATTTAACTTAAAGGGTATGTTTTGTAAATTCTAAAACCTTTGGGCTAAAAGTGTAAAATCTGATAATATAAGGTTAGGTCGTATAATTAAAGATGTTAAAGGTGTAATATGTAATTCTGAGTAATTATGGGTCGACATGTGTAAATAAATTACGTAAGGACATGCATGAGTTTTGAGGAAACCTCGGTTTGTTTTTCATATACGTTCTAGGTCAAAGTGAAAATCATTAAAAGGAGTGACATGTGATTTAAATGCGTATTAACTAATATTAAAATTATGGAAAACCCTAGAACTTAAATAGGAAGTTGATTAGGGTTAAAAGCTAAGCGTGTGGATTCGTTATTTCATGTGAAGATGGTTAGTCTTAGAATCATTAATAACCATTGATTAAGAGTAAATGAGCTAGTACTAAGTGTGTCGTGAACATGCGTGAGTTATGATAAATTAAATTAGAATATGCATGGTCTCATTAAGGGTTTGCATTCGAACAATGTTACGTGTGGGTCTGGTTAATCATGTGCGTTATAAAAGATTATGTAAACTATTTTGAAAGAGAATCCTAAAATCCGTCTTGACATTTGTAAACCCTATACTTTTGAAGATGATCATATAAGTCCTCAAAATAAGAATAATCCGACAACTCTAAAAGTATTAATGAGATTAATCCGTTATACTAATAAGTATTAAATAAATCATAATCCGTGTAGATTCGTTGGAGGAGACGCGACGTTACATCTTCGTATTCACTCATTCGTTGCTTTTCTCTCATTTGTTTTAAGGTACAGATATTCTGACCTTTTCAGTAAAGGTTCCTTATGATGTTCTTTTCGTTCGTTTTCTTCTGTTTCACTTATTAGGATTCCCGATGCCATTGCTATGAACCCTTTCTGAATGTTTGATCTGTTACTTATTTGAACTTATGTTCTGGTGAACTATGCAATATCTGATGTGAACTTATGTTAGGAAGAATTTGATATGCAATTGTTGAACTTTGCTATGGTTATTTATGAACTGATTATGAACTTCGATATGAATGTATGATATGCCACTGTGATATGAACTTCTGAATATCTGAATATGAATCTTATGATATGAGCTATCTGATATGTTATCTGTGACTTTACGATGAATTATGATCTGTGTCATTTATGAAAAATCTGTTTGACCGAAGTTAGTTTGACACCGAGCCAAATATTTAACTAGTCATGGGGGTTCCATGTCCAGACGTTGATGCACCTCTGATATGACTCTAGGGCAGTAGAGTGATGTTCTGCCACGCCTCTGGATGGTGAAGCATATTTGTGAATATGTAGGAAGGGGCGTATGGATGCATCCTAGATCTGATCTGTTATCCGATATGTTTTCCGTGAATGATGTCGTGTGCTATACGCGTCTTCACAAAATTCTGGGAGCTAGCTACTCCATTGGTTACCCGAGGTCTCCCTCATATTATATATGGTATTCGAGGTCACCCTCCGAATACAATGGTTACTTATGATATGTTATGATCCGATATGTTTCGGCTCGTGGTAGTTGACTAAATCTTTATCTGTTACTTCGTGTTAAGTATTCGTATGATTCGGTATTTCGAGTGTTTATATTATGTATTCTGATATGATATGTTAATGAATGTGTTTATGACGTATTTGTTCAAGTGATTATTAGTTGCCATGCTAGGATACGATTAATATGTTTAAATATGATTTGCATGCGCCATCCGATTGTCTGTTAACTTATTGTTATGTGAACTTTTGATCTCGAAAGTGATGACTACGTTAGTGATAATCAATTGTTCTGAAAGATTAGTAAGTATAATTGTTCCGTTAATCCGCAAACTTTACTTATAACGCTAGGGTATCTATCTGTTTATGATTTGGTCCGCCATGATTGTTTGCTATTTCACGCTACAATATTGCATTAAGTGTATTAAATGTTGATTAATTGATTTGTATGAATGCCATGTTTATTTACTAGGAAGTGTTTCCGTTAGTCATTAGACTTTCCGTTTGGCTTATACGTAATCTGTTATTTTGATATGCTATGTGTTTGGTTGTTCTGATATGTTTGTGTTTGTGTCAGTAATGTGCTATGTGAAGTCTAAACTGTTATGTGGTTGTTTTGGATTTCTGTATATTTGTGCTTCCGCAAAATCCTAAAGATCTCTCATTATTTTATTTTGATTTTCGTTATTCGTATATTTGTTTTGTTTAGCTTTTGTTTCGTATATCCGTTCATCGGGCTTTGTAAGCTCACCGCACTTTTCTTTTCATGCGGTATTAAGCATTCAAGATGAGCTTATGGGATAGCCGATCGGGTTGAGATTAGAGCTGAGAGCAAGACTTGACCTTTAGAGATCTTAGATTTATTTTGAAGCTTAACTATTTATGTTTTCTTTTTGAATATTTTGTAAAGGCCTTCGCTATTGTATAGTATTTAAAGTTCTGATATGAAACCGTATTGTGATATCTTTACCCTTGTCGGGTCGGGGTGTTACAAAGGATATATTGCATTGCAAGCTCATCAGCTTCATAGTGTAGAAGTTCAGTTGGATTTAGATCTGCAACAGTAGCAATGTTTGTTTGTTCATCTCTTGGTGGAATAGTCAGGGATCTCCTACAATGACAAGAGGCATCTCAAATGGAACTTCCAAGATAACCTTCTTTAAGAACTTTCCATGTGGCTTCTTCAGATCACAAAACCTAAAGAACCTTATCACCCATTGATCGTAGTTTCCGGAAGTGAGCATTGGAGGTCTATCAAGTGATCCAGCCTCATGAATTGATTGTTGGCTGCTTAAAGCTTCACACATCTTTGCAAACCAAGTGGGTTCCTTCATAGTGTTCCTTGATGGATGTTGATTGAAGTCATTTGTGTAGGGTTGAACATGAAGACTTGGCGGTGTTTGAACCATTTGTGGTGGGGGAATTGCACCAAGTTGTGGGGTATGTTGTTGATTAAATTGTTGTTGATAAATTGCTTGTTGTTGATTCCATTGTTGATGTTGTGGACTTAGTTTTTGTTGACGTTGAGAATAAGTGTAAGGGAAATAGTTAGAGTATGGTTGTTGAAACATGTTGAAACTTGTGTTGGTAAAAATGGATCTTTGTAGTCGAATGAACCTTTGTTGAAGAAGTATCCTTAGGCGTAGAAATAACCAGGTAGCACTTATGCGTAAAAACACCAAAGTTACGCGTAACAATTAGAAGTTACGCGTAGAATTTAGCTTACGCGTAAGTAAGGAAAAGACGCTAAAGTTATGCGTAGACAAAAGTTATGCGAGAAAGTTAGGCGGATTATCTTATGCGTAAGACTAGGCTTAGCGTAAGAAAAATCTTATGCGGGATTTCTACGCCGTAAGCTTATGCTTATGCGTAATTTTAGGTTTTATCTAAATGATCTTTTACACTATCACAGGGCAAAAGATATCCAAAGTCGACGTATTTTCAGGCTTATCCAAGCAAGAAAACACGGAGTAAACCACGAAAACGAAGATCAAACCAAGGAAATACTTACGCGTAGTTTTAGGGTTTTGCTACGCGTAGGATTACTCGTAATTTTGATTTTGCCCAAAGATGTTTCTAACCCAGTTTTTGTGTGATGAAATAGCTTTAATAACACCAAAAGACACAAAAGTGTGAAACTTGATGAACCAAAGCCTCTAAAACGGTTACGAGTAGGATGAAACCCTCGTTCAAAAACTAGATGAAAAACAACGATTCACGCATAAAGTTTGAAACTTTTTGCCAAAAACAAGTATTTTAACACCTTAAAACGTTGAAAGTACAAGAATCTTGGATTAAAAAGTGTAAAAAACAAGTTTTTAAGCGAACCAAAGTATCAAACGTGTGTTTTAAGCGTAGGACCGAAACCCACTTCAAAAACAAACACGATTCACCCAACTATTAGGCGATTGATACCACTGTTAGGTCACTAGTTTTACAAACACAAGTAATATAGAAAGAGATAAGGCGATTGAACAAGTAAAACACACACACACACGAAACAATAACACGGTTATGCGTAGGATATGTGATGAGAGAAAAACTTGAACAACCAACCTTCAAATGAAGGTTTACAAGAGTATTTATAGGAGGAAAGCTAGGGCAACACTCCTAGTTTCCATCCTTTCTTTAATGGGCTTGGGCCTAAGCTCATGGGCCTCCTACATAAGCTTAAGGCTAATAACAAACATAAAGGCCATAATAAAGCTAACTATTACATAATAATTACTAACACTTGATTATGGTTTAGGAGTGATTCCAACAGTATGTGTACATTAGTGAGTTGGAATTTCAGGGGTATGGTGACTAGTATATTGAAGCACGTGGACAAAGTAGAATGTCAGGGAAGAAGATGGTGGTGGTAAGGGTTTCAGTGATGGTAAGGGTTTTGATGCAGGTTTTAATGACCAGGTTTTAATATTTATATTGTCTCGTTATACATATGGTCTACCCTAATGCACTAACGGGCAGTGTACCCGGTCATGTGTAGTGTAGTATTCGGTAAAACCGAGGTCGTCCCAAGAGTTATGCGTGCGGATTTTAACTAAGTCTAGGTGTCACGGATTTTAATAGGTTTAGAGGTTGAAATTACTAATTAACTACTAAAGACAAGAGAATAAAATAAGGAAAACAATTAAAGGCGAGGGTTGTGATCAATAGAGGAGAAGTGTGCTAACCTAGTTACTTATCCTGTCAAGTTAAGTTTACGTTTAATTGCTTCCAATTACTTCAAGTGGGGGTAAAAGTCGCTAGGACATCATTTGGTCAATTCATCCTAACTTATCAGCAAAGGTTTCCACTGGAGATCGCAAGTGACCCGTTGAAAGTCCAGTTGTTTTTAGTCCCCTAAGCCAAGTCATTAAGTACCGCTACATGCAAGATTCATGATAATGAGTGTACGGGCGCTAACATCTTAAACACTCATCCCTCACTTCTTAAGTTCATCCAAACGATAGGTGATCAGTTGGTCAAATCGCACAAGCGAAGAAGGGTCGTCAGTTGGTCATATATTATCTCACTCAGTCAACCTACTTAGGGTCAGTTGGTCATATCTCCTAAGTAACTAGCCACTACCACCATTCAAAACTACCGAAACAAGGGTAGCTACCAACAACCTATGCATGCATACACTAGAAACAATTATACGAAAGCAATGTAAACATAAACAAAACAATTAAGAAATCATAACTAGGCTAGCACTAGAGGTGCTTAGCCGCTCATATTACTTGAAACTATCAATTAAATGTTTAACATATCGAAATACATGAATTAAAAGTAAAAGAAATGATAAAATGCTAATGCTTATCGTAGGGGAGTGATTTCTCCCTTGGAGATAGCTCCATATGCTCCTCAAGATCTGCCTTCAACCTTCTACTCACATTCACTGATGTCGTGTGTGAAATGGGATGATTAGAAATGTTGGAATTCGAGCGGTATTTATAGGCCAGATCTGGTTACGGCGTAACTTAAGTTGAGAGTTACGTCGTAACATCCAATTCTTCGATTTTGCAATCGAATATGGGTTACGGCGTAACATCGGAAGGAGTTACCGATCTTCAATAAATCATGGTTACGCCGTAGTTGTGACAATAGTTACGGCGTATCTTGCAGCAGCGCGGAACCTTATTTGACCTAATTAGTTACATCGTAATCTTGGTAGGGAGTTACGCCGTAATCTTCAGTGGAGTTGGTTTTCTGAGTCACGCTTCTGTTACGGCGTAATGTGAGAGTGGAGTTACGCCGTAACATCTTCAAAATAGGCATATTATCATATATCTTCAATAAACTCTCCAAATCCGCTTCTCATTAGCCCCAATACTCGTAATTTACCTGAAAGTGAAATATAAAGGAAAACAAGCGTAAATCCATATAAATGATATAAATTACGAGCATTATCAGGGGAAATTGACACTTAATATTCAAGATTATTTGATGTTATCAGGTTTCAATGGGAAATGGCTCAGTTCAGTTAGTCTCGAGGTGGCAAAATGGTTGGGTCGGGTTGGGTCTTGGGTCTTAGATGGGTATGAGTCTAGATGGGTATGGGTTTAGATGGGTCACTTGAAAGGATGGGTCTAGATGGGTATGGGTCTAAATAGGTCGGGTCAGGTCGGGTTTTTTTTAGTTTCCCAGATATTTTTTGGTTCATCATGGAACATAATTATTCAATACTGTAAAAAAAGACAAATAGTAATTAATATCCGTTTTCTTACGCTTTTATACGTTTTTGTCTGTTTTTTACGTTTTCATCCGTTTTCGTCATTCTTTATATGTTTTTGTTCGTTTTTTATGTTTTTGTCCGCTTTATATGTTTTCGCCCATTTTAAACGCTTTCATTCGCTGTCCATTTTACGCTTTCATCCGCTCCGCTTTTATATGTTTTTTACGCTTATCCGCTGGCCGCTATTTTACGCTGTTTTTACGTTTTATACATTTTACGTTGCCATTTTATACGCTTTCATCCGACACGTTTTCATCCGCTTTCGTCTTTTACACGCTTTGTTTCACGCTGGCCCATTTTTTACATTTTCCTCGCTTTTAACTTTTATACATTTTTCTGCCTGCTTTTTATGTTTTAATATGTTTTCATCTATTTTGTTTTCCGCTCCGTTGTATCCATTTTCGTCTGCTTTTTACGCTTTTGTCCCACGCTTTTATACGCTTTCATCTGCTTCGTCCGTTTTATATTTAATATGCGATACGCCGCCCTGTAGTTTACGCTTTTATAATTCTCTGTTGCCTTGATTTTATACATTTTAGTCCCTTTCTTTACGTTTTTATACGTTTTTGTCCGGTTTTATACATTTTCATCCGTTTAGATATGTTTTCATCCGTTCTCGTTTGTTTTTTAATGTTTTATCCGACGACATGCCCGCTTTTATCCGCTTTTTTATAGCCATTCGTTGCCCTTATTTACGCTTATACATTTTTATCCGTTGTTTTCCGTTTTTTAACTTATAAAAACGTAAAAAACATACGAAAACGAATGAAAATGTATAAAAACATACAAAACAGACAAAAACATATAACAACGGACGAAAGCATATAAAAATTGACAAAAGTGGATTAAAACATAAAAAAACATATGAAAACTTATAAGAACGGACGAAAACATAAAAAAGGGACGAAAACAGATGAAAACATATAAAAACATAAAAAAGTTGACGAAAACGGATGAAAATATGCGAAACGTAAAAAAATAGACGAAAATGTATAAAAATGGACGAAAACGTAAAAAAACAGACGAAGTCAGATAAAAACGTTAAACAACGGACGAAAACGGATGAAAACGTAAAAAAAAATGAACGAAAATGTATAAAAATAGACGAAAACGTAAAAAGAGCTTGAAACGGATGAAAACGCACAAAACGGATGAAAACGTATAAAAACGGATGAAAATGTAAAAAGACGGACTAAAACGTATAATAATGGACGAAAACGTAAAAAAAATGATGAAAACGGATTAAAACGTATAAAAACGGATGAAAACATATTAAAACGTAAAAAATTGGATGTAAACTTAAAAAACAGAAGAAAACGGATGAAAATATATAAAAACGTAAAAAACAGATGAAAACGGATGAAAACGTAAAAAACGGACGAAAACGTAGAAAAATGGACGAAAACGTAGAAAAACAAACGAAAACATATAAAAACGTAAAATGGACGAGAACGTAAAAAAGGACCTAAATGGATGAAAAACGCATGAAAAAGGTGAAAACGAAAAACGATCTAAAACGCATAAAAATGGATGAAAACGTATAAAAACGGATAAAAACGTAAGAAAACGAATGAAATCGTATGAAAACATATAAAAACGGACGAAAACTAATAAAAAGTAAGAAAATGTATAAAAATAGACTGAGAATGATTTTTAGAATTTTAGTTAATAACCAACTTAGATCATGTGGATATAGTATTACACCCAGGTGGGTATAGTATTAGGCCCAACCAAATCCATTAATATTAATAAATTAAAATCAACTAAACCCATCTAGACCACTCTATTTTATTTAATAAAACCCAACTAAATCCATCTCATTAAAAATATTTAACCAACTAGATTCAAATTTAACCATTAGGTCTTAAATTGCCACCTCTAAGTTTAGCTTTGGAAATTTTAGTTTCTATGTTATTATTGTTAAATTTGTTTTAGTAGTATGTGTACATTAGTGAGTTATATTGAAACACGTGGATAAAGTAGAATGTCAGGGAAGAAGATATTGGAAAAGGAAGAAAAAAAAAGTATGTGGACAAAGTTACCCTCATGTGAGATGGACATGAGTTGGGAGATAACGAGCAATACTAATGACGTTAGACCGCCAACGTAATTTATTCAATATATTGGACTATTCGCGCAAAACGCTGGACACCAACGTGAGTTTTTCAAAATAATGGACTAAAGGTGGAAGATTTCGCCTTTTTGGATGTCGTATGAAACCTGGCACTATTTCAAGGACTAACGGTGTAATTTAGTCTAAAAACAAATATGAAGTATTGTATTGTATGTTTGGCGAAATTAGCTGTAGACGGAGATTGAACAAGAGCTAAAAAAGAGATTATTTGTAAATACCTTTTGGTTTACTAAGTAAACAACAACATCCCCGAAGATCAGTCTCATTGGCAGGTTTACATATGTTACAGTCTCTGAATTTAAGCTACTGCAATTTAGTACAAGTGCCTGCTGGCCTTGGAGGCTTATCATGTCTAGTGGATCTAGATTTGGAAGGGAACAGTTTTACTAGCATGCTTGGAAATTTGAGTCAACTTCCACATAACCTATCTTATATTTATGCATCTGATTGCACCTCCTTAAGAGAAGTGTCTGGATCATCCAAAGACCTATTCAAGAATGGGTTCAATTATTTCAGAAATTGTCCAAAGCAGTTTAAGAATGTTACCATTAATAGCGAGGGGTATACATCGAAGACTCAGTGTCTTGACTCATCTATAACTTCCCAAGGCTCTATTCACCAGCTTTATGCTTTCCTTCGGTATGCGGGTATCCAGACTAACATATGTGAATTATTCTTGCAAGACAATTGCTTTCATTCTTTAGATATAGTATATCCTGGGAATAGCATTCCAGAGTGGTTTACAAATAGAAGAACGGGAAATCATGTAAAGGTTGAATTACCATCAGATTGGTGTTATGATAAGTTTAGGGGATATGGAATTTGTGTTGTTTTCAAGTGCAAAAATCCTTTCACCACATTTAAAGGATACTACTCTGTAAAGAACTTTGATGAAGCTTCTCTTATTCCATACGGTTACATTCCAGATTTAATTGAGGATTATTTGCAGAATGAGGTGATAGGAATCCATGATTCATATATCATATGGTTGCATTATACGCGGAATACATGGAAATGGGAGGAAGCAAAGAAATTTGTAACATTTAGTTTCGAAGAGAATGATGAAGAAGACGTTGTGGTGAAGGAGTGTGGTTTAAGACTAATTTGTGATGGACATTTACAGCAACAAGACGTCACAAACTTGAGTATGTTACTAGACCTCCCAACTTTATCACAAGGTGGGGCCATGCTCTATTGTGGGCCTTATGGAGCTATCAGTTGGTCCTGGTAGTCCAATAACAAAAGGGTTTGTAATTTTTTTTGTTAACCACTCTTTAGAGTTTAGACAAATTCCTCCTCGTCAATAGATTTGAATTCTACAGCAATTACAAGTTTGATTTATTAATCGTGAATGTTAAATTTTAGTTTTTTGCTAATAAATTTAAATAAAAAAATAGTGAAAATGATTTATTTTTATGTAGTAGACACCCACCCACCAGGTGTTAGATAAAATGCATATGAGTATAATTTAATTACTATTTTTAGCATAATCTATCCACCTGCAATCAATCAATCAAAGTCATTGATTTTTTGGTTACCACTTACAAGCAAAAATCAATCTATTATAGTGTCACTTCTGATAAGGTTTGAGAAACAAATATTTGCAATCTAAAACATAGACACCCTGGATCAATGTTAAGGACTACACGTCCATACATATAATAACTTTTTATTAATCTTTGTCTTATATTTTGATAAAGAGCTTTTGTGTACGTGTTTGATGAAATGTATATGAGTAGAAATTATTTGTTATTATTACGGCAAACTATTACTCTTCAGCTTGTTTGTAGATTTTAACAAGAGTTAATTTAATAAATAGTCTCTGTGGGCTGTCGAGTTTAACGGATTTAGTCCATTCACATTTTTTAATGGATCCAGTCCCTGTGATTGCGACCCGTATCGGGTTTGATCCCTTAACCAATTTTTCTATTAGTTTAACCGTTAATCAACAATTTGACAGTCACATAGAAAGGTAGTTAGGTCATTTCACTTAGGTTTTATCTTTAAACTAAATAAATAAAATCCACCTGCATATCAAATTCTCTTTATATAACAAATGTTGAAGACCTTTTCCATAAACTTGAATAAACTAATTGGTCGGTGTCCTCTCAGCACGAGTGTCTAACCTTAATAAAAAACGATATTGTTGCCTACTCACGCAGAGTGTTAGCCATGTATACAATAATATTTTTCATTGTACTCTGTTAGAGTGTTCCCATTTTATTAAAAAAACCTTTTTCTTTTGCTACTCACATAGTCTTGGTTGCTATGTATTCATGTACACGTTTCTTCTTTCTACTGACGTGGCATGCCAAATGTTAATTCATTAGAGCATGTTGTCACGGACTTGTCTCTACAAGGTCTCCCGTGCGGCACTTAGTCTCAACTAAGCTCAGCCTTGCTCGAATACTCAACGATGTATGCAACGAAGATAGTTTCTAAGAAAGGAACAAGTGGAATGAAAGAAAATGCTTTGTATTACTTAGAGCTTTACAAGAGAGCTTTACAAATGAGTTTCTATGGATGCCTTGAACAAATGAGGCCTCCCCCTATTTATACTACTTCTATGTACAAGTTCTACATGCTTCCATGAAAAGTCTAGAATCTCCATAAGGTTCTAGTCTTTCCAAGACATTCTAGAGCTTCCTACCATTTCCAACACTTTCTAATATATTCTAAAGTCTTCCTAGATTATCCAAGAGAAGTGTGGAATAATCTAGAATCCCGAGCATACTTGAAAATGATCGCTACGAATAGGCGGGTCGTGACATCCTCCCCACCTAAGCTCGCGACGCCCCGTCGTGCCATCCTCGTGATACTTCTTGATCTTGTCCGCGAAATTGCCACAACAAATCTTCGCTTCCCAACTTGCTTCGCTATCGGCAAATTACGCCACTTGATCAAGTACTCTTATAGCTCGGCACCCTCGCTCAGATCGCACGATCCGACAAGATCTCATCAACCTCTCGATCGCACGGCAGTAACAACCGCTGTGGTGCCCGCTTGGACACCCTCGCTCCGAAGTCTTCCTCGCCCTCATGATAAGGTTTGAGAAGACTAACGTGGAAGACCGGATGAATCTTTAACTTGGGCGGTAGTTGAAGTCGATAAGAAACCTTTCCAACACGCCCAATCACCGAAAGGGCCTTCATACCTCCGTGACAAGCCTTTGTGCACCTTCCTTAGTGATTTGAATTGTTGAGGCAAGAGCTTCACCATTACCGATCTCCGACCAACTCGACGCGTGTCTCCTCTTTTCATCCGCCACTTCTTCATTTTCTTAGCCGCTTATCCAACGAAACCCGCCAAGTCCGCTTGCTCGTGCCATTCCTTCATCGCCTTGTAAGCGTCGGGCTATCCCTCGTATGATACGGCTAAGGCATTCGGAGTCAATGGTTGGCGTCCCGTGACCAACTCAAAAGGACTCTTCCCCGTGGCTTCACTCCTTTGCATGTTGTACGAGAATTGAGCAAAGTCAAGGAGTTTAGCCCAATCATGTTGGTTGGCACTCACATAGTGCCGAAGATAGAGCTCCAATAATGCGTTCACCCTTTCCGCTTGCCCGTCCGCTTGGGGATGGAAACTCAGAGAGAAGTTCAAATCCGCCCCATGATCTTGAACAACTCCGTCCAAAAGAGTCCCGTGAATCTAGGATCTCTATCGCTAACGATCACATGTGGCACTCCCCAATACTTCACCACATTCTTAAAGAAAAGCTTAGCCGTATCGTCCGCTGTGGACATCGGGTGGTGCGCAATGAAAGTTCCATACTTCAAAATCGGTCGACCACCACTATAATACTCCCACTCCCTTCTGACTTCGGCAAGCATGTGATAAAGTCCATGGAAACGCTCTCCCATGGTCCCTCTGGGGTGAGAGGCTCCAAATGTCCTCCGTTTCTTTTGCTCTATCTTATCTTGTTGGCAAATAAGGCACGCTCGCATCTAATGTCTCGACATCGCCCTCCATCCTTGGCCAATAATAAGTGCCTTCAACCAATGCCAACGCCCTTGATCCCTGATGACCGCCCACTTGAATCATGACACTCTTTCAAGATTGCACGCCTAAGATCACCCCACTTAGGTACGTAAAGCCAATCTCCTTTCGTGAACAACATGTCTCCTTTAAGCCAAAATCTCCGAGTCTTTCCATCTCTTGCTAGAGCCACGAGCTTCTTGGCAAAAGGGTCATGTTCCTATCCTTCCTTGATTCGATCTTGGAGGAAGAATTGTGCTTGGGTGATTGCCGCAAACTCCGCCTTGCGACTCAATGCGTCGGCTACCACATTAGCCTTCCCCGGCTTGTACTCCAAGTGATAGTCGAACTTGGCTAGGAAGTCTTGCCAACGAGCTTGCTTGGGACTTAACTTCTTTTGGGTTTGAAAATAACTCGTGGCAATGTTATCTGTCTTGATCACGAATTTTGAACCCAACAAATAATGCCTCCAAGTCCGCAGGCAATGCACAATTGCCGTCATCTCTTTCTCTTGCACGGTGTACTTCCTTTCCGTCTCATTTAACTTCCGGCTCGATGCGACGGGTGTCCTTCTTGCATTAGAACTCCTCCAATAGCAAAGTCTGATGCATCCGTATGTAACTCGAAGGCACGGTTACGCTCGTAGTCTCAACACCGGTTCTTCCATAACCGCCTTCTTCAAACTCTCGAACGCCGCTTGGCACTTTTCGTCCCAAGTCCAAGCTTTGTTCTTCTTCAATAGGTCCGTCAAGGGAGATGCTATTGTGGAGTACCCCTTGATAAACCTTTGATAGTAGTCCACCAAGCCAAGAAAAGATCGTAACTCCGTCACCTTGGTTGGCGGTTCCCACTCTTGGATAGCTTTTACCTTTGCACCATCCATCATCAATCCACCGTCTTTGATCTTGTGTCCCAAGAACTCGACTTCATCTTGGGCGAAAGAGCATTTCTCCAACTTCACATAAAGTTCATTGTCTCAACACTTGGAACACTGCTTCAAATGCAAGACATGCTCTTCCAAGGTATGACTATAAACAACAATATCGTCCAAGTATACCACCACGAACTTATCAAGGAACGGGTGAAATAACTTATTCATAAGGGTGCAAAAGTAGCGGAGCATTAGTTAAGCCAAAAGGCATTACTAAGAACTCGTAAGAACCATACCTCGTGACACACGCCGTCTTAGCTTCGCCTCCTCCGCTATCCGTACTTGGTAGTAACCCGATCTCAAGTCTAACTTGGAGAAGTATCTCGCCTTTCCAAGTTGATCGAACAACTCCGCAATGAGAGGAATCGGGTACTTGTTCTTGATCGTTACCTTATTAAGTGCCGGTAATCTATGCACATTCGTAAGGATCCGTCCTTCTTCCTTTGAAATAGCACCGGTGCACCATACGGGGCTTTCGAGGGTCGAACATAGCCCGCATCCAAAATATCCTTGAGTTGTTTACGCAACTCCTCCAACTCGGGTGGTGGCATTCGGTAAGGGGCTTTGGCGGGTGGCTTGGAACCCGATTCCAACTCGATGGTATGATCCACCTCCCTCCTAGGTGGTAGTCTCTTAGGCAACTCCTTGGGCATCACGTCTTTGAACTCATCAAGAACTCTTTCGATCTCTTTCGGTATCTCCACTTTGCCCGACTCGCCATCCGGCTCTAGCCTTGTTACCGCCAAATAACAATGCTCGCTCTTGTTGTACCCTTTCTTGAATTGCATGGCCGAAAGGGTCTTTACTCCACACTTAGAATCCTGCCTGCGCTAACCATGCAAGTCTTTCCACCATCTAGGATACATAAAGAATTAGCAAATGGCATAGGAAAGCTCGACTTTATCGAGGAACTCCAACCCAAGAACCACATCGAATCATCCATCGGGACCACCACAAGTCAACCGCCCCTTCCCATTCTCCAATCTTGCTCAGACATCCTTGGCCACTCCTTCCATAGGCTTGGCCTTCGAAGCTTTACCGCTTGAACGCCCCACTCCCCTTTCGTAGTGCTAATCCTTAGCCGCTTGGCTTCATCAACCGACACAAAATTATGAGTGGCACCGGAATCTACTAGAGCACGTACCTTGGTTCCATTGATGGTTGCTTCCACAAATTGCAATCCTTTCCCTACGACTTTTGGCACCTCCGTCTTGGCCTTGATTGCATTCAAAATCCTCATCGAGCTCATGCATCCACCATCGCTTGGGCCTTCGTCTTCATGAGCCATCATTCCATTAAGGCTTGCTTTCTTGGGGAAATCTCGAGCTCTATGAGGTCCGTCACATATGAAGCATCCACCACTCTTGAAGGCCGCCTTTACTTCCTTGTTCTTTCCGGTGGGTGGTTTACGTGTATTATCGGGCTTCGCTTGAGCGACTTTCTCTCCCCCACCTTTATCGTGGCTCACCTTTCGATCCTTCGCTTAGACGCTTCCTTATCGAACTAAAGTCGATCAAGCCTCGCATGGGCAATAGCCGTGAAGCGAGGTCTTGAACTCCACGCCTCTAACTCCGCCTTAGCCCATCCTTGCAAACCATCGAGGAAATAAAAGAGAGTCTTGTTCGAAAGATCCGAATCTCCGTTAGTGTAGTAAATTCCTTAACATAGTCCCGATCGCTCCTAATGCTTAAGCTTACGGTTTCTTTGCTTCGCTCTTAGCATTCTCGTGGTAAAATTGTTTTAAGTTCCAACAAAATCAGCCCAAGTATCGATAGTACACGCATTCGCCGAGATATCTCCATATCGACGCTCCACCATAACGCCAGCGTATCCTTCAAGTATCGGTCGCCATCTTGATCTTGATATCATCATCCGTAATGTTGACGCTCTCCAAGTATTGCTCCATCTCCCATAAGAAATCATCAACCGCCCTAGCTTCCCCGCTTCCCACGAACGGTGATGGTTTTGGAACATCAATCTTCTGAGAATTATTACCAACGCTTCACCTCCATAGCCATGGATCGCTTGCATAGCACTACATCGGCTTGCAAGTCTTTGATGGTCTTCTCAATGTTGGAGATTTTGCCTACGAATAACTCTTTTAGACCATTGATTTCATGCTTAAATTCGCCACTAAGCGTATTGATGACCTCCCGAAAGTCATCCTTCATGGTCATAAACTCGATGTCTAGACCATCCAAGCCCTCAACTTGGGTCTTCAACTCCGACACGGATGTCTCAACACCCGCCAATCTCTTATCAAAGCTTGACATAATGTCCTTAGATGCACCTCTCTTCTTCGGGTCTTGACGCTTATCATCACGACCTTGCCTCTCGTCAATGACCGCACTTCCACTAGCACCAATCTTCTCGGTCTCGTTTGCCATCACCTTGAATCAACACTCGCTCTGATACCACTTGTCACGGACTTGTCTCTACAAGGTCTCCCGTGCGGCACTTAGTCTCAACTAAGCTCAGCCTTGCTCGAATACTCAACGATGTATGCAACGAAGATAGTTTCTAAGAAAGGAACAAGTGGAATGAAAGGAAATGCTTTGTATTACTTAGAGCTTTACAAGAGAGCTTTACAAATGAGTTTCTATGGATGCCTTGAACAAATGAGGCCTCCCCCTATTTATACTACTTCTATGTACAAGTTCTACATGCTTCCATGAAAAGTCTAGAATCTCCATAAGGTTCTAGTCTTTCCAAGACATTCTAGAGCTTCCTACCATTTCCAACACTTTCTAATATATTCTAAAGTCTTCCTAGATTATCCAAGAGAAGTGTGGAATAATCTAGAATCCCGAGCATACTTGAAAATGATCGCTACGAATAGGCGGGTCGTGACAATGTTCATACATAACACCATAATACCAATAACACAGTCCACGTCAGCGCCACATCAGCTTTAACATTAACATCCCCAAAAAATACCCACAACAATAACATCCTAATAACATCAATAACATTCCCAACAATTTACAAAAACAACCCCTTATTTTGGGGCATTAATGAAAAAAGAAAAGAAAAAAAAAATAAAAAAATAACGGGCGTTATGCCACTAACGGGCAGGGACTAATGCTGCAATAACGCCGGAGGTCCAATGGGAATAACGGCTTAACGCCGTTAATGGGGCCTTCAACGCCGTGGGTGCGTTAAGATTATTCATGCTCTTACAGATGCCTCACCGCTTCTCTCTCTCACTCTTATCAAAAACCAAATTCATGTCACCGCCTCTCTTATTCTTATCTGGAAGCCAGCAGTTTGATTCGAAGATCCAGAGGAAAAGATGCAGTGAAGATCATTAAGTGCATTAAATAAGGACAAAAACGTTACAGAATTTCATCGACTGGGGCACAAAGATAGGGTAGTGGTGGTCCTGATTCACGAGATGGCTGTGGTACTGAAAGACAGCTAAGAAAATAAAAAAGGTGTGTACTCTGATTATTGTTGGAGTTTTTAGAATATTTATATATTTTTTTGGGTTAGATTATTGATATGATTTATGGGGTTTTGATGATTTGTGAAAAAAAGGATGAAACTTCTTGATTATTTGATAACAAAAACCGTAAGATGTTTTAAAGCTTATTTTTTTTTATTCTTTTTTTCAAACTTGCTTATTGATTAGGGCTAAAAAAAGAAGATCCAGTGCGGAGACTAGAGGTGGCAAAACGGGCGGGCACGGGCAAGAATGGGCACGGGCTTAAACGGGCACAGGCTAAACGGGCATGGGCCAAACGGGCACATGTTATACAAATCGCTTAATAAAAGACTTAAAACGACGAAATAAATTCATTAAACGTAATATCGTGTTTATATTAAAGAACTTAAATATATTATATAAAAAAAATTCTTTTAAACGAATGTAATGTTCTACAATTGAGAAAAATAATTGCGCCCGTTAGTGCCCATTTAAGTTTTCAATGGGCTATATGTGCCCATTTCAAAAAAAAGGAGGGGGGCTAAATGTGCCAAAATCTTTTAAAAATTTGCCCATTTAGCCAATCTTTTTGCTTTTGGGCACATTTTGCCACCTCTAGCTGAGACCAAGCTTTTCGGTTGAATCCAAATGATTGGCCTATGATGGGAAGCGGTGGAGAACTGATGGGGAAAAAGGCGAACCCTAAGTTCTAAGTTTAGTCGGTAAGTATGGTGTGCGAAACGTATTAGCCGAAGGTAATTTGTAGTACTGTAATTTGTTTATATTCCATATTTGTTTAATAGTAATTTTTTGGTTAATACATATCCTTTATGGCTGATGTTGGAACCAACAATGAAAAAAAGATGTAAGCTCATCTTTGCAGGTTGAAGTGCGTAGGTAGGGGTTTTATCGGGTCGGGTTATCGGGTTTATCGGTTCGGGTTGAATCGGGTTTTTGGCTATGAAAAAATGACCCGCAACCCGAATCGATAAGTAATCGGGTTATCGGGGTTCGTGTTGTTATCGGGTCGGGTTATGTCGGGTCGGGTGATTCGGGTTAATCGGGTTCCTTAGATTTTTTTTACCCATAAAGAAAGTAACTTTGTCTTTAATCCTTGAAAGTGTATTATTTGTTGCTAATCATACAATGAAGAATTAAATTTTGAAACAAATCTGTTGAACAATTTGGTATTGAGCTTGCTGAAGAATGGTCATTGTGGTGCCACAACAGTTGATATATGCGAAGTGGGCGTTGACATCGTCCACATGGTCAGTCAAGGAAAATCACTACCGAAAATCTATAAAACTCTGTCAAGATTGGGCTCCTATTAAAACGACTTATTTCATTATAATCTTCGCTTCCGTTCATTTCGTCATTTCTCACCTTTCAAATTGCAACTTGCTGTTATGTCTTTAACGTAAAGTTTTATTCAATCAAGCAAAGTATTATAAGTTTTTCATAAAAAACTCGAAGAAATATAGAAAGGAAACAAAAAAAGCCCGTATAAATTTTATTTTCTTTATTTTTTTTTCCAATGTCTTTGGTCTATGATAAACATTGTTCACGCTTGCTTTTCCTCAAAATTTGCAGGCACCTTTGACCACCTTTGACTCACCGACATTAACATCTTCACTAACGATCGTCTGAACCCCCAGGTAGATTAATTACGGTTATGTCAACCATTTGTTTTTTGTTGTGTTCATGAATATTGTTTGCATGGGATGTCTGATTTTGGGTTTTCAATTTGCGCTAATAAGTGTTTTTTTCCATTTAATTTGTGACTTAAACATTTAGCCTTATTGTCGTCAAATAGTTGTCATTACGTTCTTGCCATTCTTCATTACTTGCTAGATTCGTTTGTGTTATTTAAGCCTTAAACTTTTGGTCTCACGTTGGCCCATAATTGTTGTTTTCATTTGCTTCACTTTAGTTATTAGCCAAATATGAGAAGTAAGATAAAAGCTATTCGTAAGAATTATGGTTTCTAGTCATGGTCGTCACCTTCTTCTTCTTCGTTGTGTGATGTGTCAACATTCAGGTTTCCCACTGCTAGATCAGTGTGTTGGTGTTACTGACATTGGGGGACTACGTAAACGGCAAAAGGTTCTTGCCGATGCAAACATTCCCAATGATGCAACTCAGACTAGACACTCTACATTTCTTGGAGGTATAAGGATACAAGAACTTGACAGTCAGCAACGGTCCAATGTACATTCAGGTTTTCGCTATGGCAATTGTACTGTGTTGGAAAATTTAGTGCACTTGTGGGATTAGTTCAAACCTTGTAATGGGTTAGGAGGTACGGAGTGTACACCCATAAGGTCCATGAACACCCTGAATCTAATAGTGGTTTGTATTGGTAGTGCTTTGTGAAAGTAATGTTGTGGTTACCACTGATAAGCGTTGTTTCCATCGCGCGATTTAATCGGCGCAGGTTTCCACCGGCGGTGTATACATCAAGGTGCTATGGACGCATCTTGATGATAGTACGCCTTGTAACGCTTTGACATATTCAAGTGGCGCTTAAACCGCATTATGACCACGCTAATTGGTCATGTAACAACTAACGGCTATAATGGGGATAATTATGAGGCTATTAATGGGCCGATTAATACTCATAATTCCATTGACTAGCTTAGAGTATTTTCCTATAAATAGGAGATCTGTTTACGATGATATACATAGATGAAAACGGTGAAAACAATTAAAACGTAAACACTTATTAGCTTAAAGGGTTATAGAATTGTGCCTAATTCTCTAACCGCATTTGGTCTTATCCCAAGTAGATATTCGTGATACCCGGGCATTAGGGTCGAATAGTTTACTTTGGAAAGTGATCACACGATTCCAAGTGATATCCGGTAACCACCAAGTGGTATTTGTTACTACTGACCGTTTGTTTGTTTCTGCTGAATAGTTGCACATTTCTGTTGAAGTTGATTATCTTAACACTGCTGTTGGGCTAATCAAACCCCAACAATCAAAGTAAACTATTTTGTGATAATCAATGGCAACTGCTGCAATGAAACACATGGCATCAAACTTTTCCAAGCTTGATAAGTTTGAAGGGGTGAACTTTAGGAGGTGGCAGAAGAAGATGCACTTCTTGCTGTCAAGCATGAGTGTGGTCTATGTTTTGACTACACCTATTCTTGATGATGGGGATGATGCTACTGGAGCGATCGAGGAGGAGCAAATGGGAGAATGATGACTACATATGTAGAGGTCTAATTTCAATGGTATGTCGATTCTCTATTTGATATCTATCGAACATTGAATCTTCCAAAGAGCTATGGACTCCGATGCCAAATATATGGCTTAGGATGCATCAAGTAAGAAGTTCCTTGTTAGTAATTTCACAAATTACAAAATGACTGATTCAAGACCGGTTATGGAACAATACAATGAACTTCTTGGTATACTTGGAAGGTTTACACAACATAATATGCATATGGATGAGTCTATTTCACCTGTGTCATTGACAAACTCCCTCCTTGGAAAGATTTCAAGCATACCTTGAAACATAAGAAAGAGGAGTTAACTCGGTTGAGTTGGCAACATCGAGCATTGAGGAATCTCTCAAGGTGCAGGATAATGACAAGCCAAAGAGTAGCAATGCTACCGGTGCATCTGTTGTCAATATGGTGGAGCATAACAACTCCACCGTGTATAATGACAACAAAGGCAAACGCAAATATCATGATAACACAAGGGGGATCCTAACAAGAAGGCTACACCTACTTGTGGAAATGTGGCAAACCGTCACATTAAAAGGACTGCAAGGGTGTTAAAGTTGGTGGTAAAGCCAATGGATCAGGCACTAATGGTTCAGAGTGGTGGCTCTTCCAACTCACCTAAAGGTCGAATATGGTTAATAAGTTTTCGATTTATTATGTTACATATGTATATGAATATCATTATGCGTGATGATGATGTTGCGTGGTGGGTTGACTCCGGTGCAACAGTTCATGTGTGCAAAGATAGAAGCTGGTTCAAGACTTATGAGTCACCGAATGATGGTTCTATTCTTCACATGGGAAATGAGTCAACAACCTTGGTGCATGGTCATGGTTGTGTAGATCTTAAGTTTAGTTCTGGAAAGATTGTAACTTTGTTTAATGTTATTCATGTTCCTCGATTTAAGGAAAAACTTGGTTTCAAGTAGTGTTTTGAATAATCATGGATATAAACAAGTTATTGAATCGATAAGTTTGTTCTTTCTAAGAATGGTGTTTTATTGGTTTTGATTATTTATGTAATCAAATGTTCGTGCTTAATATTTCCATCGATAGTTTATTTGTTACCACCGATAGTGTAAATTCACCTTTGTGACCACCATCGACCGTGACCGACTACCCTATGGCATGCAAAGACTTGGCCATGTACACTATAAAAGAATGCAAGATATGTCTAAGGATGGGTTAATCCCAGATTTGACATGGACAACTAAAAGTGTAAAACTTGCATGTTGACCAAGATAACCAAGAAACTTTTCGTGGTGTTAGTCGTAAGACTAAGCTCTTGGAGCTTATACACAGGACTGTGATTTGCATACCACTTCTTCTTTGGGGAATAAGAAGTACTTTGTGACATTTATTGATGATGCTTCTAGGTTTTGTTATGTTTATTTGTTACATACTAAGGATGAAGCATTAGATAAATTCAAAGTGTTTAAAACTGAAGTTGAATTACAACTTGGGTCTTTGATCAAAAGATTAAGGACTGATAGGAGAGGTGAGTACATGGATACCGACTTTCGATCTGTTGGTATAATCCATGAAACGACCGCCTTATACTCCTTAGCAAAATGGCATTTCAAAGGAAAAACAGTGGTGTCAAGGAGATGGTTAATTCCATGTTGTCCTATTCAGGATTGAGTCAAGGGTTTTGGGGTGAAGCTATGTTAACAGCTTGCTATTTATTAAATAGGGTTCCCAACAAAAGGAACAAGGTTACCCCTATGAATTTCGGACTAAAAGGAAACCCAACCTGAACTATCTCTGGGTTGTAGGTCACTGTAAGACTCCCCGATCCAAAGTTGAAAACTTTGGGTGAAAGAGGCATTGTCTGCATCTTTGTTGGATATGCTGAGCATTCCAAGGCTTTTAGGTTCTATGTTATTGAACCTAATGAATATGTTTCGCTAACTCAATAATTGAATCCGTGGATGCAAACTTTGATGAGAATAGATTCTCAATCAGCCCTAGACCAAGTCGAGGATTCCTAATGGAACTCATGATCGGTGTATCGAGGTCCCGATGATGAACCATCGTGGTCCCCGATGAGGTTGTGGTTCAACAACCTGAACCTATACTTAGTTGAAGGAACCAAGGATGAGGTCTCAGACCAATACTCCTATTGCTTCATTGTTGAGGATGATCCCAAGACATTTGAAGAAGCAATGAAGTCTCGTGGATATTGCTTTCGGAAAGAAGCAATCAATGATGAGATGGATTCCATCATGGGTAACAACACTTGGGTGTTGGTTGATCTACCACCTGGTTGCAAACCTTTGGGTTGCAAATGGATTTTCAAAAGGAAAATGAAGGTAGATGGAACTATTGAAAAGTTCAAGGCTAGACTAGTCATTCAGGGCTTTAAACAAAAGTCAGGGATAGACTATTTTGATACTTATGCCCCTGTGGCTCATATCAATACCATAAGACTACTGATTGCTTTGGCATCAATTCACAATTTGATTATTCATCAGATGGATGTGAAGACAGCTTTCTTGAATGGTGAATTGGATGAGGAGGTTTATATGAACCAACCTTAGGGTTTCATCATGCCTGGCAATGAAAACAAGGTGTGTAAACTGATTAAGTCTCTTTATGGACTTAAGCAGACACTTAAGCAATGGCATCAAAAATTTGATGAAGTGGTTTTGTCTAGTGGTTATGTTCTTAACCAAGCCGACAAATGTGTATATAGCAAATTTGATGAATCTGGTAAAGGAGTCATCATTTGTCTATATGTTGATGACATGTTGATCTTTGGCACTGACCAAAATCAGTTGACTCGACAAAGGAATTTTTGTCATCAAGGTTCTCCATGAAGGACATGGGTGAGGCCGATGTTATCCTTGGTATAAGGATTAAACATGAAAGTAAAAGAATTTCTATCTCTCAGTCTCATTATATTGAGAAGGTGTTGAGGAAATTCAATTACTTTGATTGTACTCCAGAGAGTACACCTATGGATACTTGTGAGAAGCTGATGCCTAATAATGGCAAGGTCGTATCTCAACTTGAGTATTCTAGGTAATTGGTCGCTTGATGTATGCCATGACTTGTACAAGACCTGATATTGGTTTTGCAAAGGGAAAATTGAGCGGTATACTAGTAATCCTAGTGCTCATCATCGGCAAGCAGCTCAAAGGGTACTGAAGTATTTGAAGAGAACTATGGATTATAGTCTCTCATATACCGTTACCCATAAGTGTTGGAAGGATACACTGATGCAAGTTGGATCAAGAACATCTGAAGACAATTGCCTACTAGTGGCCGGGTATTCCTACTTGGTGGAGGTGCAATTTCTTGGGCATCCAAGAAGCAAACTTGCATCACCAGTTCAACAATGGAATCTGAATTTGTGGCTTTATACTGTAATACCGGTAAAGAAGTCAATGGTTGAAAAACTTGCTTCTTGAGATTCCATTGTAGCCTAAACCTATAACACCTATTTCTATCCTTGTGATAGCAGCAATATATGGCTAAGGCTTATAGTCAGATGTACAATGGTAAGTCTAGACACTTAGGTGTCAGGCATAGCATGATTCGTGAGCTTATCATGAATGGGGTGGTATCTATAGAGTTTGTTAGATCTCAACAAAATTTAGCTGATCACTTGACGAAGGGTTTGGCTAGAGACTTGGTTATAAAGTCTGCTAAAGGGATGGGTTTAAGTCCAACTTAGTCACTGAATGCTAGGACACCCAACTCCCTCCTAAGGAAACTTGGGAGCTGATTTCAATGTGGAAAGCTGAACATTCAGTGGACTGGAGCACATGTTTTATTTACATCCCAAGGTTGTGCTCAGAACCTGCTGAAAGGAGGATGAAGTCTTTACTTCTTAATGGTTAATTTTCTTTGAAAAAGTGCTTGGCATGAGCATGAATAAAGAGGAACCACCTATGTAAGTGTTGAAGTTTTGCCGCTTCAGGAAGCTTTGGACTTTAGCTTTTACAACATTTATGAATTTGGATATGGACACATGGCTTGTATAGTGTCGGGAGCTTTTAAGTGTTTGAAAACTTGTGTGTAGTTATCTTCAGGTATTCAAATGGGTTGAAGGGTTCAATTCTTAGAACACCCTGATTCTCGAATATTTGAACGTGTAATTACTAAGATGAAAATTCAATCCTCAGGACATTTTCGTTTATGCACATGTTTTGTTTAATGTTTGTTTTCATGCAAAGGAAGTGAGCTAAATTTGGGGAGGATTGTTGGAAAATTTAGTGCACTTGTGGGATTAGTTCACACCTTGAAATGGGTTAGGAGGTACGGAGTGTACACCCATAAGGTCCATGAACACCCTGACTCTAATGTGGTTTGTATTGGTAGTGCTTTGTGAAAGTACTGTTGTGGTTACTACTAATAAGCAGTGTTTCCACTTAAGCAGTATTTCCACCGGCGTGTTTCCATCGGTGGTGTATACACTGAAGGTGCTATGGACGTACTGATGATAGTACAGCTTGTAACGGCTTTGACCTATTCAAGTGGCAGTTTAAACTGCATTATGACCACGTTTAATTGGTCATGTAACCACTAACGGCTATAATAGGGATAATTACGAGGCTATTAATGGGCCGGTTAATACTCATAATTCTATTGACTAGCTTATAGTATTTTCCTATAAATAGGAGATATGTTTTACAGATGATATACATAGATGAAAAACGTGTGAAAACAATACAGAAAACGTAAACACTTATTAGCGAAAGGGTTGGGGGCGTTTGGTTGGGGTAATTTGGAGTATATTGGAGGCATTTGCATTTCAATTGCCTTCAAATATCATGTTTGGTAACTCAAATGAAGGTCTTTGAAGTAATTTACAATTCCACGAATTGCCAAAATGGAGAGAATTAGAATGCCTCCAAAAAGTGAGGAATTTTAATTTAGGGATTGAGTCGTAGAATAGCAACATACTTTCATAGTGTCTCCGCTTCTGGTACATGTATTTTTTAAGCTGTAGAATAGTAATGTACTTTCCATAAGTGTCCCAGTCTAGTACATGTACTTTTTTAAGTCGTATAATAGTAATGTACTTTTCATAAGTGTTTCAATTTAGTACGTGTGATGACGTACCAAATTGTAACACTTATGGAAGTAGGACGTACCAAATTGGAACACTTATGGAAAGTACATTGCTATTCTACAACTTAAAAAAGTACACGTACCAGAACGAGACACTTATAGAAAGTATATTGCTATTCTACATCTTAAAAAAGTACACGCATCGACCGACGGGACACTTGGAAAAGTACGTTGCTATTCTACGACTCAATCCCTTTAATTTACTTGAAAAAAAAATATAAACTTTTTTTCTTATTGTTTTTCTATAAACTTTTAATATTTATGAAAAAAAAAAATTATAAACTTTTTTTATAAATTTTATTTATAAACTTTTTTTATAAATATTTGTTTACAAATTTTTTATAAATTTCTTATAAATTTTTTATAATTTTTTTTTATAAACTTTTTTTATAAATTATTTCTTATCAACTTTTTTTTTATAAACTTTTTATATAAATTCTTTGTAAAACATTTTTTATAACTTTTTTTTATAAACTTTTAAATAGAATATTTATGAAATTAATATTAAAAAAAAAATATATATTAATAAATTTCTGTCAACCAAACATGCGAAGGTATTTTAGATTTCGGAATTTTAAATTCTCAAGAATTTAAATTTTCTAGAGTTTTAAATTCCGGAATTTCAAATTACCCCAACCAAACGCCCGCTAATTGCATTTGGTCTTATCCCAAGTAGATATTCGTGATACCCAGGCATTAGGTTCGAATAGTTTACTTTGGAAAGTGATCACACGATTCCAAGTGATATCCGGTAACCACCAAGTGGTATTTGTTACTACTGACCGTTTGTTTGTTTCTGCTGAATAGTTGCACATTTCTGCTGAAGTTGATTATCTTAACCCTGCTGCTGGGCTAATCAAACCCCAACATACTGTTGTTGATAAAGTCAAGCAGAAGTTGGATGCGCACTGTTATTCGCATAAGGACTTGCCGTTAACTAACGGGACAGGTTGTGCTACCCATGTGGCGGGAAATGTGTCTTATTGCGAATATGCTCCCAGTCCAACTTCAGTTCGCATCCCTACAGTTGATGGCTCCTACTCAATGTTTATTACCAGCCTCTCTACTACTCATTGTCGCAATGATCCTGATGAAAGGGTTCAAACATGCGGTTAGTTTCTATATCATCGCCTTTTGCATTGTACTTACGGCTGTACGTCTTTATATTATTTTCCTTATTTTGTTATCACATGTTTGCAGGCATATCATTGCAGTTGTAAAACCCTAAAAATCGTAAACGTGTTAAATGACTAAATTCCCCTCAAGCTTATTAATTGTGAAATACGTAAATATGTCAAGCTCGTTAATTACGTAGACACTTAACTTATAGATGATTTATGCAAGAGGATAAAAATTTATTTATACTTATGTCTACAAAATATATATCACACATTATAAAGTTATTGGACATTTTTTTTTGCAAGATTTCAATATGCAATAACCAAATATTAACTAACACATTTAAATTAAATAAAATTAACATAATGATAATTATAGTGAATTGATTTGCATTTATGGAGTCAATAACCCCCCATATTCGGTCCAAGATAACGCGCTCTCCCACAATTTTCGTTCCATCAATCACCCCATTTATTTCTATCATTTACCTATTCAAAAATAAGAACAAAAGAAAACCCTACTTCTCCTAAACCTAAAATGACGGCAAGACCTTAATTTCTTTCCTCCATTTGATCCAAATCAAAGAAAAACAAGCAAAGAGAAAGGATGAAGGAGCTGTGAACGTGGTGGTGATCGAGTGTACATGAACTATGGTTGATCATATGGTTTGATTCAAACTTTGATGGTCCCGTTTTCTTTAGCTTCATAAAGCAGCCCAAAGGTATTCATATGTCCTCCCCTTTTTCATTCACTTGTACACGACTAGAACTATAATCGTAACCATGTTTTGCTACTCGTGTAAATCTTTTGGTTTCCTTGCTGTCTCGTTAAAATTGTTTTGGTCTTTTTGTCGCGAAGGTTTATGGTTTAACGTTTGGTTTCGTGATGCCTCGTTGTCTCGCAAATGTGCCCTTTTGATTCGCATTGAGTCGTGTTTTGTTAAGTTCATGGGCTGTTATCGCTTGCATAGGTTTTACATATGTCGACCAGGTCTTGTTTTGTATGTGTTAGTGTGATCGCATGCATGTTTTGAATAATCGAATATGGTTACATTCTTGACAGATTGTTTCTTTTTATTGTATTTTCCTCGTCAGTCAATTGTTTATATGATTTGATACTTCATTTTTAAGGTTTCTGTTTGTAAACATTTTATTTGTATGTTCTGATATGACACCAGAATGTGACACTTCTACCCTTATCGGGTTGGGGTGTTACAATTATGGTATCAGAGATATGGTTTCGTCTTGTTGACAGATTGACCTGTGAGGACTGGGTAGACACTAAGCTTCCGTTTGTACTGATCTCTTCTGATTCCTTTTGATTTTCGTTCAGATTTGACCTTGATATTTGTTTGTCTTCACGAATTTGGCCTTCTTCTTTTCGCATCGAATTTTGTTATTTTGTCTTCGCACATCCGTTTGTCGATCGTTAGATGGTGACTACCCGTGGAGCCGAAGATGATGGTGCCGACCCTTCGTTGCTGCAACAGTCCTTGAGCTAGAGAGGTTCGTGAAGCAGAAGCCGCACCCGACTGCCATGCTGTGGCCGAGACATCGGATGTCAGCGGAGGTAGCTGGACGGATCAACCAAAGGCGCAAAGACGGAGACAAGATTCAACTAGTGGATGAGAAGATTCATCTACTTCATATGATTTGGGCGCGACCTGTGTTACTCCGATTCGTTTGTCATGCGTTTTGAGGCGGTTTGATATTTTGTTAAGTGATTTTGATCGGTATTGCTTTTCTTTGATTTGTTCAGAACTCGGTTTGAATCGTGAAGTTTTATCATTTAGCATTTTGGTGATATCTAAGCTTTATTTCGGATAGTCAGTAATGAGTCATGAGGAGCCGTTTTGTGCAAGTTGATGGCCTTCTTTCATTATGATATGGTAAGTTGCTTGATGTAGTTTATGCTATGTGTATATGAATCTGGTTTGCTTTGGTATGTTACTTGATATCTGTATATGATATGTTTTGTTGTGATATTGGTTATGTGGTTTGTCAGGAACCGAGGCAAGATATGATGACAATAAGAACTTGTTATGTGATGCAAGTATTATGACGCCTGATCAACGTGATAATACCGAGATCATATAATCTGAACTTATAGAAATCATACGACATCTTGGGAAATGCCTGGGGTTGGTACGTGAATGGACTAGGGCTTATATTTGTTATCCTTCGATCCGTATATTCGTTTGAAATTCTGTACCTCTTTGTGAGATTCTCACCGATATCTGTTATGTATAAGTTCTGTACGCTTTGGAACCGGAATCGTTATGATCTGTGTGAGACTATGGAATGCTACGCCCGCCTTTAAACTCGTGACGCTTCAGGTACCATCATGACTTCAATTTTCGAGGACGAAAATTCTTCTTTTAGAGGGGAAGAGTTGTAAAACCCTAAAAATCGTAAACGTGTTAAATGCCTAAATTGCCCCTCAAGCTTATTAATTGTGAAATACGTAAATATGTCAAGCTCGTTAATTACGTAGACACTTAACTTATAGATGATTTATGCAAGAGGATAAAAATTTATTTATACTTATGTCTACAAAATATATATCACACATTATAAAGTTATTGGACATTTTTTTTTGCAAGATTTCAATATGCAATAACCAAATATTAACTAACACATTTAAATTAAATAAAATTAACATAATGATAATTATAGTGAATTGATTTGCATTTATGGAGTCAATAACCCCCCATATTCGGTCCAAGATAACGCCCTCTCCCACAATTTTCGTTCCATCAATCACCCCATTTATTTCTATCATTTACCTATTCAAAAATAAGAACAAAAGAAAACCCTACTTCTCCTAAACCTAAAATGACGGCAAGACCTTAATTTCTTTCCTCCATTTGATCCAAATCAAAGAAAAACAAGCAAAGAGAAAGGATGAAGGAGCTGTGAACGTGGTGGTGATCGAGTGTACATGAACTATGGTTGATTATATGGTTTGATTCAAACTTTGGATGGTCCTGGTTTCCTTCTTTAGCTTCGTTAAAGCAGCCCAAAGGTATTCATATGTCCTCCCCTTTTTCATTCACTTGTACACGACTAGAACTATAATCGTAACCATGTTTTGCTACTCATGTAAATCTTTTGGTTTCCTTGCTGTCTCGTTAAAATTGTTTTGGTCTCGCGAAGGTTTATGGTTTAACGTTTGGTTTCGTGATGCCTCGTTGTCTCGCAAATGTGCCCTTTTGATTCGCATTGAGTCGTGTTTTGTTAAGTTCATGGGCTGTTATCGCTTGCATAGGTTTTACATATGTCGACCAGGTCTTGTTTTGTATGTGTTAGTGTGATCGCATGCATGTTTTGAATAATCGAATATGGTTACATTCTTGACAGATTGTTTCTTTTTTTTGTGTCGCATAAGAGTCGATCATGGACTGGTGTTTGCGTGTGTCTGGATGTAATATCATATTCAAAACCATGTAGGTAGGCATGCATATAATAAGGGTTAAAAGATTGAAGTATAGTTACACGTATGATATCATGCACGAATCATGTAGCATTGTGGGTGTGTTCTGTTTGAGTCTTAGGCGCATGTGATGAAGTAAATATAAGTATTGTTACTACCTAAGAAGCATGTAGCTTATTATATTTAAAGTATGTAGATAGTACACGTTGCTTTTATAAATTATGGGTCTTATATAAGAAACTTATTATATCTAAAACATGCATTCAAACCTATGTTGAAGGGTTAATTTATTAGATATGTAAAAGACTTGAGTTTGTCGAACCTCGTTAAACCGGTGGTTGTTTCGTATTTTGTATGCCTTTGTATTTCAAGTAGAGTGGTCTCATTAATCGCATGTGTGTATGTTTGGTTTCACGCTTAATTGATCCATATTGAGTATAAAGCATTTTTAAAGCGGATACACCCTAAGAATGTGTAATAATTTGGTCATTAATGATATTAATTACAGCTTAAACTCTGAACTTTGATAATTTCGTACATTAACCCTAAATTGGGTCGGGCATTAAGTAAGAAGACATTTAACCAACCTTAAACATATGTTTTGATCACTTAACTTAAGTAAGCCCTAATACGATAATGTGGCTAATAGTAAATACAAAAAAAATCCGTTACGACATAAAATGAGCTAATAATTATTATGCAAACCGTAATTCGTGTAGATTCATTGAAGAAGGCGTGACGTTGTGTCTTCGTGTTTGTTCATTCGTTGCTTTCCTTTCATTGGCGTTAAGGTACAGATATTCTATCCCTTTTCAGTAGGGATTTCTCATGACTTTCTGATCCTTCGAATTTGTTCGCTTATGATATTTCTTTGCTATTTGACCATTTCTATTGAACCATTGCTATTGAATCTTTGCTTTGACCCCTCTGTTATTGAACCACTGTTACTGAACTTCCAGTATTGAACCCATTGCTACTGAACCTTTGCTATCAATTGTTGCTTTTGACCTGTGCTATTGAATCTGTGCTATTGAACCTTTGATATTGAAATATTGATATTGGACCTTGATATTGAACTATTGTTATGAACCTCTGAATTGTGAACTATTGATATTGCACTTTTGCTTATGAAGACTTATATATTGCTACACTTTGAACCTTTGTTTGACCCTTCAGATTGATACCCGAGCCATTAACTAGGCATGGGGGTTCCATGTCCGTGTCATTGATGCACCAATGGCATGACTTTAGTGTGGTTGAGTGATGTTCCACACCGTCCCTATTTTGTATTGATTATGCGCGCTTCAAATATATTGTATGGCCACTATTGTTTTGCAGGGGCGTATGGATGCATCCTAGATTTGATTTGATTTGAATTTGATATGATATGATTTGTTTTGGTGATGCGGTGCGTGTGTGCAATACACCCCCTCACATTTTGGGAGCTAGCTACTCCACTGGTTACTGAGGTCTCCCTCATATTGGTTTGGTATTCGAGGCACCCCTCCGAATACACTGGTTACTATTGGTTACTTGGCTGCTATTGCCACTATTGATATGGTTTGTTTTGTTGGCTCGGGATAGATTTCTGACAACCCTTACACCTTTGATATACCTATATTGTACCTTTTGAATTCCCCAACGCACCATATGCTATGTTAATTATTCATTACTCAGTACCCTTATATGACTCACTCTACTACCAAGATATATATATTCCATTTCTTTGATCTGTCACACTCTCATTCCGTTATTTCAGACTATCGTTCCATTCATGTACCGGGTTATTATGTGTTTATTTGATTTGTTTATGCTATTTATGTTTTATATGACTACTGATTATCCTGCTATTATGTGATTAATATGCGGTTATCTGAGTTACCTATTTTTCATCTGATGATATGTGATCTCACTATTATGTGAACCTCTGAATTGCCTGGTGACCATGCCAATGTGAAATCGCTAGTTTTGTTGGTTTATTATGTGTGCTTTGTTCGGTTAATCTCGTGGACTATGACTATTCCGTTGTATTCTTATCTGTTTATTGTTGACCTGCCATGTTTACATTATGCCTATGCTACGGTTTGATTGGGTAAATGGTTCAACTTGTGACGTATGGCTTGTTAATTGTTGTCCTGCTATGTCCTTGATTCATTCAATTATATCGTATGTTGTATTCCTTCTTGTTACGTGTGACTGCCATGTGTTGACTACTGTTGGTACTTCTGTTGATTATGATGCTGATTATGTTTCAAATAAGTGTTTTTGACATGTGTGTTTGCCATGTTCACTTACTAATTAATTGCTTCCGCTTGCCTTAGATTTCTCTTTGAATTGTATGGCTTATGATTTCCTGAATTGATTGTATGCTTTATATGTTGTGTGGATATGACGTCTGCTATGCTTGCTTATGTTTCAGTACTTGTATGCATGGTTTGTATGTGCTTGTATGCTTGTCATGATGCTTTGCTTTGCTTCGTTCTCCTTGTTTTATGTGCTTTGGATATCTGTATAATTGTGTTCTGCAGGATCCTCATTGACTCATTGTCCTCATTTCGCTGCGACTTTGTTATCAGTTTCATTATTCCATTTCGCATTTCTGATTTTATTTAGCTTTCATTTGGTTATATCTGTTCACTGGGCTTTTTAAGCTCAGCCGCATTTCTTTTCCTGCGGCAGGTTTTAGGTTGGAAGATGGGCTTTGATGGGCTAAGAGTTGGATTATCTGAGTGGACTAACCCTAGTTACCTCATTATTTGGACTTACTTTGAAGAGTTTCGTTTTGAGATTTCATTTCATTATGGATATTGTATTTTCCTCGTCAGTCAATTGTTTATATGATTTGATACTTCATTTTTAAGGTTTCTGTTTGTAAACATTTTATTTGTATGTTCTGATATGACACCAGAATGTGACACTTCTACCCTTATCGGGTTGGGGTGTTACAGCAGATGTCCCATGAGCATCTAGCTTCTGTTAATGAACCAACAGATATGTTGTTGCGTCCACCATGTACTTCCAGTACCCCTCAGATTCTTGACTTTGCTGCTGGTGTCATTCACCGCGTGTCGTGGAATTACTTGGAAGATCCAGCTTCTTCGAGTGATCAGATGTTGGACACTTTCTTGATGCAACCCCACTCTTAGCTTCGCAGCAATGGCAGCCCAAATATTGTAGGTCATATATTTTCAATAACTGTTTTCTGACAATCCTTTTTTTTTTTTTTTTTTTTTTTTGGGTAAAAGGGATTCACCCTGGAAAAATAATTTTCTGACAAACTTTGACAGCACGTACAATGTTACTCATAATAGAACTAACACCGTTTGTTGTATTTACAGCACCGAGAACGACAATAGCCGTACCTTATCAGATTTCAAATGTCGCGAACCAGTCACGGGCAGGCGCGCCACGTGTGTTTGCAGATACTGGCAGACGACGTCGTGCACATACAGGTGGGGTGTATATTTTATGAGTGGCTGTCTATATTGTTGTATCCATATACCTGTCTCCCATGCTTATCCAAGGTGCTTTTTGCGTGTTTCAGTTACACAAAACATGCACGTCGAACCATGCAGTTGTCCCACTAGGCGCCCGGGTGTTGGCCAACCCTCACACTCAGGTACAAATTATTATGATTATTATTGACCATAAAAAAATGGGGTATTACATTTTAAGTATACTCCGGTTCTTTGACGAATCTTTCTTTCGGGCCAACGCTTACCCCCAACATTTTTTCCGTGTTTCGTTTCTAGCATACGCACCTCGGGAACCTCAACAGACTACTGTTACAGAGACCAACGTTCGGGAAATTATCCGTCACGGTAACCTAACTTTAACGACCGTTGTTTTCTTTTACTAAATCAGCCACTTAATTGCAACAGAGTATGTTCCCATTGACAGGCTCTTTTTTGGATTGAGGAGCGCGTGGATGCTTCTTCGGGTAGATCTGCCGTGCAGTACCATCGATGTTGAATTGGCTTCGTTTGGCTACTGAAATGGGTGCGGTTGCCGGCTTAAATTGGTGGATTTTGGGCGCTGAAACGGGGTCTTAAATCGATGTGTTTGGGGTGCTGAAATGGGAGCTGATATGTGTCAATATAGGGTCTGAAAGTTTGGATTCTGAAATGGGTCACTTAGGGAGCTCAAATGTGTGCCGGGTTCTGTGCCAGCAGGTTTGAAAAGTAGATCTTTTGTAAACAACAGCTGGTGCGGCTGTATGTAACTATCCACCTTTGTTTCACAGTGTAATCATGATTAAAAAGAAACTGCAACCCACCCCGCCGCGTTGCGGCGGGTTCCTTTCACTCGTTCATATACAAATACAACTACCAAAAAATACTTATTCAGTCTGCTCCTACAATGCTTATTCAACTACCCAACAAATACTTATTTGTATTTATCAAATTCAACTACCCAACAAACACTACTACAAAAAGTGAAAATGTTGACGGTTATTTTGCCACGCTTTGTAAAGGGTGGAGTTTTTTTTGGTTTTGTACACGCAAATAAGTGTTTCTAAAATATCTAAAAATAGTTGACAATTTAAAGCGTGTAATACCATAAATGACGTAAAAAAGCGTGGACAAAAGTTGATATTTAAAAGGGTCCTACTATTGGAACCCTCCCTATGGAGTCACATCCATAGAGAATATTCCCTTTGTCCCCCCATTTTATCAGTACAACGCAGTTTTTTGTCAGTTTCTGTTCCGTATTTTTGACAGTTTTAAGCGTTTGGCTTATTAAACTTTATATTTACAGTTCCGCATTTTCAGGTTTATAGCTTTTTGATATAAACAAAATTATAAAAATAAAAAAAAAATAAAAAAAAAAACAAAAAAACTAGAGGGGTCTTAATAAAATACTAGGCACCGTTCTAATAACTCAACCCATTTAAAATTGTGACAGAAAAAAATCCACCTTAAAAAGCGTAGACTTTTTTTTCATACGTGTCATTCTTTTTTGCTTTATACCTCCAAATCTCATTACCCCAAATTCATACGTCTATAACTCAAAATCTATTTATAATTCATAACCCCCAAATTCATTACTTCCGATTTACTGATGGCTCGATTCATTACTTCTACTCGCTAAATGTTGTAACCGTTTTCAAACCGTTAGATCGTTCACTTTTCATCGTTAAATCGTTCACTGATGGCTCACTTTACAGCTCGCTAGGGTTTTGGTTTTGGTACAAATTGATGCAGCTCGGGTTTCATGTTTTTCATTTTTAAATTGGTTGTTAAATCGGTCCAATTGCAGCAGCTAGAGTTTGAGTTTCAAATCAATAGTTAAACCGGTCATCGATCAATTTGCATCAGCTACGCATCAAAGGTATAAAACTTTTAATATGCATTTGGGCATAGTAATTTGTGTGAAATTGATTGTTGGACGAAATATGCTTGAGTTATTGATGATCGATTTGATTGATTTTTTCATTGAATTGTTGCTTGTTATAATTGGGGAAAAAGTTAGGGCTTGTTAAATATGCTTAATAGTGGTGGTTTGGACCATAGGAATACATGATTCAGTGATGTTCATGTGTTATGGTTAACTTTATTCTAGCTATTGAATAGATGAATTAGCTTAATTTTGTGCATTGTGTGAATGTATATGTTTTTTAGGTGAGGATGACCATAGTGGTGGTTTGGACCATAGGAATGCATGATTCAGTAATGTTCGTGCTCTGTTCATAATTTCAGATGGCGTGTTCCGATCATCTTTTCCGATGACGTTTTCCCATTGAGGCAACGTTTTCCGATGGCGTGTTCATTCATTACCACAGTGAGTCCGATATGACCTAATTTGTTATGTTTTTATGTAATTTTACTCATGTGATAGATTCATGATGTATGTGTAAAATGTTATTCAATTTGAACGCTTAATCAAAATTTAGGATATGCTTATGCGAATTGATGATTTATGAAGGTATGCATTTTAATTAAGATTTGGCGATTATCTCGGTTATTATCGAGGTTTTCTATAAGCTAAAGTGTGTAGAGTAGTTGTTTGTGTTGTTTTAGTTATGTTTTAAAAAGACGTTTATGTACATTGTGATATAGATTGAGATGATTGTAAGATGGCAGAAACTATGGCGAAATTTCGGGTCATGAGGGAAAAGCTCTTTGGTTTTTCAATAGAATTAGAATAGTCCTGGTGTATAAAGCTGTGTTGTATGATGTAATTAACTGCTTTTGGATCTCAAAAGTTGAACTTAAGCATTTGTTTGGGATAGAGTATATGAGTTCCTTTAGTTATCAACTGTGAATATGGCTACGTATCTTAAGTTAATGCTTAGAGGAATAGCTTTATGATTACGTTTTTGAATAGTTGGATTGCGACAAACCTTGGATTCTAAAAGCATTAAAGTGTTAGATAAGTTGCTCTTTGGTAGCATGGGCTTTATTAGTGTTTCAACAGTTGTAATGTCACGATCTGCGGTTAAAAAGGTTATGACATACTCAACAAGAGGGGATTGAAATTAGTTTATCAAAGTTTTGAATGTAATAGCGCCATCTATTGTGATGAGCTCTTGGGTTAGTAAGTGTTTTATCGATAGTCTGGGATTTTGTTTCCAATCAACTAAATTATTTATGTAGAATTGATTAATTGAGCATATATCTAGAGTGTATCCAGGATAATGGTGCTTGGCTACCACCTTGACTTGCATCTCTTTTGGTTGGTTATGAGGCAGTTCGTTTTAAGTATTTTTATTTATGAGTCACTAAAACAAACGGTAATATGTGTGTAACCTAATCTGTAGCCATTTTTGCATGTCCCATTTATACTCTATTTGGTATAAATACGTTGTTTTAGTCGTTGTGAGAAGACATGTAAGTTATTGTTTTGTTGTGGCAGGTATTGAAATTGGAGAAAAAGACACCCACTTGAAAATGGGTTGAACCTCACTTGCATGCAATCAAAAACGGCAAGTGAATTCTCAGAAATTGATAAAAGTTAAGGTAGTTTTAGAGCCTCTTTATCAAGTAATAATTGGCCTTCATTTATCCTTCATAATTATCATATGTCTTAACTGGAAAAATAATTGGTGGCAGAGTGTCAAGAAGGTCTGCAAACCGTACACTGATGATATCGCCACTGCAACAAAGCCTCATCTTGCTAAAGCAAGTAAAATATTGGTGTCTTGCATGATGGAGACAGTCATAGCTTATCGGAAGTTTATTGAATATGCGACCAAATATCATGATGAGATATTTTAGAGATGACAATTGGTTATGTTTGATCACTGACAGGTATTTTTCCACTACACTATGAAAAGTAATTAGAATGTGCACGCTTATTTTTCCATAGCTCAGTTTTTGGTGTTTATGAGCTTATGGCTTATTTAAACTCAAGTGGTACAATTTTGATCTCACAAGCTCAACATTCTTTGGCTTATGATTATTTCAACTTGAGCATATAGCTTATAGAAGTTCATTATCTCAGGTGGATAAGCTCATAAACCAAAAAAGTTAAGCTTATTGGCTTTTCTGACTTCAAAAAAAGCCTGAGCCTAGGAAATACGCTTCTCTGAATATCTTCTTAATTTGATGTTTTGTTCTGTAATATCATGAAAATGTTGTTAATTTGATTTTATTTGATTATTTTGTAGGGGAGATGAAGGAAGGTAATGCAGTTAGATATATATAAGGTCAGAAGCTGTTAAGTACCTTCAAGTTCCGTTTAAAGTTTTCAGGTATATGATCTTCATATTTATGGTTTACTCTATTTTAACGTAAAGAAGAAAAAGAGGATATCTTTCTGCCAAAAATATACACCAAATGTATTTTAACGTACCATGTGTTTAATTGTTTATAATATGTTATATGCCATGATTGTTAATAGTTGTGTGTTATGAGTTTGAAAATGATATGTACCAGATTGTAACAACCAGAAATCAGTTATGAAATGCAGTTGTTGATGATAACAAATAGGGAATCACATAAGAAGAAATGAAACCATATTTGTAATCAAATGATTCACTTAGTTTGTAATGGAATTTAAGAGAGAAGAAGATTACAAGTCTTTTCATGAATGAATTACAACAAAGAATGTAAATGAGTATTTATACAAAGGGAGGAAGGAGAAATAGGAGGAAGGAGTAAACAGATTTTCCCGCCAAAAGTTATAACTAACTTTTGGCTTAGCAATGGTTTCCCCGGATGGTTAGCAGTGGTTTCCACTGATGGTTCCAAGCTTATCAATGGTTTCAAAATTGGCGCGTATCAGAAAACCATTTCACTTGTCAATCTTTATTAGTGCTAATGTTAGTTAGTTTTTCACCTCGTTCTGTGTTAGAAATCATGGACATAATTGTATCATCATTGGTTATTTTGGCTTGTGATGATCTCGAAATTCTACTTTATCATTACATCTGTTACTGAGTGGTATAAAACTAGCTGACCAATTCAGTTTTATAGGGACACATACACATAATACATAAATACAAGGGTGTGCATTAGGTTTAAATCTGACCGTAACTGTACTAAGAGAATATTGGATCAGGAAATTGGACCGATCTGAACTTTTTTACTACATAATTCAAGTAGATTCGCTTCCTGGACACCAAATTGTAATTATTTGGGTTTGTCTTGCTTCGAAAAATGACAAGTTCAAATGAGGTCCGTTCTAAGCTTGAAAAATTATCTGACCTGTTTGGTTCCAGCTTTGAACCTGGCCAAATTAAGAACCAATTTATGAATAAATCCGAACTTGTTAAAAAAATCTTGGTTTAAATTTTGTGGGTTTGTCAGTCCGGACTCAGTTTTGCACACCCTTATAAACACACTATCTTTCTCGTTTTTAAGCAACAAAACGTCATTAGATTCAGTTTTATTAGGCAAAACAACACCTTTGCATTGGTTAGATTAACTCGTATTTTTTTTGGGTAAAGGGGAGTAATCATGCACCCTGGTAAATATAGATTAACTCGTATTTGTGTACGTTTTCGTGGTTACTGTCATTCTGTCAATAAAGCCTTATGTCTAAGGTTACATGGCATATCCCTGATTTCAAGCTTGTCATTGCCTACATCAAATCAAGTTTAACTTTTTGTACAATGTGCTCAATTAGGCTTAGAGTGACATTTAAGAAAGAGAAACGTTGATTTTAGGGAGTTGGGTTTGAGCGTTCTCAGCGATCATTAGGAGATATTATAAACTATATGTATCTTGAATGCATATAATATTGATATATCATGACAAGTTATGTTGTCCTGTATTAACTGTGTTACACTGTTGCAGCAATGTGATTATATGATTGCAACAATGTGCTAATTTGTTTGTTAGGTTATTTATCAATATTTTATCAATTGCCTATAATTCTTGGTTTTCTTAGGAGTTTGTTGAAGACGAAAGATCAAAGCTTTCAATGGATTTCAGCATGGTGTAATTGATCATGAATAGTTGAAGACAGAAGAAGAAAGAAAAAGTTTTCAATGATATTTTATAAACATATATTAGAAATGTTCATGGTTTATATTAGTTTAACAAATAGTGTAGTATGATATTACGCACAATTAAGTATCTGATGTTTAATAACAAACTATTATACTATGTATGCTGCAAAATTTATAATTATTATGCTGCAAAATTTGTGATTTCTTTTGTATTTAATCTTTTTTATAATACAGGGTAGTAATTGTAAAATTGTCAAAATATAGGGTTAGAATTGTAAAGCTATCCAAATAGAAAGTGACTTTCAAAAGCGTGGAGTTTTTTTCTTTGATGATGTGTTCATGCTCGAAGTGCACTATCACCGGCGTGTACTTTTCAAAAAAAATCACGGTTTATTTGGTGGTCTTTGCAATATTTTTTTCTAAAGCGTGGACATTTATTCCTTGTTTCCACCCTTTCAAGCGTCACAATAACTCAATTTGTCTGTGGTGTTCACCATTTTGTGACGCCGACTAACTCCACGCACAAAGATAGCGTGTACTCTTAATTTAATCACACTTGTAACCGTGTACATATCTCCAAATATGCGTGTATAATGATATGCTTTCTTGTAGTGATAAATACTTATTCAATCTGCTCCAATGCTTCTAGTCAAAGACTTACGAGGGGTTTCGTATGAATATGAGAAAAGGAAAAAGTAAAGAGGCAATACAAAAAACATGTGAATAGATTCCCCTAATCAGTTGTTAATTACTTAACTAATATTAATATATTTGCTTGCCAGCTATCGATGGAATATTATATATTTCTCATCTTGCAGGTGACATTAATTAGATGCTAATCTATTTTTATATCAATTGTAAAGATCTACCACTTCTTCTGTGATTCATGAAAGAATATAAAATGAGTATCGAGACACTTATTATACTATATACTAAACACCGGGGAAGTGAATTTGCACAAGTATGTTTGTTGGACACGTGTTCATTCCCGATTAGCTGCTCACTAAATGCTCCTGAGTACTGTTGTACAAATGTTTCCACATGAATGGTTCTTTGGTTACACGTTTGCATTCACATTTAATACTCCGTAAATTAGTTTCCTAAAATTCTACATATCTATACTAAAAAAAAATCCACCGCCTCTCTCTCTCATTCATCTTCTCCAGTAAAATCCACCGCCTCTCTCTCATTAAAAAAGATCCACCGCCTCTCTCTCATTCATCTTCTCCGGCCAGCAGTAAAATCCACCGCCTCTCTCACATTTATCTTCTCCATGAGTGCTCTAATACAGTAATCACTATCCTTTTTCATCTATGTCTCTCTCAAATCTTCTAAACACACATCCTTAATATACAACACGTTTCACATTGCATTTAAATTCAGAGGCGGAGGTGATGGGGTAGCTAGCAGGTGCTAGGCCCCCCTCAACCATCCAATTAATATTAACTAGAATATATCTCAAAACCCAACTTTGAAATGAATTCTATAGTCAGCCCATCCTATCATTTGGTCAACAAGTAATAAAGAAAACCACTCGTAAAGATAGACATAAATCAACCATAAGAAATTGAATGCTTTTTGATAATACTTCTTAATTTTTGTTTCTTTTTACAATAGTAGTAATCTTTGATACTTTGAGAGTAGATTAATAACTGTTTTTTTTTTGCCATTTTTTTATCTTTATTATTCTGTTTTATAAAAGCTTTATTAGAATTTAAATACTCATGTACATCTGAATGATTGAATGTATTAAAGTGAGAGCATATAAACAATTAACACTCAATCTCTTGGTTTGCAAAATCCTTTAACTTTAACAATAACTAGGATAAAGTAGTTAAAATATGTAAACTTATAGACATAAATTATTCGATAATGGGTAAATTTGGAGAGTGATTACCGAAAATTTGAAAAATCTTGGAGAGTGATTTAAGTAGTAAAGAAATTGCTCGCTAGTGTACGTGTTAAATTCATGTGTTAGTTTTGTTATTTATGTGACGTGTTGTTTTAAATTTTACGAATTATAATGCTATGTTATTAGTCTTCGAATTCTACTTTTGTTATTTTACACTACGTCCGGCCCCCCTCAATGTCAAATCCTGGCTCCGCCCATGCATTTAACGAGGGTTAAAATGGTTTACACACACCAAACTCTGGTAATATTACTAGATCCATCTTCTTGACGAAGCTTCCGTCACACAGACACGTTCAACAAACACGGAAAAACACACTCATCCCTCAGAAAAACACACACAAACACAAAAACACATGTTCCTCAACCAAATATCTGTTCCTGTCGATTTATCCACCGTCTGTCTCTTTGGAGGTAGTTTAATCGAAACCCTAATTGCACATTCAATCGGTATTCAAAGCTGGAGTTTCTCGGTTTCCAATTGGGGAGTATAATTGGGTGCAATAAGCTATTCCTCAATTGTGTAGGCTTATCAACCCTAATTAAATTTTTCAGTTTTTTACTATTCTTCCATTTTCGTGATTTTTTTTTAAAGTTGTGTTTTTTTGATAGTTGGTTTTAGGTGTGAGCAGGTTCAAGCCTCAATAGGGTGATTTTTTAAACGGCGGATATGGTGGTGGAAGGTGTATTGCGGTTTCTATCGATTGAAGAGTTTGATTATTTGTATTGTATAGGTATGTCTGATATCTTATCGCCTTTTTTCTATAACATAAAAAGAGCATGATTATTTGGTTTTTTGTATAACATAAAAAGAGCATGGTTATTTGGTATTGGATTTTTTTAAAGATTTAGGATATTGTTTTGTAGGAACGTCCTTATAAGTAGAGAGATAACGGGTCCATGTTCATGGATAAGGTATTTCTCAGTTTGAGCATGTTACTGCTGTTCTTTGTTTGGAGAGAATACACCAAACCAAACAACTAATAGCCTCAAAGAAAAAGGTATACTTAAAGCGCTCAACAAGTGATCGATGAAATGCCTCAAACAAAAACAAGGTATAATTGTCTTCTTTGTATTTTTTTAGTGTAAAGCATAAACTTTCTCACAATTTTTTACATGGGTTGAGTTTCATTATGAGTTTCACCAATCTTTTGATTTTCATTATCACTGACTGGATTATGGTGTTTATAAAGTTTTTTTCCTTATTATTGAAGGAAATGCATCTGTTAGTAATTGTGAGACTGCCGAGGACGCGGTACAACCATCGTTCTAGGTTACGTGGTAACGCTTTTCAATTCACATTTACTTTTGTAGAAAATGCCCTTGCAATTGTGCTTATTTGCGTTTGAATAATTTTATTTAAATTAAGTGTAGTATTCAAATACATAGATTTCTTTTAATAAAGTCTAGATAAGTTTTTAGAGTTTAAGCTTTTTGTAGTTTGATTGTCTGCGTACATGTGTAATGCTAAATTTATTGACTTTTTGTAGTTTCATTTTCTTCGTACATATGCTACGCTAAATTTATTGATAATTTCGTATGCGTACATAAATAACAAGTATATTGATACATTTTAATACTAATTTACATTTGCATATAATAAAAATGGTCAATTACAATGACTATTTAAGCAATGTAATTTGTCATTTAATCTCCAGGTATGATCATGGGTGCACCAGCGTACTGTTTACTACAAGCTACAACATTTGATACGCCCATCAGTGATTATGTTTGGTGTAGTTAAATTCTGTTAATTGTACTTTTTATTGGGTTAATCACCATCGACCCAATAGTTAACCCATCACACCCCATATGACCCGGTCAACAAAAGTCAACCATAAAGAAAAGTCAACAAAGCAGTTACAACCGCCACATAGCAGTTATCAATAACTGCCCAAATCACAGAACCGACACAATGGTTCAATGTACCCTTTCATTACAGTATATATACTCGATACATTTGTTTGTAAACGACAATAGATGACATATTTGATTATTACAAAGACATATTTACAGTTTACTTAATCTTTGCACAATATTCATTCGGTATACAAGTGATTGAAACGTTTAGACCATAGATCCCGTGATAAAGGCCAACAATTGGTATCAGAGCGGTTTGGTCTATCAACCAACAATCATCATTTACCCAGACTCGTAAAAGTTCCAGAATCAAAAAAAAAAACAGAACAAGTCTCGAAATAAAATTTTTTTGCAAATCGCTAAGAATACAAATCCCGACGTCATTTTTGTATCTCAACGTTTGTCGCAACAGGGGTATAATCACTTTGTGATTACTCACAACCCGGCAACAAATCAAACTCGCAAATATTTTTTCCGAAACCAGCCAGATACCCAATCCAAACAGATCAAAAACGAACTTAATCGTTTAAATATTTTGATTCGAAATAAAACAAATACGAGTGTCATCATTAGGGCACAAAATCAAAGATTCGAATTAGAACAAACACACCGCTCTTAAACGGAATCAAGCCTAGAAGGATCAATTGAAAACCCCAATTGATTCATTAGCAAACTCCAATCGTAAAAATTCTCACGGATCAGAAAACCCCCAATTAATCCGAAAACCTAGATTTCAAATTGGAGGGATAACAAGTGCTCGTACAGAACACCACACCGGAGACAGTAAAAGGACGGTCAAAAACCACAGCCATCATAAAAAAGGAGGCCGGAGAACCGTCGGTGTATTATTGGAGAAGAAAGAAGATCAAAAGTAATCTTCTGAAGAGAGAGAGAAATACTGAAAAGGCAGTATCTCAAAAAGAGACGCGTGGGTTTTATCTCAAAAGGGAGATAAAAGGGTTATAAGAAGTGAACGCGTGTACAGATAAGGGCCAGATACAGGATTTTATTTTAGTTAAGGCATCGGGTTAAACCATCAACCCCTCCAGGTTCCAAAAGTTTTCAAAACCACTTTATTTTACATTATATATTTTGATATATACAGTTTTTTAGATTGATAAGCTATTTTAAAATATTATTAAAATCTTATCATATTTTGTTTAGTATATCTAACTTAGTTTTTATACTACTTAGAATACTGACTAGGAATAATTTGTAAGGAGTAATTAACCTTAGGTTATTCAGTTTAAATTTTATAATCTCCGAGGATAGTTTAAAAATTGTTAAAACTATACCTAGAAAAGTTTTACACCCATTTGAGGAAGATAAAACATTAAGAGCTCAGTTTAAGAAAAGAATTTTATATATACACTTTGTGTTTAAAATTCTTTATTGGAGATTTATTTGTCATTTTTAAGATATGACGAACAACAGTGGTAAAAAGGAACCCAGTACTAACATTTCGAATAGTACACCCCAATTTCAATGCCCAATCCTAAAGCCCGCGAATTACTCATTATGGGCAATTCGAATGCAAATCATTCTCGAAGCGAATGGTTTATGGGAAACAATTGAGCCGACCGAAACGACTCAATCCGATAAGAAAAAGGAAAAAACCGCTATTGCTTTCCTTTATCAAGCCTTACCCGAAGAACAATTACTTCAAATAACAAAGCACAAAACCGCAAAAGACATTTGGAATGCTTTGAAAACTAGACACGTTGGCGAAGACAGAGTTAAACAAGCAAGATTACAAACACTCAAATCCGAATTTGAGATGTTATATATGAAGGAAGATGAAACAATCGACACTTTCACCACAAAACTCACAACTCTCGTAAACAAAGCCGCTAGTCTAGGACACACAATAGAAGATGAAACCTTAGTACGGAAATTACTAAATGCTGTACCCGAAAGGTATCTGCAAATAGTCGCATCTATAGAACAATATTCCGATCTAAGTGAAATGACATTAGAAGAGGCAATAGGAAGACTTAAGACCTACGAAGAGAGGATTAAGTTCAAGAAAGGAAAACAAGTGGACAGTCAAGACAAATTGATGTTCACACGACATGACAATAGAGGGAAAAATTTCAGAGGACGTGGAAAATATAAAGGATGGAAGAACCACGATAAAAATAACCACGAGAAGAAGGATGGAGAAAACACTCACAATCACTTCAACAAACAGAATATTGACTTTAGCAAAGTTAGATGTTACAAGTGCAATAAGACTGGTCATTATGCATCTAAGTGTTATACAAAACCAAACACTAGTATGCAATCTAATCTTGTCGAGGAGGACTTAGAACCTACCTTATTAATGGCAATATTAGAAGACCCACATGTAACAAAGCTAAAAGATCAAAAGGTCTCGCTACACGAAGAAGATGTAGGATATAAAGAGACAAGTGTTGATAGTAAATGGTACTTAGACAATGGAGCTAGTAACCATATGACTGGAATAAGAGAACATTTTAAAGAACTAGATGAGAACGTTAGTGGAAAAGTAAGATTCGGAGATGGATCTCATGTAGAGATTAAAGGAAAAGGTTCAATCCTAGTAGAATGTGAGAGAAGAGAAACAAAGAATCATATCTCAAGTCTATTACATTCCTAGCTTGAAAAACAACTTATTGAGCCTTGGACAATTTACCGAAATTGGTTGTAAAGTTGTAATGGATGACGCGATGAACTACTAACTTTATGACATGGACAACAAAATCTTCTTGAGAGTCACAAGACAAAGAAACCGTCTATACAAAGCAAGTCTGAAGATAGCACACCGTTTGCTTATTAGCAAACCTAAGTGACAACACTTGGTTATGGCACGCACGATTAGGACACCTCAACTTTGAATCATTAAAATCTATGACTCAAAGAGAGTTAGTTCAAGGAATACCTGCCATTAAACATACAACACAAATTTGTGATGTTTGTTTAGTTGGTAAACACACAGAGAGCACCATTTCCCAAGAAAGAAAAAACTAGATCAACATCACCATTAGATTTAGTTTACGGAGATTTATGTGGACCAATAACACCACCAACACCATCTGGAAAGAGATATATATTCTTGTTAGTAGATGACTACTCAAGATATATGTGGGCGTATTTCCTAAGTACGAAAGATCAAGCTTTCGGTACTTTCAAGGAATACAAAGAAACAATAGAGAAGGAGCTAAGGATAACATTGAAAATGTTAAGAACTGATCGTGGAGGAGAATTCACATCTAACGAATTCACTCAATACTGCAAAGAAAACGGCATAGCACGACAACTAACCGCACCTTACTCACCACAACAAAATGGAGTTGTTGAACGAAGAAATAGGACAATCATGTCTACTACGAGATGCATGATGAAAGCAACTAACATGCCACAAAAATTTTGGGCTGAAGCTGTTAGACACGCTATATACATTCTAAACAGCGTTCCTACAAGAGCCTTAGAAGACATCACTCCATATGAAGCAATTAAGAAGAAAAAGCCAAACTTAGAAACTTTAAGAGTTTTTGGCTACATAGCATATGCAAAGGTACCATCACAACATCTGACAAAGTTAGATGATAGAAGCAACAAAATAGTATACTTAGGAAGCGAACAAGGATCAAAAGCTTATAGATTGTTTGATCCAACAACACAAAGAATATGTGTTAGTAGAGATGTGAAGTTTAAGGAGGATGAAGCATGGGACTGGAAGGATTACCTAGATGAACACACCAACGATGAACCCGAATGGTTTGACTTCAAAGTCGAAAACCTTGAAGCCACATATGAACATCAGGAAAACGAAAACCATCCAGATGAAGAAGACGATGATATCCCTGCAAACGATGATCATGAATATGAAACATCAACAACTGACTCACCCTCACAATCACAAACATTTCGCACACCATCTACAATTTCATCAAGAATAAATACTCAAATTACACCAACTACCTCAAGACATTCAACCAATCAAAGTAACTCAACTACAACCCGGAATTTACATCCAGACTTTGATCACACACCATTACAAGGTTTTAGAACATTGAATGATCTATATGAAAACACCGAGGAAGTTTTACCCGAGCATTTATTACTAGCTGAAGATGAACCAAAGAATTACAAGGAAGCATCGAACGATAAAAAATGGATCGAAGCAATGAAGGTCGAATTAGATTCCATCAATAGAAACAATACATGGGAACTAACCACACTACCAAAAGGACATAAAGCCATTGGTTTAAAGTGGGTATTCAAGACCAAGAGAGATGCTAATGAAAATATAGTCAAGCATAAAGCTAGACTAGTAGCAAAAGGCTACATACAAGAGCATGGCATAGACTTTGAAGAAGTCTTTGCACCTGTAGCAAGAATGGAAACAGTCCGATTACTATTAGCCATAGCTGCTAATAACAAATGGGAAGTACATCACCTAGACGTCAAATCTGCATTTCTGCATGGAGACTTAAAAGAAGAAGTGTATGTTACACAACCGGAAGGATTTATAAAAGATAATGGAAAAGTCTACAGATTGATAAAAGCTCTATACGGATTAAGACAAGCACCACGTGCATGGAACATAAAGTTAGATAATACCTTGAAGTCCTTAGATTTCAAGAAGTGCGCTTTAGAACAAGTTGTCTACACAAAGAAGTCAAAAGACTCAATACTTCTAGTAGGAGTCTATGTGGATGATTTAATCATCACTGCCACACCAAAGAAAGAAATAGACAAGTTCAAAGCTCAAATGGAAGAGAAATTCGAGATGAGTGACCTAGGATTACTATCCTACTACTTAGGAATTGAAGTCACACAAACTGGAGGTGACATATCAATAAAGCAATCCGCCTACGCAAGCAAGATCCTAAAAGAAGTTGGAATGCTAGACTGCAACGAAACTTTAATACCTATGGATCCAGAAACAAGACTAACAAAGAACACTGAAGAAACAACGGTCAACTCAACTGAATATAGAAGCTTGATTGGATGCTTACGATACTTGTTACATACAAGACCCGACTTAAGTTACTCCGTTGGATTACTTAGTCGTTTTATGCAAGAACCGAAGGAACAACACATGAAAGCTATAAGGCAAGTACTACGCTACGTAATAGGAACAAAAGATTATGGAATCACCTACAAGTACAATGGAAGAAAACAAATACAAGGTTATAGTGACAGCAGCTACGGAGTCAACACTCAAGAAGGCAAAGGCACTACTGGAATTATCTTCTACTACGGTGAATCACCAATCAGCTGGAGTACACAAAAGCAAGCCACAGTAGCTCTATCATCATGTGAGTCCGAATTCATTGTAGCAACAGCAGCAGCAACACAAGCATTATGGTTAAGGAGACTGCTCAGCAAGCTTACACACACGAAGAAGAAAAGTTACAATATGGTCGACAACAAGTCCACCATCGAACTAATGAAGAATCCCGTATTCCACGGAAGAAGTAAGCACATTGACATAAAGTACCACTTTATAAGAGAATGCGTCGAAAGAGAAGACCTACAAGTCGAATTTATAAGTGGAGAATTTCGAAGGCTGACATACGACAAAGGCATTACCGAAGATCGATTCCACCATGAGACAACTAATTGGAGTCAAAGATCTAAAGCAAGCCGATTGTGATTAAGGGGAGAATATTGGGTTAATCACCATCGACCCAATAGTTAACCCATCACACCCCATATGACCCGGTCAACAAAAGTCAACCATAAAGAAAAGTCAACAAAGCAGTTACAACCGCCACATAGCAGTTATCAATAACTGCCCAAATCACAGTAAACCACACAATGGTTCAATGTACCCTTTCATTACAGTATATATACTCGATACATTTGTTTGTAAACGACAATAGATGACATATTTGATTATTACAAAGACATATTTACAGTTTACTTAATCTTTGCACAATATTCATTCGGTATACAAGTGATTGAAACGTTTAGACCATAGATCCCGTGATAAAGGCCAACACTTTTCATAGGTATTGCTATGCTTATACTATGTAGTTGTACATATCACAAACCCGCATCTTCCACTAACCAAGTGATTGCTCAGCTTCAGGTGTGGAACAAGCAAAGGACCATCAAGTACAAGAACAACATGTATGTATTTCCTAGGAACCTTGATGGGAAGGTGACTTCACTTCAGCTTGGAAGTCTTGGAGCCAAGCTCAGTAAGGACAATGATTTACACACCCGTTCTATTGGCAAGCAATATGGTGGATCATGTCGGGTTGCAAATGAACATGTGATAACGGGTGCCGCTAAGTAACAAGGTGCAACTGCTTTTGTTCATATTTTGTTATGGACACGTTAAAGGTGCTTATGAGTATAGAACTCTGGCTCACGGGTTACAAGCAGATTCAATCATCACAAATAACTCAGTCCACTTATAAGATCACCACGTATGTGAACGACCAAATCTAGGGTTGTTCATCTTTCTATTTCCATTTAATTTTTTCTTATAGAAACTTTGTATTTTATTCATAGGTTTATGTTTAATTGCAGGTTTGAATATTGATCGCAAAAGCGGAAGTGCCGCTGCTCAATTTTTTTTTACTCAAGGTATGTATTTCTTTATCCTTTTTTACTTATTTGTGTTTAGTTTGAGTGGGTATATAGGATCTGGGCTTTAATTGTTGTTTTTATTGCAAATGGTACTTTCATCTTCCCGCCGTTACGTGGTAGTCACGCTTCTGGTCCATAGAACAATACACTAATCAAAATGGGATTGAACTTTTACAAGGAATGATTAAAGATGGTGAAAGACTTTACATTTTACATTTATATATGATAAGAGATAGGGAAATTCTTACAATTGCACAATTATTATAAAAGGTAAATAGTTTTTTATGCAACAAACTCAAACTACTTCTAAAAATTGAATGCTTTGATTCATGCTGCTACATCCGATTAGGTGTCTTGGTTGTGTTTTCCATACGGGCATGTGGTGTATGGTGTAGACCTTTCTTCCCGTCCCCCCTTTGTGAGGTGTGTAGGTGTTGCATGATAGTTGCAAACTTGAAGCCGTCTAAAACAAAGTCACAGTTTTGTAGCATATCCAAACGCACATGTGTTCTTATGCTTAGTACATGAATGTTTGTTTATTTATTTAATTCGTTGAATATGATAATGTCATAAAATAGCAACATACATATCTTAGTATTCCACATATGTCATTATATTTATGATCGTTACCAATTTAGACATCAAACTTCGTAAATATATTCTGTCTTGATCAGGTTTATGCTATAAAATAGCAGCATATCCATACACAATGTGCACCTTTTGACCCATATTCTACTTTTCTTTTAGCTTAGCCTCTTTCATGTTATCATTTTGACCCGTTGGAGAAAATAAATAACCTGAGTCAACTTATCCCTATGTAAATACATTAAATCTTCACGATAATTTGAGCACCTTGACATGTGATGTCCTACAAGACAACTTCCACATTAAATAGTTATAACAAAAAACTGTAAATACCAACTCTTTTTCATGATAATATTTTACTTATGCTATGTGTTTTCTAACTGATTTTTTTATTTCTACTAACATATGTTGTGCAGATCATATTTGAATCTAAAGCAAGATGGACTAATCATATAATTAGCTCCCCTACCCATGAAAGCCAACAATTTATTATTTACAAAGACATGAGCTCATAACCAAGGAGAGATCCTAGGAGAAATGGGTTTTGCACATAAAGAAGTTATAGTACATTTGACTCATAAACAACTTTGTTACAACAACAGAAAATACATTGGACTTTGTGGCTTATTTGACCGGCGAGAACACTGGAAGACACTTCTACTTGCATATTTACTCCTTAATGAATAACTTAATATACGGAAATAGTCTTTGGGTAATTATTTCGTTTCAAATTTAGATCTACCACCACATTCCCGCATCAACGCGCGGGTTCCAACACTCGTTAAAACAATAACTTCAACACTCACTAGTTTAAGTCTCTGTAGACATTATTAAGCCCCATAATTAATTTATTTACAAGTTTCAATTGTGGATATAATTTTCACAAGATAACCATGTTCTTCCCTATACATGTATAAAGTTTCAATTGTTGCATGTAATTATTCAATTTGCTTACATCTTCATGTTGATTGTGGCATAAAATGATCGATCAACATTGTTGAACTTTGTACATTCTTTTTTCTTTTTGTTTTCTATCTTCTCGAAGCTAAATAATTGAATTCATTTGAGTTAAATGAGACTTAATTAAGGTTGTTGATAAAAAGCTCAGTAAGGTTTGTGTTTTTTAGATTCGCAAGAAGCTACTAGTTTCTGGTTAGTTTAGCTTCGAAATACTTGAGATATTTAAAGAGGCGGGTATGTAAGCAATTATTTCCACTCTACATTATGAAGCCATGGAGATTTGGAAGAGAAACAAATCTAATCTCAAGCAAGTATTTGTTGTGTCAACTTATTTAGCAGAAGATGGAGGGCGTGTTTGGACATTTTGTGGAGAGACTTTGTTGAATTTTGTGGTTAGAACTTAGAGATTAAAGATTTGCTACTACTTGTCTCATCTTGGGGAACTTTTAAAAATAACGCCGAGCTAATCGGGTGTTTGAGTAATATGATGAGCACTCGTGCAACAGATATTAGACATGAATAAGTGAATATTAGACATGAATAAGTGAAAGGGCTAATCACTTTCAAAATGTATCCAACTTTTCAACTTTAATCACTGAATAGAAAAGTTTTCAGTTGTAACCCAAAGTTTTGATATTTGTCACGTTAGTGTATTTTGCTCATGTGAAATACCCTTCGTTGTTAATAGAGTGGTTACAAAAATAAGGTTAAAACGGTCTTTTAAAATATGACATATAACCTGATACAAGAAATTACATATTATCTAAAACCAAGGGACTCAAAGTGCAATTTAGACATGTAAAATTGACTTTGGAGTCAACTCAGTTGCCGTTACGCTTTGTAACTTCAATAATTGAGCTACCATTTTGATTGCAGTGATTCATACCAACAGTACTTCACTCGCAAAGACTTTCATCCATTGCTAAATTGTAAGTCGTCTTCTTATATTGTCTCGTATTTTTAACATGGATTCAATTTGATAACTTAACCCAAAACTTATTAGATCTAATTTGATATTTTACTTTCTATCTATTTTGTCATTTTGTATTTGTTCATCTAAGCATAAATTGTTGTTATATTTAATTTTGTGATTTACTATTTGATCCAGTGGGCCGAATGTTAAATCGTTCAATGTGATTTACTAACTTTGTATACCAGCGAGTCTAAATTGCAAATCACATATTTAGTTTTTGATATTTTTTGATGAAATGCCATTTCTAGTTCAACTTGCTTTTCGTAACTGCAAAATCACTATCTTTGTTATTCATAATGCCTACTCTTCTCTGAATTTATTTACTTGTGAGCGCAACTCGATCTCATTAATTATTGATAATGGCTACTACGTCCATTCCTCATCGGTGGAAATTTAATAATTAGTGTTTCATCTGTATTTGTATTTTTACTCTTTCTGATGTTCTTTTCTTGTCAACACATGCAGCTCAATCTCATTATTGATAATGGCTGCCACGTCCATTCCTCATCGCTGGAAATATGATGTTTTTGTAAGTTTCAGAGGTGAAGATATCCGCAAAAACTTCATCGATCATATGTTCAATGATTTCAAGCAAAAAGGAATTCATGCTTTTCGAGATGATAGAGAATTGCCTAAAGGAGAATACATATCCCCACATCTCTACAAAGCCATTGAAGAATCTAGGTTTCTGATAGTTATCTTCTCCAAGAATTACGCTTCTTCATCATGGTGTCTGAGGGAACTTGTCAAAATACTCGAGTGCAAGCAAACGGGAAAGCCTAAACACGAGGTTCAAATAATCTTTTATGATGTTAAACCTGACGTGGTGAGGAAGCAAACTGAGAGCTATGCTGAAGGTTTTGCTAAACATCAAAATTTAAATAGATCAGAGGTAGCTAAATGGAAGGAAGCTCTATCCATGGCGGCCAACTTATCTGGATGGGATCTCCAGGACATGACAAATGGGAAATTTCTGTTGTTGTGTAATTAGTCTTGTAGCTCTACTAAAGGTTAACAGTATGTAGTTTCTCTTACTTATTGTGTCTTTGTGGTTAACAGGTATGAGTACAAGTTCATCGATTGCATCTCCAAACACATAGTCAAAAAATTATGTGACGGGCCCTTGCATGTTGGTGAAAACCTTGTTGGCATAGATTTCCATTTTGACAAATTAAACTTGTCACGCTTCGTTAAGTCACATAAGGTTAATATGCTTGGTATTTGTGGTATAAGTGGAATAGGAAAGACGACCCTTGCCAAAGCTATTTATAACTTCATGTATGTCCACTTTGAAGGAAGTTGCTTTTGTGAAGATGTCCGAAAACAGCAAAACCTAACTCAAGTCCAAATGCAACTTATTGATAAAATCATGAAAACAAGAGCTTTGAAGATATCGAGTGTCGGTCAAGGGATTATGGTGTTAAAGAAGATGATGTCATCGATGTTGTGGAATAATCGCGATAATATCCCACCGACTAGGTAAAGGGTGTGAATGTTTCAACACCACAACTATACCCCAAACTAGCTTATTGAAAATTATACACTATGAAAGAAACCAAGAATGAAACACCAAATTTTCTTATATATTTCTTATAGAAACATATTACAAACTAGAACAAGAAAGAGAGCTAATTTCTAACTACACAACAAGAAGTGCTTGTGTGTTTTTGGTGTATCTTGCTTCTAACGAATGAGCTCTATTTATAGGCTCAAAAACAATCTCAAGTTGCACATCAAGTTGAAAAAATCAGCAACTTGCATATTCTCTGAATCTTTCATATCTTGTTAAAGATTTGATACCTTTATCAACTTGCATTGATTCATTGAATGTTACCCTTTATTCATATATGAGCCATATTCAACAAATCTCCACCTTGGCTCATAAACTATCGTTGGTGGAGTCTTCAAACCAATCTTCAACTTTTCACAACATTGATCAAGTCCAAACAATAATTGAACTTGATCCCAGCTAATACTTTAGTCAGCATATCTGCGGGATTCTTAGAAGTATGGATCTTCTGGATTCTAACTCCACCTTCTTCCAGTATCTCTCTTATGAAATGATACCGAACATCAATGTGCTTCGTCCTTGCGTGATAAACTTGATTCTTCGCTAAGTGAATTGCACTCTGACTATCAGAATGCATCGTGACAAAGTTCTGATTGATTCCAAGTTCACCGAGCAACCCTTGAAGCCAAATTGCCTCCTTTACAGCCTCTGTAATGGCCATATACTCTGCTTCCGTAGTTGACAAAGCAGTTGTTGATTGTAAGGTTGACTTTCAACTAATTGGAGCTTTTGCCAGAGTAAAAACATAGCCTGTAGTAGATCTTCGCTTGTCTAAATCTCCAAAGATAGTCAATCGCAATATCCCGCTACCCACTGACTACTTCCATGCTCAAATACTAACCCTACATCGATCGTTATGGATGTACCGTAATATCCATTCACAGCCTTGCCAATGTCCTTTACCGTGGTTATGCATATACCGCTTCACCATCCCAACAGATGACTAATATCCGTCGAGTACATATCATAGCATACATTAAGCTACCGAAAGATTTGCATAAGGCACTTTCTCCATGTACGCCCTCTCTGCATCATTTTTTGGTGACATAGCAGCACTGATCTTAAATTGAGAAGCGAGTGGAGTACTAACTCGCTGTTGCTTGTGTCAAACCTAAAACGCTTTAGAATCCTTCTCAGATATTGTTTCTGAGTCAAACAGAGCTTCCTCAATTTTCTATCTCTGACTATCTCCATGCCGAGAATCATCTTTGCTTCACCGAGATCCTTCATCTCAAATTCGCTTCTCAACCGAAGTCTTACTTTTCAATCTCGTCTAGACTTTGCGAAGCTATCAACATATCATCTACATATAGAAGAAGATATACGAGCGACCCATCTTGTAGCTTTTTCAAATAGACACAATGGTCATATTTGCTTCTTGTGTACTTCGACTTCATCATAAACTTATCAAATCGCTTGTACCACTGTCTTGGGATTGCTTCAATCCGTCAACGATTTATGAAACTTACGTACTTCATTCTCTTTTCCAACAATTTTGATCCTTTTTGCTGAACCATATAGATTCCCTCTTCCAAGTCTCCATGTAGAAATGCAATCATTACATCCATCTAAATAGTTCCAAATCCAATTGTGCTACCAAAGCCAACAAAAATTCTAATAGAGGAATGCTTTACCATGGGAAAAAACTTCATTATAATCAATTCCCTCTTTCTGAGCGCAGCCTTTAGCTACCAATCTTGCTTTGTAGCGAACATCATCCCGCTAGGAAATCCTTCTTTCTTTGCATACACCATTTGCACCCAATTGCCTTCTTCCTTTGGGAGGTTGGTTAACTCCCATGTCCGATTCTTCTCAAGAGACTGCATTCCCGCCATGGCAATCCTCCACTTCTTGCTCTCTGAGTCTCGAACCGCTCATGGAGTAAGTAGTGAACATCATCAGCTGCAATTGAAGATGCACACAGCCACCGTGATCATTAAGGCGAGCAGGCCTTTTAGTGTTTCTTTGGGCTTGCTGGTAGCAATTGATCATATTGTTGCTGCTGGAGGTTCTTCGGTTTGAACCTCCTCTTCTTCATAATCTCCTTCTACCACAGGAGAATCATCAACTGTTTCTCTATCATCTGGTACAATTGTTCTTTCAAACTCCACCTTTTTGGGAGTTCCATCTAACTGCTTAGCATTCACCTTCTTCAACATGGTAGATTCATTAAAGGTGACATCCCTGCTAAAGATCGTTTCTTCGCCTCTGGACACCATAGACGATAGCCTTTGATTCCAGAGGTAATCCCCATGAATAATGCTTTCCTTGCTCTGGGATCCAACTTTGATTCCTTCACATGATAATATGCAGCGGAACCAAACACATGCAAGGAATCATAATCTGTAGCAGGTTTTCCATACCATTTCTCAAATGGTGTTTTCCCATCAATAGCAGTAGATGGCAAACGATTAACGAGGTGACACACATACGTCACAGCTTCAATTTCAAAATTCTTTGCCCAACCCAGCATTGATAAACATACACCGAACTTTCTCCAGCAAAGTTCGGTTCATGCGTTCTGCCACCCCGTTCTGTTGTGGTGTATGCCTGACAGTGAAGTGTCTGACAATGCCTTCGTCTTCACAAAATTTTGTGAACTGATCATTTTTATACTCTCCGCCGTTATCTGTTCGGAGATGTTTGATCTTTCTGCACGTCTGAGTTTCCATCATCTTTTTCCACTTGATGAACACTCCTAGCACTTCATCCTTTGTCTTCAACGTGTACACCCAAACTCTTCGAGAAAAGTCATCAACAAAGGTCACATAGTAGTGTCTCCCTCCTAAAGATCTTGTCTTTGAGGGACCCCATACGTCAGAGTGGACATAATCCAAGATACCTTGCGTCTTGTGGATAGCAGTCAAAAAATTCACCCTTTTCGTCTTCCCGTTGATGCAGTGCTCACAGAGATCCAACTTAAGGAACTCACTCCTTCAATAATCCTTGCTTTATGAGAAAATTCAAGGATTTTTCTCCTGCATGTCCTAAGCGCATATGCCATAGCTTCACAGCTTTTGAATTTCTATCACCATCGGTAACAGCTGCTACAGTTCCAACAACTGTTCTACCCTTGTAGTGATACGTGTTGTTTATTTTACGAATACCCTTCATTACTACAAGTATGCCAGAGATGATCTTCATAACCCCATCCTTTGCTCTTACTTCGAATCCTTTAGATTCTAAGGTACCAACGGAAATGAGATTCTTCTTCAACTTTGGCTAAAAACTAACACCTTTCAAGGCACAATTGTTCCATCTTCATTCTGCAATCGAACGGAACCAATCCCATGAGTAGTGAGGGAGAGTTCGTCTGCCGTATAAACAACTTCCTCTTGTTCTTCAAAATTACTAAACCACTCTCGATGTGGTGTAATATGATAGCTACATGCAGAATCTAATAGCCATACATCAGAAGCATTTTTTTTGAAGATGTTGCAAGTGAGAGATCTGATTCTTCATCATCACACTTGGTGACATTCGCCTCTGCTACAGCTTTCCTTTGTAATGATGTCCTTGGTTTTCAACTTAGGACAATCTCTCTTCCAATGGCCTTTTTCATGACAAAAAGCACATTCATCTTTGCTTAGTCTTTGCCTCGACTTGGATCTCCATCTCTTATCGGTGCCCTTCTTCTGCGAACGACCTCGACAAAACCCTGCGTCTCACTTGAACTAATCGCTTGTCCTTCCTTCTCAGTTCTTTACTATACAAGGAGGCACAAACTTCACTAAGAGACACATCATCCTTTCCATTAAGTAGAGTTGTTTCAAGCAACTCGTACTCCTCCGGAAGCGATCCCAACAGTATCAAAGCTAGATCCTGGTCTTTGAACACCTCATCCATATTCATCAAATCGGGTTACCAGCCTGGTTAAAACCGTAATGTGATCATTCATAGTGGTCGGTACATAAGTGAAGCGAAAGAGTCGCTTCTTCATAAAGAGCTTATTCTGACAATTTTTCTTTAGAAATTTCTCTTCCAACGCCACCATAGTTTATAGCGCGATGTTTCTTTTGAGAAAGCATATCGTTCTCTCGAAAGACATGAACGAACCGTACTCACAAGCTAACCGGATTGATGGTTAACCAATTCCTCTCTTCTACATCCTCTGTTTACTTCTTCAACGGCAATGTCTAGACCTTGCTGAAAAAAGAACGCCTAGAACCTCACTTTGCCACATACGGAAATGGCATGTGCCATCAAAAACCTCCACCGAAAATTTATGCTTGTCCCCCTGTCCCGTTCGTTTTGCCTGTCTAGCCCACCTTGAGATGTTGGATCCAATCGATGTGTGGAGGTTGTCAATTATCCATCCACCACATTTCGTGTACAAATTAATTTTCAATAGCTTCAACCAAAAAAAACCAACGAAATTCTTTCTCTGATGTGGAGGATCAAATTTAATTGCAA
>OU343225.1:52622800-52824836 GCA_910596185.1 Chrysanthemum makinoi
AAGGGTAAAAGGAAACAAGCCAAAACTTGTTCACCAAGTTTGCTTGGGTATATAAACAAGGCTAGGGTCTTGTTTTTGCACCTATTGTATTCACAAGCTAAACCCTAAATTGTTTGTGTGTGTTTTTGCTCTCCAAAACCGGTCGAACCCCTATAGGGTCGATCCAAGTCTTTTCCACAAAACCAAGTTATTTGTTTTATAAAAACTAGCATTACTTTAATTGGCTTAAGATGCTGTACAAGAACATAAGTAATAACACATTATTGTTAGTATTCTTGGATTGAATTACAAAACGGTAAGGGTAATTCATATAATCCTAACTAAATCATATTAGGTTCATCCGTTGTTGGTTTGTGGATTTGATTCTTGTTTGGCTAGAATCAACAAAGGTACGCATATTCTTTATGTTAATTAATTATTCGTTAATACATCCTATACGCTTCCGCAATATTACTTTGAGGTTTTGTGATTATTTATTTGAATGTCATGTTATTTAATTCCAACAATTTTAACATATTACAATATTTTTCTATACTAAAATATGTTTTTTATGCTAATATGGTGATGTACGTTTTGTTTAGGCTTGAACTTACCGAACGTGATTACTCAGATTACTTTTACAATGAAACTGAAGATGGTGAGGAGGGCACTAGGATGATGCGTAAAACTAAAAAGAAGAGAAAGAACGTTGTGGGGGTTCCTAACGAGGATGATTGGTCAAATGCAAGGTATTTCTAATTTTCTATCATTTCCTGTTTGTAGCAGTTACAGACTTGTTACAGCTTCTGTTACAGTAGACATGTTATAGTAGTAGTTACAGACTTGTTACATCTTTGTTACAGCTTATAGTTTCAGTTTCAGTAGACAATAGACATCATGTTACAGTAGACATGTTATAGTAGCAGTTACATGTAGACAATCTTGTAGTAGCAGACTTCATGTTAATTAATTAATTTAGTAGCAGACTTCATGTTAATTTAGTAGTAGACAGTAGACTTCATGTTGACATTCTTTTAGTAGTAGACTTCATGTTAAATAATTAATTTAGTAATTCATGTAGACATTCTTTAGTTACATCTTACTTCTCGCAGTTCTCGCAATTTATTTGGTTCTGAAAATATAATGGTACTTAATAAAAAAAGAACAAAATGTTAACTACCTTATTTCCAAGAGCACCCATTTCAATAACATCATAAAAAACTTCTTTACTTGTGTCAAAAAGTAAAAGCCGAAATGAAAAATGGTTTTGGGCATGTGTTATATGACTGGTTTTCATCATCAAGATTTCTTATGATTCTTTAAAGACTAAACTCAAAATGTTGTTGAAAAATTGAATCAAGAGATGCAGAAAGAGATGTGTTTGAGTTTTCTTTTAAGCACAAAGAGAAAAGAGAGAAATGCAAATGGTGGTTGAAGAAGGTAGACGGGGTGGGTGTAATTAGTTATGAGGCATTAAATGTACCTAACGAACTGGTAGCCATAACTGAGGGAGAAACGAGTGAATTCGACATTACATTTGTGTTTGTTGTGACATACATGTGTTTTCATCTTGTCCATTGAATTTCACAAGGTGGCAATCCTTGTCAAGTTATCTCAAAGCTTAGATATGATATTCACTTGAACAATAGATAATAAATATGATAATTAGAAACCATAGAACCAAGCTAAACAAGGTCAATTTCATTTATATCTTCCATCTAAATCAATGTAATGTTACATGAAGAAAATGATGGTAACAATAACTAAATGAATAAACTTGTATCACTAAACTCTGTATGAGACTGTTACCCTTAATGCGGTTGGATGAACCCAGTCAACTTGATGTTGTTTGCTAATTCTTACCATGATTCTGGTACAAATATTTCTGTCAATCATCACCAACACATTTTTTTAAATGCTTAAACTTCAAAAATCCAAGCTAACATTTAAATGTTTTTTGAAAATGCCTTGTGTTCTCTTGCTTGAGATGCCACATGCTCTACATATATGTTTTTATCACCGACATATAATGATATTTAAAGGCTTTGTCGTACAAAACTACAAATTGTTGATAAGCTATGTTGTTGTAAAGATAACTTTCATCGGCAAATCTAAAAAAAGTAATTTTCTCCGTGAAAGAATCACCTCCCTATATAAAAACTATGCAAAAGATAACATAGATTAAAAAGTTGAAAAAGCCATGATAATATTAACAAACAAAAGTGTAACTAACCTATGTTGAAATTTATGAAAGTAGTCTAAGCCACCGGTAACACTTTTGCCAAGACGAATAAAGCGGCATGCTGGTGGCAAATTGTCATAGTCGATATAGTACATAACCATGTTTATGTTACCTCTTGAGCTGAATCTGTTCGGTTAAACGTTGGCAGTTCTGTAAGAGTTAGTAAGAGAGGAAGTGTGTTTTGATGTGTTGTTTGTGTATATTTGTGTTTGTTTAAGACTGATCTTGACCCTCATTTTGTGTTTGTCTTCATCTTGTTCATTGAGTTTTACAAGGTGGCAATCCTTGTCAAGTTAATGGCTTATGTTTTCTTGTGAACTTTAATCATAGAAACCAAGCTAAACAAGGTCAGTTTCATTTATATCTTCCATCTAAATCAATGTAATGTTACATGAAGAAAATAATGGTACCAATAAATAAAAAATAACCAAATGAATAAACTTGTATCACTAAACTCTATTGACATATAACAAGAACACTTCCTTTTTTGAAAGAATGTTGCTTGTGACGGGTCGTCGTCCAAGCAAAAATTGATGTATAAATCAATAATCTTTCGCCTACTTTTTCTCGCTAAGTTTTGGGTCAGTTTGGTAGTATAAGACGTCTCCAGTGTCGCTAACATAATGGTCTTTTTTCAAGCTTGTGATTAGTTCACCTATTAGGTGGAAAGGTAGCGGCCATGAGTTTTTTGGTTCTCGATAGTATTTTTCCGAAAGACGGGCTTTGCAGCCTCCGTCTGCAAGAGAGCGTAAGTCATTATGAGTACAAATTCAAGAACATATCAATATGATTGAATGATGTTTGGAATTTAACAAGTAGATGTTGAGCGCAGTTTGACTTTGTGGGTCAAACGGTTCACCTTCGAAATTATTATTAACTTAGTAATGATTGCGAGAAATTTTAGATCTTTAAGTTAACCAATAACCACTATAAAAATATGAAGTACGAACGAGAACATATTTACAGAAAATTAATGCATACCAGTATCACGTTAAGTAAATTCTAGAAGAAAATGTTTGACTAAAAAAGTCAAAAGTATAACATCTTCCTGGAGTATACCAAAATGTACCTAAATTCCTAAATTGTACAGGCTAGGACTCTACAAGACATAACCGAAGCAGATAACAAAGAGAAGATCCCAATTTCGGTACTAAAAGTTACCATTTATATGCTTTATGTATGCATCAAGGACAAACCTATATATAAATTATTGACAGCGGATATTCTGTTTTCCTGTATGTATGTAAATCCCCCAATTTTTTATTACATGAAAACGCATGGTATAAGAAACATGAAAAATCTACGATGCATGGAGGAATACTCACCGCCTCGATTAGGTGATAATGCGGGATCTGAGGAAATAAATGGTGAATGACATGAGTTCCAATGTCATGATGGATATTATTAATCCAGCCATAATCACGATCAATGGTGGTCAATCCTCCCCTTAGATAACTCCATTCCTGCAAAAACAAAAGCATTTTGATTAAAATTTCACGAGTGTCTTCATTCTTTTAGCCTAGCCATTTCATATATCCGTTTCATGGGTCCCATCAATGTTTTGGGTCCCGGTGAACCATGTAAACAGGACCACAGTCGGGTAGTTAACATACAAATTTACAGAATAAATAAATGAGTTGATACCTTGCCACGATACCAAGGAAGTTTATCTTCATGGCCATGGTGATGCATGTAAGTAACAAAATCCAACCAAATAACGTTTATCTGAAACCAAACCAAAATCCAAAATCAGAAGCTCGCGTTATTAAGAAGGATTTTAAGAAAATAAAAGATAAGGGGTATATGCAAGTACCCAGTATGGAATGCCATAAAGTTTTAGCATCTGCATCGGACCAACAACGAAGTTCAAACCAACAAGCAAGGCGGCCATTGTTGTCCAACAAATAGTTGACGTTAGCACATCTTTTTCCTCGACCGCATTAAACAAATCACTGTTTGGATCAAAGTGTGAACCAGTCTTTCCCGGTGATCTATTCCACTGTAAAAGCCAAAACGCAAAAGTCATTAGGATAACTGTATCACAATCATCTAGCTGACAAAAAATGATCAAGAAATGAACTTACTAAGTAAAAGGGATAGGCGAGCATTGGAAAAGGGAGGGTGAAACGAAGTGTTCGTGTTATCCAATCCAAACTCTTGAATGTTTTCTCGGATAACTATAAGAGAAAAACACGGAGTATTATTATAAGGGGTCAACAAGTTGCAAGTAAAATAACATCAATAAAAAAATGCTACAAGTATCAAACATACCGGGTGCCATGATTCATCGTTTTCAACATGTCCATGGTTTTGATGATGTGTTCTATGGCTGATTCTCCTGTTACATTCATTCATAATACGTTAAAGAGCTATGTTTTAACATGTTCTTCATGAAATTTGTTTTTCTAAAAGATACAACTAACTTATATGATGATTATTTAATTGATTTGATTCATCATGCAAATGATACAAAGTTCACCACCATATCGACCAATCTTGTACTCATACTCTTTGTATATAGACCAGACTAATCTAACATGCTTTCGTTTTTCTTATATTTGTGTATAAATTTTGTTATCCAAGACTTGCTAGTTACAAACATCATACACAAATGAAATAATATCGGTTTTTAGCTTTAGTAAAGTTGCAAATAGCTAACGAGATAGCAAAAGCTTGACTGGTTAATCAGAGCGTACCCTTATTGATACCCATCTCTTATCTCTAGAGTTTTTACTTTTTGTGTCTACTCATAAATTATCCTTCTTTTTCTCGAGAAGAACTCAGTTCCTAACTCATGGAAATAATATGATGATTCTTGAATCTTGATTCGGTTCACATATTGCCAATTTACTGTTTTCTTAGACGAATCTGATATGATACACAAGTGCTGAAGTGCATAAGTCATAACTATTACTTTATCCCAAGGTAGAATGTTTTTAGCATGATTACCTTCCGGTAAGTCCCAACATTCTAGATATCCATGCATTATGTAGTTCAGGGGATGCACGATAAAACAGCATTCTATTTCTTTTTAGTACATTTTTTATTTATCTGTCAAAGTAAAAGTGTGGATACGCTGACATTCATGTAGGTCCATGCATGGAGCAAACAACCAAATTAGCATACCGTAAAATAACGACACAGAAAGTGGAGTTAGTTAAAAGCATACCATCCATGATAAGGCACAAGTATAGAAGAATGCAGAAGATGCCCAACCACGCTATTTAGCTTTGGGTTGCTTGAGAAACTTCCGTGACCACTGCAAATCAAATCAACACAATTACAAACCCGAAAATTCAAGCCTACCTCTTTTGAATCGTGTAGTCAAACGATTTATTCTTTTTAGTCTAAGATAAGAAATAATTAACATTAGTGGGCGGGCAGTAGTTTATTCAAACATGGCTTCATCGCATTTCTTGTTTTCTAAGCACCTAGATAAATTTTCCACCAATTTTAAACCCGATATATGACAACACTAAACTCAAGCATACCCATTTTGACTTTGGTAGTCAAATGATTGATTGGCTACCTTTTCTACCTAAAACACTTGATACTAGTTATCGCTAGTTCTGTTTATCTTATGTCATAACATCTCTTGTTTCCTTTACATCTACATAAAGTTATATCCAATTTGTACTCTGAAAATGTCTACTTTGACCAATAAAAAGTCAAAACTAATAACAAAAACTGAAAATTAATGTCAAACATAGCTAGGAAAAAGAAAATATCTAGATTGCATTATGACCAAGCAAAGAAAAAAGTACCCATAATTCAAGCAGACACCTTTTGACATTTTTAGTCAAACATTTGATATTTTTCAATCTCTTTATTCTAAAATAGTAAACATTACTTATCATACCATTCCTTGTTTCCTGTGTGCATATACATAAACCCTAAAAATAGCCACTTTGACTTCATAAAGTCAAAACCAATACCAAAAATCAAAACTTTGGGTGTGTTTGTTTAAGCTTACTTGTGGACTTATTAGCTAATTCGATTTCAGCTTATAATTCATAAGCCCAAGTTTTTCGGCTTATTTTGAGACTTACGTCTTGTATAAGCTTATTATATCATAATAAACTTATATAAGTCTCAAAACAAGCCGAAAATTTTGGGCTTACAAAATATAATCCGAAATCAAATAAGCTCGTAAGCCCACAAACAAGCTTAAAGAAACACGCCTAAAGTTTTGATTTTTGGTATTGGTTTTGACTTTTTGACATAATAAGCTTATATAACACGTAAGTATCGAAAAATTCGAGCTTACAAAATATAATCCGAAATCAAATAAGCTCGTAAGCCCACAAACTACTCACCAAGCACTGTATCATAATAAGCTTATATAACACGTAAGTCATGACCAAGCACTATATCATAATAAACTTATATAGGCCTCAAAATAAGCCGAAAAATTCGAGCTTACGAAATATAATCCGAAATCAAATAAGCTCGTAAGCCCACAAACTACTCAGCAAGCACTATATCATAATAAGCTTATATAACACGTAAGTCATGACCAAGCACTATATCATAATAAACTTATATAACACGTAAGTCATGACCAAGCACTATATCATAATAAACTTATATATGTCTCCAAATAAGCCGAAAAATTTGAGCTAACGAAATATAATCCGAAATCAAGTAAGCTCGTAAGCCCACAAACTACTCACCAAGCACTATCATAATAAGCTTATATAACACGTAAGTCATGACCAAGCACTATATCATAATAAACTTATTTAGGTCTCAAAATAAGCCGAAAATTCGAGCTTACAAAATATAATCCGAAATCAAATAAGCTCATAAGCCCACAAACAACCTTAACCAAACAAACATAAAAAAGCTACTCACCAATCATGACCAAGCACAAAAAGTGCCCAAAACATAGTCCCTTGAGCAGCCCAATAAAGAGGCCAAACAAACCAACTATTCACAAACCCTGCAAAAGCAGCCAACCCAATAACAATAGCAACATCTCTCACAACATAGCTCATAGACCTTACAGGATCCTTAACCCAACAATGCTTAGGTATAGCACTTCTAACATCACTCAGCTTAAACCCTGGCTTAGCCCCTGCATCAAATACAGTACTTTTTTCATCATCATCATCATCATCATCAAGAAGATTCAATCTTTCTTGCTCATCTAAAGATGGCACTTTAAAAGGAGCACTAACATTCAATACCCATTTGGAAAAGATGGTTTTTTTTGGGGTTTTAAGGTTTAAAAATGGGATCTTGGATGGGTTTTCATCATCAAGATTGAAACTTTCTTGCTCATCTAAAGATGGCACTTTAAAAGGAGCACTAACATTCAATACCCATTTGGAAAAACCATCTGGGTTGGTTTTTTTTGGGGTTTTAAGGTTAAAAAAAGTGTTTCTTGGTTGGTTTTTTAAGGAATTTTTTGTGGGTAAGGAGGCTAAAGATTTGGTGTTAAGGGGTTTAAGGTTAAGACCTGATAACACCAATCCAGCCATTGTGAGAAGATGATGGTATTAAACCCTGAAGATGGTTGGGATATTTATATAAGTGGGGGGCAAAAAGGACCAATGGGGTTAAAGTGCAAGTGGTAAGTACTGCAGTAGATCTTGATTGATGTGATAAGTACTATGTATGTATGGGTGGTCCTTGTTGTTGAGATGAAAGTGCAACTAGATCCTCTTATGTTGTGTTTTCATATGTGACCACATCTAAGTTTGGGAACCGTAGGTTAAATACAGGTCTATGTAGGGGTGAGCATTCGGGTCAACCCGACCCGAAACCGACTCAACCCGAAACCAGTATTCCCCCGAAACCCAACCTGAGACCGAACCGAAACCTACTCGGGTCGGTTTCGGTCGGTTCGGTTCCGTCGAGTTCGAAGGTTTGTCAGTTTTGTCGGGTTTCGAGCCGACCCGACTTGTCCAGAAATGTGTAACCCGACTCATACCCGACTTCTTTCAATCGGTTCGGTTTGTCGGTTTCGGTTCGGGTTACACTCGGTTTTGCTCACCGCTAGGTCTATGCGTATATTTATTAGCGTAGGAAGTCTAGTTGAGTCTGAATAAATATTATAGATGGTTTTAACGGCTTATATGATAAAAGATGTAATTATATACTGTAGCGATTAACTAACATGTCTAGACAGGTTTAACGGGTCAAATTTATTTTATCTTTCTTTTCATTTTTTTCATCCTAAAAAAAAAAAAAAAACAAACAAAAAAACTGTCAACCCGACCAAACCATCTAAACCCGAACTCATTTAGACTCATGTTTCTAGAAGACCCAACTATACATGAACCCATTTAGACCTAAACACATCTAGACACTTAACTTGACTCACCTATTATGCCGACTTTTCAAACTTAGCGAACTGAAACATTTGAGTAGCTGACAATTTTTATTTTATTTTTTATGTTTTTTAAGACAAGGTTAAGTATAAATAAAAAATGTTATTGGACATTTTAAGTTATTAAGACCTAAGCTTAAGTATAAGGTCAATATTTAAAGCATAGATCATAGAGATTTGATGTCAGCGAATTATTTTAGATATCTAAAAGTCACTTTCATGCTCTCTTTTTTATATTTAAAAGGGATAAATAATCAGATCGTCGGTAGCGATGGCGGACCTTTATGAGGGCAGGGGAGGGTTCCGGTCTTCCCAAAATTTACGGCACCTAGTGTAAATGTTATAGGTTTTAGGGGTAATTTAGTTGAGGTTACAAACAAATCTCTGATTCGGCCCACCCAAAATAATTTCGGCCCCCCTAAATAAATGGTCAAGTTCCGCCACTGGTCGGTAGTGAGGACTACGTTCATGCGATAGGTTTCTTGTGTGGTTGAGCGATTTTTACGTGTGAGACGGAATTATAAGGTATGTTTGTGTCGTGAGTTGATGTTAACCTACAAATGTTTTAGGGTTAGTGAAATGAGTGAATGCTAATGTAGAGCTGAAGTGACGATGATGGATTTAATCACCACTGCATCTAGTCTTATGCGACTATCTACAACAACAACAACAACATCTTCAGATTATATAATAGAGAAGTTAAATGTAGTAGCTTGTTATGTAGTTTAAATAAGTATGCTTACAACCATGGACAGACTCACATGTATGGCGGGTGTGGCACGGGCTACACTTGATTTTAAGTCATGAAATGCAAAAAGATTTTAAAACTGTCATTTTTGTGGTACGTGTAACACCCAAATTCTTTTTCGCTACTTTCGTTTTTTACAGTGTACATTTAGTTAGCCCAACATTTCATTTGTTCAATACCTTCTTAAAAATATTAGATCCGCCTTGCTTACAACATATCTCATAAGAGTATTGATTGACATGACTAATTAGTATCTAATTATATGCCTAAAAGTATTTGACAGTATCATGTTTATGACTACAAAAAGACTCACTTTTTCACAAATCAATAAATCAATACTAGATGCATTTAAGCACAAAATTAATTACACATGCCTCTCAATCATTTTCATGCAATAACTTAATCACTTTTTCAGTTTAGTATTACAATATTTGATCAAAAGTTAATAAAATAAGATGGAATTCTACAAGTATCTATCTTACCACCTAATCTTCCTAACCAACTTTGAATGACTGCTAGCTCAATTAGACCATTGAAGTTTCAAAGGTTACATAAGATAAAAAATGTTAACTTCAATATCATGTCATAATTGTGACTTCTTTCTTATAGAGCATCAGATGCCCACAAGTCATAGGCTCGTGTTACAGAAAGACGTGTTGTCATCTCATCACTTTTTTCTTATAACTCGGAACCTATAACTTAAACCAAAAACACTTTTTCTTCAAAAGTTAGCGTTATAAGACACCTCATGCCCCACACATAACCTAATAAAACACAAATAAAAATAAAATAAAATACGTATAACGGGTGCTGGCTAGTACGTCATCAGAACGGATGGCGCTAGCTCCCGTGTCGTCCTCGCGCCATATGTTACCGTTACCGGTTGGCGCAACCCTCTCCAGCCACCGGTACCCTGCTCTTAAGGTGGCTAGTGTTTGACATCAAATGACTTCAAAAAAAAGTTTTTAAAGATACAACATCATGATATTTTGAGTCAAAACTTCATTTTTCATGAATAACTTGAACAGAAAGAACATAACCCGATTGCCCGTTTATCTTTAACAAGGTGTTTGATGTACTTTTAATATGAGATTCATTGAAGATGTATAGCCTTATTTAAGTGAGAATCTCATCGATGTCTTATCGATTCCGCCCCTATACTGTTTAATTTTTATAAAAGCATGTTCCCTCAGCATAATTTTCTGGCTACGCCCTTGTCTAGCATGTATCCATTTATTGACTTTTTGCTTTACTATAGATGTCTATGTGACCATGACCTTGATTGATACACTTTACATAAATACATACGCAAAGAAACAACTCCACAATTTGTATCTTCTGACCTAACTTTTCTTAACCTACTTTTGGACTCTTTGATTTGGAACCTTTAAAACTCTATAACATGCAATAAGCTAGAATACAAAATTGTGCCAAAATGGTTTACATGTGGTGTTTCTATCCGACTGTTAGCTCAAATAGTTAATGAACCCATGCCGATACGAGTTTGAAGGTCTTACTATTTCGCTCTGTTGTAAAAATCGGTCTAGTCGGCCGATTAATCCCCGCATAATCGCTGATCGCTCATTAAGCGCCTTGATTTATCATAATTAGCCTAAGTAATCGGTTTGGTCAAAGATTGCTTAAAAATCGGTTAACAAACAGATTAATCGGACAAATCGGTCTAATCGGATTAATCAGACAAAATTGCTTAAAAATCGGTCAACAAAATTGCTTAAAAATCGGACAAAATCGCTTAAAAATTAGTCAACAAACCGATTAATCGGACAAAATCGGTCAAAGATCGCTTAAAATGGTCAACAGACCGAATAATATCTATGTTTGACTTTAAATTTTGAAGAATTATGTATTATGTTTATATTTGAACACTTGAAATATTTGAACTTTGATGCCCTATGCTTATCTTATACATATAATATAATATAATATCTAATATTACAATTTTGTGTATAAAAATCTCAATCTGATTAATCTCCGATTAATCGCTATGTCCTACCCGACCGCCTCACTAGCGCCTAGCGATTTTTACAACATCTCTATTTCGAAGCCATGTTCAACGTTACTAGACATGCGACAAGTTTTCGACTAACTCTGCTAGGCAGAAGTTGGCAAAAAAGTCTAGCCTTGTTAGGGCAAGTTCAACATGACTACGTCTTGCATGTTTTATTTTAGGACGTTAACATATAGTGTTAATGTAATGACTTTAAAAATACCTTTGACTTAGTATTTTAATCCATTTATGTTTTACTAACAACCATTTCATTTATAAAGGTATTTCACACTTGACTAGCTGGCAGCTGATGAATGGTAATAGTAGTATTATTTTTTTGTGTTTGGTACGTGTAGGTTTCTTCGAACGTGGCAAGTGACGTCCTTCGAGCACCTGACACAAGTGAAAGAAACGTGTCAGTCTTGTTTTGGTTTTGATTTCAATACCAAGTTTTGGCGTGAGAGTAAGTATGGGCCAAGGCCGGACAGTTGGATAATAAATGTGAGAGTAAATGCGTAATAAATGAGTTGAATGAAAGGTTGGTGCATCTATATAACCTCAATTAGTGTACATGTACACCTGACAACATAGGAAAGTGGTGAGCCGAGCTATGCCTAGCCTAGATGCTAGGCGGCATGTCCACATGTGGAACAACATCCGACAATCATCAGGTGTGACAGCTCACGCCTGGTCCTTGGAGGACCGCGAGATAAAAGATGTTACTTGGTTAATGGAGTGCTTACTTTCAACACGTGGCAATGTCCACATCATTTAGCCGTTTACAGTTGTTCGACCTAGTTGTGTTTCCGTCACATGTCCTCCGAACATATACGGTTCAACTGTCGTCCCACATACGTCATCGGTGTGTTAATAAATTTTCTTACCATATAAGGTTTAGTATTTACACTTACGATTATTAATGAACATTTGTTTAATTTATCTTAATAACACCCACTCTATCCGACTAAGGACATGTTTGGCAAAACAAGCTGAAAATTGAGCTAAAACTAAATTAAAGACGAAACGGAAGATGAAGGTTTTTTTTTTTTATAAGTTAATCGATTAACATTTGATTTTTGCTCATAGAATAATAACTAGCCCGTTTTGGTAGATGTTGTCCGCTCTAACACCTCTGCCGCACGGTTTTGTTCTTAATACAATGCCCATACATTATACTCAAACGCGTCTGCTAGTTTAAGGTTTGGTTCTTCAAACTTAATTACCTAGCATCTCCTCTATCCGTGAGCAATGTGAGACAATTCATGTATCATTTCGCCACCTTTAAGATCAAACAAGCTCAGAAACCCGACCAGATTAGCCCACATTTTCTACAAGCAGAATCGTATTTCAAACTTAAAACCAAATACAACTGCTAATATACAGCTTTTCGCAGTTATCAATCTTTTACATCCATAAGGGTTACATCATGGTACCTCTTTTTCAACGGCAAACCTTTTTCAAGACCTATACACCACAGAACGCATAATATACATGATACAAACTAAACGTTGTTCGCAATCTTTGGGTTAAAAAACTTTGTATAGTACATATATACGTGAAACAAGCTTCGTAAAATCTTGGCCACAAATGGTTGCAATGTGAGAAAAATGTAGCGTGTATCATTTCTGATACGCTGTATAGGAGTTTCTTATGCTTTGAATAAATATGGTCAGGAAATGGATTTGCTGCAAAAATTGATCATATTTGCCACCATTTTCTACGTTCCATGGCCTTAACAAGTTCTTGCGCTAAGGATGCAAAGTCTTCGGCTTCATTGCTTAAATCTTGAGTCCTTTTGTTAATTCTCTGAAATTATATAAGACGAGAAAAAGGTTAGCTTTAATAGTAAAAGAAACGTTTTATTAACCCATGTACTAACAATCTTGCTATATCTACGTGATAACAATCGCACCTCAAGTTTTTCCTGGCGTTCTAGAAGCTTATTTCTTGCTTCTCCAGCTGCAGAGGAAGCGTCATTCTGGAAAGAGTCGGTACAACAAGATCCGTTAGATACCCGTTGACAACAATAGATACTTATGTTTTAAGTTTATACTATAGAGTTACCCCGGATTTTCTATATTTAGCAATGATCTCTTCACGTGTCCTGAGTCTTGGCGTTGGATCAGCATCATCATCGTCGAATAACTTTTGCCTGTCAGTTTTTTTTCCTGCATCATAAGATGTACTCCGTAAAACATTAATCTCGTCATTACTATTTATATAATGCATGGGTTGAAGAATTATTGCGAACATACCAGTTTCCTCTTTTTGTTTCGTATGTGATGACGAAGGCACTACTAATACAGGTTCATCGATTTCAATGTCATCTGCATTAAAATATAGAAAAAATCAATGTACCCGTTACAACCGCTCTAGAAATAAGGCCATTTTTTTTTAATTCTGATGTATAGTTTAGAAGCTATATAAACAAATAGCCAGATTACCTATATCGAGCTCTACATCGTCCTCATCATTAGTAATACTTTCAAGCGGATCCGGAAATGGATCCTTTGAAAAGATTCTGTCCAGATTGCCAAAACCTGATTTAAAATCTTCATGAAAGTTGATGCCGTTGTTTGCTTTTCCCGATCTAAATCCTTTAAGTATATGAGCAAGTGCTCCAGGAACGCCCTGTGCCAACAAAGATAAATTAACGGGTCATTATTACCAACTCTAGTAGATGGATAAGCAAATTAATAATTGCGAACCTGCTTTTTCTTTTGATTTTGAGAACTGTTAATCACAGCCTCTAGTGCAGCTGCAAGCACTTTATCGTGAAGAGAAGGCAAAGATTCCAAATCCCTACAGCAACAAATGGAATCACGTCATCATATATAAGTGACTGCATGCAGCTTGACGACAAACAAAATGTCTAACATAAAGGTATGATACCTGATATTATCACCATCATTAAGTAGAGAGATAAACGCCACTTCTGATCCATTAGTCTACATAAGAAAGGAATTTATGAAAAAAAAAAAAAAAAAAAGACGGTCAGTACCTGTATACTTGTAAGTTATCAGATGAGACTCATTCCATAGGAAAATAATTATGACAAATTTCGATGTTAACGTCCTTATCACTTCGAGAACAATACCATGGCAATCTGCCCATTCTCCATAGAGCTCATGGTCCTCTCCATATTGGCCTTGAAACTCCATCTTAATATCGACATTAATGAGGTTACCTTCACCAGTTCTAGGTCGGGCAAAGATCTGCATAGAGATAAGTGTCAACATACAAACAGTTATAAATATAGAAAAATGCGTGTGAGAAAGAAAAATAAACCGAGAAAGAGAAGAGAGACCTGATTTCTAGTTCTCCAGATTGATAGAGTGATACTAATCCGCAAGTTCTATCATCTTTTTTAAAAGTTGAAGTCCAACAACAAGGCTTCTCAAGTTTAACCTTACGCAATGGCTTATCGTTCCCCTAACAAAATAGAAGTTATCATTAGCTCTACGCCAGGTGTATTTATTAATGAAAAGGATGGCTCAAAGTGAATTTAAAAGCTTACAACCTTCATTAGAAACACTAGATTTTACTATTCTAAGTAAAATAATCTGACGGGTCAAACCCGATACATTTGACCCGTACACATTCTGCCCCTAACCCATTTGGGCAAACCCATTTACCACGCCCATTAAAAAATTGAAAACACATAGTGCTATAGCCATACCTGAACCACGGATTTTAAAGGGTATAAGCACAGAGCATCCTTGCAACATAGTAAAACAAGTGAATCCATTGCACTTTGTCCAGAATTTATATGCTCGGGCTGAGAAAGATGTTCGTTCTTTAGCTGATCTACTTCAGTAGAAGGTTCCTTCTTTGCTGCAACATCTTTCGGTGACTTTGGTGACTCCTTTTGTGGCACCGGCTCAACCACGGAAGTATTCCCCTCTGAAAGAATATGTATAATATTGGTATTTTGTACTAATATAGCACAAACTGTAAATCGAATATCATGAAGTGTGCCTAGACTTGTCATACTTACCTATAACGTGCATGGATATAGCAGTTGTGTCCTTTTTCAATTGCACTGGTTTAGAGTTGATCGTCCGATAATCAGAACCATCATATACATATAACGTTGCATCCTTGGTACATACAAACATCAATTTATCAACAGGTTTGTCAAGATCCTTTGGCCGTGCGCCTTTTGGGCTTTTGACATGACCGTCATTATAGAAAAATGATTTCCAGGTCATGGATATCACTGGACTCCTAGGGTTAGGTAAAGAATCGGTTAGGAATAAAACCGAGAACGTTTTCATATCAAGCACTGCAACCTGCAACGAGAGCATTCCCGACCATGAGCAACTGTTATATGAATGTTGATCAGTAATCATATTTGAACAGAAAGCGTATAGACTAAAGACTTACACGACCACATTCATATGCAACAGCTAGTTTAGCTCCATGGTCCACATATTGAAGTGCTTGAACCGGGGAATCAAGAATTTGGAAACAAGCGCTGCACTTGGGCCCTTCAACTTGAGGTTGTTTCTGACCTGAAAAGAGTTCAAAAAATGCTAACTTGAAAAAAGTTTCGATAACACAAGTTTGGGGGGAAAAAAAGTACTAAACCCATAAGGGTACAAACTCAAATGTAGGAAATAGCATACTTTCTTTTTTAGCTCCTGTGACAATGTGAAGACTCGACTCTTGAGAGCTGGAATTGAAGTTATATACACGGACCTACAAACTCAGAACATAATGCAACTAGATCAGACAAGGTTAAGTCCATTAAAATTTATAGAATTATCGACTATATAAAAATCCTACCAAACCAAGTTGATTGCCAACTGCTAGTCCTGATGTCGAGGAGCAGAAGCACAGTTCAGATACTGGAGCAGTTAAACCAGTCACTTCCACATCTTTCATCTGTCATTGGATCAGATATGTTACCCAACCCGATCATTAAGCCACCTAGACTCCTTACAAACATAAAACATAAAGTAATAACTCACTGCTCCTATAATGCAAAGGATTGATAAGACTGGAGAGGTGGCATCCCAGATTCGAACAGATCCATCCACGTAACCAGCTATGTATATTTTCCCTATTACATAACCTTCAGGAGACGACAATTGTTGAACTATGCCTCCCGATACAGGCCAATTTCCTCCCGCCAACTTTTGTGTTGAATTAGCCTTCATATTTGCGGCTATCTAAGTAAACAGAACTTTTGTTAATAACACAAAAGTAAACGCATAACGATAAGTGTAACGTGTACGTATTCGCATTACCTCCAACAAAAACTTTGAAGCGTTTTCACTGCCAACTAGTGAGATAAGTTTTGTTGCACTCAGAACTGGATGAAGTGTAGGTACGACTGCAGGACATTCGAGGGACGAGAGAGTAATTCTCTTGTCATGCTCAGAAGTCAAGGAAAACAAACTATCATGACTGAACAATTGCAGGTGTCCCGGGCTTGTGAGTACCAATAAATCAGCACCATGATTGTTTCGAGTACTTGGTAATAACCTCATATCAGCGAAGGAGCCACTAAGAGTCAGCTCTGCACGACCAACACATCTTAGAGTCTCCATTCCGGCGCTCCATTCAAGAGTCAAAACCTGCAAAATCCATCAATAAGCGCATACCGAGTGTTCTCTAGCATATGGTCAAAAGATGGCAAAATTAAAAACTCGGCGACTTTTAACCCATTTGACTCATTTCCCTTTTAGCCAAAATCCTTTACCCGTTTAAGAAAAAACACAACCCCAAACGACCCATTCTTAAGTAAATGGGTAGAAATTGCCAGTTCTACAAATTTGCTGAACTCACCGTTAATACTTCCTCAGACCCTATTTCATCACCTCCATAAACAAACAGTTGACCATCATAATCGTTTTGGGATTTACTGTTTGGCGACCAGTGCAATACAATGACGGGGAGTTTCCGTTCAGCAGATGATAACTGCATCCTTACAACATTATTGATTGACGCTCCAGCTTTTCGGCCTTTACCAGAGGCAGTGGTTGATGTTTTCCAGAACATAATATCTCCATCCAAATATCCAACAGCAAGAACGGTCCCATTAGATGATGCCCAACAAAGAGCGGTTATTTCTTTGTCCTCCAAATTATGTCCCGAAAGTTGATCATCTTGACGCGGTGAATCAACAACTCCATCCTTCAATTCGAGAACCTTATCACCTCTGACGACAACCACTTGAGCTTCAAGAAGATCCCATAGAATAATCAACCCACTCTCGTATGCAATCAAAACTCTGCAAAAGAACAACCAATCAGAATATACGTTACTTAGTTCAGGCCATACGCAAATTAGTGAACGGGTGCAAAAGGGCTTTTTCTTTTGAACTAAATGTGGCAGAATATAAAAGCGAGAACTTCAAACAATACTTGTATCTTGCCTATTTCCAGAAGAAGACGGTTGATGAAGAACTCCAACAATCGTCTGATGATCTGGAAATGATGAGCCAGCTGCTTCTGCAGAGTATATAGAAATATAAAGTATTGTAATGTGCTAAAAATAATTAAAAAATAAAGAGCTTAAATTCGTCCAATTCATAGAGGACTACCAGAACAATGCCACAGGTAACAAACCATAACTTCGTTCAAATTTATGATCTAAAACAAAAGGGTGATTGACGGATATTACCCGTAAGAGATTCGGCTGAAATATGATATGGCATTACCAAAAGCTCTGCATCCTCTTCATGCTTCAAAACAGTCATCACACCGTTGTCATCTCCTATATACCTGTATATGGTACAGACAGCTAATTAATGGACCATGCGTCGACTTTAAGCAATTTTATGGCTTATGATATTGCAGTCAGTGGTATTGTGCTCTTTAAGTATCATACATGAAAAATGAGCCGTATATCACAGAGAAACTTGTTATGTTGGAGCTCCATTGCAAACTAGAAGCTATAGACCTATTTTCTAGACTCCACACCTGTGATGTAGCGTTACATTATAAGAAAAAGGATGTGCAGATTTAAGCCTAAGTATCTAGGTTGGTAGCGTCCTGTGTATTAAAAGGAACTTGTCATTACCTGTATGTCATTGTCATTCGAGATGCTCACAAGAAAGCCTTTGTTGGATAGAAACTGCAAGAAAAAGAACGAACTTTTATCCTAAAACATGTTTTGAACTCCTCTAGGGTGCATCATAAACTTACTAAAGAGCTTATAAGTACATCAATCAACATGATGAAATTTAAGAAATGAAAAGCGAACAAACCTCCAAATACTTAAAAGGTAATTGCTTTGGAGAAATTAGGAGCCCTTCAATGTTATCACCACCGATCACTTTTATCCTCCCATCTCTGCATAGAATCAATAAGAAACATATTTACTAAAAGCTCTTCAGATTAAGTACTTACGAGAGATTATATCACACACAACCAAGACCATTGCCCACGTAGGCAATGATGTTGAAGATGTGCAATTTTAAGCTCCGGAAAGCATGCAAATAAGTGTTGGTCAATGTTCTATCGAATGCTGATATCTGTTGTTACTACTGTAGATGGATCACGAGTGGGGCTCTAACAGCTCACAGGAACAACAATACTTTTCATAGTACACCGTCCCAAACAATAATTCCATAATTTCTGTTTTTCATAAATGAATGAAATAACTTACAATGTTCCAATGGCTAACACACGCTGAATAGGATCAAAGGCAAGAACCGATGCAGTAGATGGGATACCATAATGGACCGCTATCCGAAAATCCAAATCTTCTGGTGTAAGGCAGCCCTTTAGATTCTGCTAGACAACAAACGACAAGAAAAAGAGTACACTGAATTTAGCTTGATCAAACCCCATAGAATTATGCTTTTTTGATATAAATCTGTTCCTATCGTCTAAACTAATATCCAACTCTAATATAAATCTACACCTTTGCAGCATTTACTAAAAACACGCATTCTTAGCTCAACAAGTTTACCTCTATCCATAGAGAGCTAAGTGACTGTAGTACTGAATTAGGGGTTTGGCTTAGCTTATCATACTTAATTAGGTAAAATGACAAAAAAATACATGAACAATAAATGGGTGTAACTATTAAATGAGGGTATAAAAGTCTTTTTATATAAGCTCACCTAGTCACCCCTCCTCAAATATGCCACAAAGTTTGGGCTTATCAAAAACCCCTTATATAAGATCATAAACCCACTCATATAAGCTTAGCCAAACACTTAGTTTAGGCTTATTTAATACATATAAGCTAATAAGCTCATAAGCCCATCATATTAGCTTAGCCAAACACTCCCTAAAAGAATGTCAAAGCTCACTACCAAACCCTTTAACTTGAAAAAAGCAAATCAAAAGCTTAGAGAAGATCTCTCTGCTCTAAAGAATTTAGCTCTATCACGAATTGAATAGTTAAATTCAAGAGATAATCACGCATTCTTTGCAGGGTTTACTAAAAACATAAATAGGAACAAAAGAAGGTACTTCCAATTGTTGTAAATTTTTCTCACTGTACTTCTATGTATCTTTATGCTAGTCACAATGGAGGGTCCATTGTCACGCGTGACATCCACCAACATCACCCCATCACCGTTATATTTTGCACTTAACGGTGACCACCCTCACCATTACGCTTTTTTTGGTTTGTGAGTGTGTGTGGGCATTTTGCGGGGTATGTTTGTATAAAGTGGGTATTTTTATCGGTGATGACCATTGAAGCCAGGGGCGGAGCCAGAAAGTAAGTTTTGCTCGGGCAGGCACACTTTGATAAATTTTAGAAACTACACTACAAACTAGTTCAAGAAATATTTTAGAAAATTTACACTACAATTTTTTCCTCTGGGGCGGCACGTGGCCCTTGTGCACCCATCTCATCTACGTCGTGATTGAAGCTGATAGTGGTGATGTGTTGAATGGTGATTACAAGGTTATAAATAGCGTGAGGGCGTGGCGGCATGACCAAGCCTCACGCCTTTGCGGCTAAGGCGAAGCTTTTGTGTTTATAAGGCGTGGTATAAGGCGGCACAAAGTATGAAAATATTTATATATTTATATCATAATTCATTTATATCGAGTTTACAAAAACATGTGCCATAAAGGGGCGTGGCGCCATACAAAAATTTTTTGGACCTATCCCGTACTAGGTTCTAGGCGCTCGTATCGATGTTCATAACTCCAAGTGTAGAACTCAGTCAAAAAGCTAGCTTCATACTTTGTGTCGCCTTATACCACGTCTTATCGAGTTTATATATTTATAAAGGGGTGTGGCGCCATACTCAAGCCCCACGCCTTTGCGAGCCTTTTAGAACAGTTGGGTACCGCACATTTTTTGGACCTATCCCGTACTAGGTACTAGGCGCTCGTATCGATGTTCATAAGTCCAAGTGTAGAACTCAGTCAAAAAGCTAGCTTGTAAGAGGAGGGGACACCTAGACTTTATAAACCACCAACCAATCTCATACTTGGCCGATGTGGGATCGTAACAAATAAGCATTCAATTAAGTACAATAAACAATTATTAATATCATTATCAAAAACAATGAATGAAATTAAACTGAGAAGATGTACCTGGTGATGATTAGGATTATTATTGTTATTGTGAAGCTTAGTAGTGGCTTTTTGTATCAGTTTCTTTGCAAACATAATCCTAATAATTTACTCACTTTGATTCTGTTAATTAATAAATAGGATTATGATTGTGTGTGTTTTTGGGAAATGGTTTGTATCCAAGGAAGAAGAAGAAGAATGCTTTGAAGTCTTCTTCAGTCGTTCAGTATATTATTCTTAGCAACACCTGTTTTTTTTTAATATCAACTCCATTAAGTTCGAAGAGAAATGGAAAAGAATAGGAAGGGGAAAAGAAAAGTAAACTAAGTTTTAGTTGTTATGTTCTTGAGATAGAGGAAAGGAAAAGAAAAGTAATCATAATCATGTTCTCGAGTGAGAGGAAAAGGAAAATAACTTGGTCAAATTACATATATGCCCTTTAATTGTTAATGTGAAATGTTTTAAAAATGGTATATTAGTTTTTATACAACATACGGTTTCGTTTCCTTTCTCTTTCCTCCCAAAAGTGAGAGGAAGCTTTACTTAACAAATCTTCCTCCCTATTTCCTTTCCATTTCCCTTTCATCCTTTAAAAAAGACTCAAGAACACAAAAAACTTTTCATTTCATTTACTTTCTTTTTCCATTTCAACTCGAGAACTGAGCGTTAATTTTTGTCTCAAAAAATTGTCAACTCCTAAAAATAAAAATAAAAATTATTTAAATTTATCCAACTACTCTAAATTAAAATTATTATTTGAAAAATAAAATAAAAAAAATTAATTTATTATTAAAGTGTAAACTGCCTTCTTCTGGTTCCTTTTGCAAAAATCAAAATAATAACTTAAATTGTGTATTTTTTGTCAGTGGATAATAATTTTGTTACGAAAAGAGTATTTTGTTTCAGCGTCTCAAAATAAATATTCATGCACAAAATTTTAGACATTTCCACTAACTATACTATTCACTAGTCGATCATCATTTTTATTCGCTAAAATCACTTTTGATTGGTTGAAACATAAAAAATACTCCTTTTGTTTCAAAAATAATAATCTTTTTCTTGTATCTACTGATTAAAAGAGAATTTATTAAATGAATATGATATTTGATTGGTTAAAAAATTGTAATATTTAATATGTGTTTTCTTATTTGCGAACAATAATTTGAAATAAAAGGTATATTTATTTTAAGATATACAGTATCAAATAAAAAAATAAACATTTAATGATTACTACTTTGAAATTGTCAACTACTCAAACTAGCCATCTTGCTTAACACTAGGCGAGTACCCGCGCCTAGCGGCAGCAGTTTCTAGCGTCAGATAATTAATGATTTGTGTTATTGTAGTGAGTTTTTTGTGTAACGTTTAAAATAGAACGTTAACCGATGAAAATGCAATTGCAAACGGTTGTACTATACGATAACTAAAGTCTAGACAAAATTCTTAACATATATCAAACAAGTAAACAACATATAAAAACATTTAATGAAACTGAAAGAAAATACATTAGTTATGAGATAAAGACTAATAACACACGTTACTTGTCGCGTAAAAATTAACAAGGATGAGATTAATGGTGTCGTTGTTAAGAAGAACGCAAGTACCAAAACTAGCATGAATGTGATTACCCCAAAATAAAAATAAAAAAAAATGGTTAATTTTAGCTATTTTGTAAATGATTTGAGAACATTTTGCCTTCTTTTTTTTGTTTTTTTTTCTTTTTTTTTTGAAATTGGCGTATTTAGCCTATTCAAAGTTAAATATGCACTAATGGGCACATATTTTCTCATAATTGTAAAACATTATAATCGTTTTTAAAGAAAAACTTATATATATATATATATATAATATATTTATATAGCGACAGATCGTTTTGTGTTAAAAAAAAGTTTATGACGAAAAACGGTTCGACCGGAGTGGTTCAACTGGTTGAACCGTTCTTGTCGAAAAACGGGTCGATTTAAACCAAGTCAACCCGACAGGTTGGGTCAAAATGGTTCAAATTCAACAGGGTCAACCCACCGGGTTTGAAGCGTCCCGGGTCAACCCGGTTTTCGATATGTATTAATAGTTTCAACTTTTCACTTTTTACTTTTTGGTTTTTCCTTTATATATAGTATAGTAGGGTACCCGCGCGTTACGACGGTGGGTACCCTGTGACGATTAACCGGAGAAATAGATCTCGATTAGGCCTGATTCACCAGTTTGTATCGGTTTCTACGGGTCCTCTCTAGTTCATTTTCGGATGGCTGTTATTGGTTAGTCGAACCGGTGGCGACACCGGTTCCCGGTTGAACTCGTTGGTCCTGTCCGATTTTCAAAACTATATGTACCATCAACTTGTTAGCTTGTATGAAGCTTGTGTGTTTTATTAATTTGTATAATGTGTATAATAACATGTACGTTTCATTTTAGGGTGTTATATAAACAAAATTAATTAGTGTGTTTAATTATTTTATATATAGGATTATGTTGTAGCTTATTTAAATTGTACATTGTGAAAATTTTATTGTACTTTTTCGTAAGGGGTGTTTTAATTGGTTGTTTTTAATTTGGTAAATATGCTTTTAATTGGTTGTACAATGTGAATAAATTATTGTACTTTTAAGTAACGGGGTGTTTTAATAATAGTATTAATTACAAAATACATTTCTCTCACCTTTGACTTTCAACTTTTCACTTTTCAAAGTTTGACTATTTTTCTATTATATATAGTATAGATAGATATAGATATACTAGTAATAAACAATAAATAATTAAACAACGTCGATTACAAATGGGGTCTCGATGTGTCATGAAAATCTGATATAATGTTTTTAGACAAAATTATACGTTTGGTCTTGTGGTTTATCCAAATAACAGGTTTAGTCTTTAAATCGATTTAATTATGTTATACATACCTATTTTTAAAATTTGTTGCTCATTTAGTCCCTACAATGAGAAACAGAGACTATATGTATAATAAAAAAAACTTGTAAATAAATACACAATTGATCCCTATTTTTTAAAAGTATGTGTAGTGTAATTAAAACTATTTAGAGACTAACAAGTTATTTGAGTTAAACCATACAAATGTGTAATTTTTTCATGTTTTTATAATCAAGGCATGCTACGACCTAGGTTATTAGTTTAAGTTTTTGATAAGTATTGTAATGTTTTAATTTTATTTAAATTATTATGTAACGTTTGAATTATTAATAAAATTTAAGTTTGTTGTTAAAAAAGTGTTTTATATAAAAGTTTGAACAACTGGTCAAAAGATTTATATAAAGGTTTCTTAGCATTGTTATTTTGCATACGTAGTTCAAGTTGGCTAAATCAACCAAAACAACGAATCACTAAGTTTGTCAACGTTAAACAAAACTTGACAACTTTGACCAATTTCACCTTTTCTTAAACGTTTGCTTAGATAACTAAGTTATCATGTTTTGGTTTTCCTTCATCTTAGGACCATATTATAAGAACCTCGCCGAGTTCATGTTTCACTTTAAACTAGCTTCATGCTATTATCGGTTAAACTTGAGCTGTTGGTCGGTGATGATTTTTAGCTCGAGACTTGTCACTAACTGTTAGTGGACTCGTATTGTATGTATATCATAGTTTGTATTGGGTCAAGCCCATATAATAGTTTAGCATGTCGTATCTCTATTTATGTGTTGTAAACCATCCTCATTAGTGATTTATGAAAAAAATCCAACTTACATACTTACATGTAAGTAGGATTTGTTTCATAAATCAATATACATACATGTAAGCAGGGTTTATTTCATAAATCAATAAAGATACGACATATGCTAAACTGCTATAAGGGCTTAGCCCAATACAAACTATAATATACATACAATACGAGTCCACTAACGACTAACATAGTGCGCGTGTATAGCCGTATAGGAGCCACTTTCTCCTGTTACCGTTCTTTTTTCAAGCTTCATAATTTCGTATACATCTCCTACGATAGACCACATTGTGTTGGTGTTAGCGTTTCATAAGTAAGATTTAATGTGAATTGTTTCTTTGTGAATTCCTATACGAAGGTTTTGTAGATGGGTCTCCGAGATCCTTTCGATGACCTATGTTACGTCAATCCCACGAGCCTCTTATCCATTCTGGGGACCTGAGAGGCGGTGGTTTACCCTGCGGCGGATGTCAGCGGTTCGAGTCCGCTATCCTGAACTATTTTTGTCTTTTCTGAATGATAAAAAAAAATAGGTTCAAAAGAAAATGCTATTTTGAAGTTTTATCAACAATTTGCTTGTGCAGAGGGAAAAGGGTTATTAATTTGTTTAGGCTGCTAGTTCCTGAAGTAGAAAACGTTCCCTCAGTTCGAGTTTTTATTTGATATTTTCTATATAAGTATCTATCTAAAATATATGCATGTTGAATTCGGCTCAATCTTTTTAGTAAAAGATTGGGGAATAGGCGGAGAAATTTTGTGTTATATATCTTTTTTAGAAAACCGCCAACAATTCAAACTAAAAAATAAAAAAAAAAAAATGAAATGATTTTTCATTATCGCAATTGAAGTAATGAGCCTCCCAATATTACTTCAATTAGTCCCCATGTTCCTCGAATGGATCTCTTAGTTGAATGAGAATGGATAAAAGGCTCGTGGGATTGACGTGAGGGGGCAGGGATGGCTATATTTAGCCACGTGCTCTAATCCTCTGAGCTACAGGCCCCACTAGAAAATCTCTAATCAAACCATTTGTCCTTATTTCAACAAATGAATCACAGGCCTGCTATGACATTTGCACATTTAGATGCTACGCCAAAAGCGAGAGAAACCCCATCCCTCTCTTTCCTTTTTTCGCCCGGCGACATATCTTTCCGGGGATTCCCCTCCGGAACTCGAACTCGACAACAACAATACCAAATCCCGTCAGAGCTGCGTTGAGTTGCTATATTAGCTTGTTATCTGGGCTACAAAAGTTTCAAGATGGTTAACATCAACATCTTAATACAATGATCTATGTTACTTTCTTTATCAAATACTTTATCAACTTAACTAGTGGTAAAATGTGTTAACAGTCGTAACTTGGACATTATAATCAAAAGGGGATGTAGCTCAGATGGTAGAGCGCTCGCTTAGCATGCGAGAGGTACGGGGATCGATACCCCGCATCTCCATCTTTGACCTTTTTTTTTCCTGTATCGAAACCAAAGTTTACACTATCGGTTTTACGAATCAGATACCGAAGCACTAAGACCTACACGTATCTCCAACCCGAACTCACTGAACCTCAAAAAAATGCATCTCAAACCACTTCCAAACCGACCATGAACCACTATAAGAGTCGAACCTTTGCAAACGCATAAACCATGAACCCGCTAAGGATCAAAGTATCATATAGCTTTATTGTTGCGGGATGAAGTAAATTGCTGAATATCACTACAGCTGCAACTCTAAAATCCAAATAGTCAACAACGACCCGGGGAAATTTACTGATAAGCCAATTTTACGTATTACAAAACCTTCCTGTAAATCGAAAAATATTCCATGTGAAGACCTTTATATCTACAACTTTACAATGCAAGTACTCATCAGCTGTTCATAGTTTCAAATTTTACGGAAAAGAATGATCAATACATGTTTGAGTTTGTTAGCTTTCTTTTAAATTGCTGAATATCACTACAGCTGCAACTCTAAAATCCAAATAGTCAACAACGACCCGGGAAAATTTACTGATAAGCCAATTTTACGTATTACAAAACCTTCCTGTAAATCGAAAAATATTCCATGTGAAGACCTTTATATCTACAACTTTACAATGCAAGTACTCATCAGCTGTTCATAGTTTCAAATTTTACGGAAAAGAACGATCAAAACAAACTGTGCCAAATATATTAGCAACTTAAGCTTAATCCAAATATGAACACTTATAATATGTCATACTATATATGAAACGGAAAAATAATACGGAGTAATAAGCTAGATCAAATAAAAGAAAGCTAACAAACTCAAACATGTATTTAACACACCTAACAACGACCATCGTTTACCGTCGTCTATCACCGTCGATTTGCCACCCCCACATCCTAATCTTCAACTGCAACTCCGCCACCGCCGCCAAAAACTTCACATTCTGAACCGGGGACAGTATCTCCACAACACGCTCGGCTGTCCTAGACCTCAGCATATCAGCATTTGCCAAGACAATTTCCATTTCGCCTCTCAACCCTTCGGTCGCTCTAGCCATTTCATCGTACATCCCGTCAACATTGCGACCCATCCTCCTAACTACCTCGACTATTGGTGGTGCTGCCACACTTTCCTGAATCCTCGCCATTTCGTTCTCCAGCTCTCGTTCTTCAGCTTTTGTTTCCGCTGTTAACCGTTCCATTCTCTCAACCTGATCATTATCCACATAGTTAGCGTCTAGAATATAATGTTTGTTTGTCAACGAGCATTTAGCCTCGGATTTTGTTTGCACACGCGCTCTTATTTAAAACGCTAATAAAAAAAGTGTAACATTTTTATTTAACTTGTTAAGTCATTTTACACGCTATAACGACATACACGTATAATTATACTACTACTGAACACTTTTTATAAAACAAAGTTTCTAGCATGTCCGGTCTACGTCATTTTACACCTTATAATTACAACCACAACTGTGTTCATCCAACACATGTATACTACTAAACATTTATATAAAACAAAGTTTTCAACATACCCGATCGCAAAACCTGAATTAATATCTCCATCATTTTACACATTATAATTACAGCCAGCCACAACTGCGTTCATCTAACACATGTATACTACTAAACACTTATATAAAACAAAGTTGTTAACATATTCTGTCATAAAACTCCGAGTCATTTTACACCTTATAATTACAACTGCATTCATCTAACACATGTATACCACTAAACACTTGTATAAAACAAACTTTTTAAAATATCCGGTCACAAAACGCTAATTAATATCTACGTCATTTTACACTTTATAATTACCACCACAACTGCGTTTGCCTAGCGCATGTATACTAGTATACTACTAAACACTTGTGTAAAACAAAGTCGTTAGACATATCCGGTCACAAAACACTAATTAATATTTACGTCATTTTGCATCTTATAATTACAACCACAAGTGTGTTCAGCTAACAACTAGTCTCTAATAAAACAAACACTCAACATTATATTTTATTTTTTGGAATATGATAAATGGACCTAATTAGGAGGCCTAATGGGAGGCCTAAAAACACTTGGCAGCATTCTGATGGCTGCAACCAGGGACTCACTTATTTTACAATCCATCAGAATGTTGCCAAGCGTTTTTAGGCCTCTCATTTGGTCCATGTATCATATCCCTTATTTTTTTTTTATATAATTTGCACTTTATAATTATCAATTAAGCTACGTTACTAAACACTTTTATTTAAAAACCGAAACGCGCCCAAGTAAACAAGTTTTTAGCTTTTGTAATACTAAAAATGCTAATAAAAGAACCTATCATACATTTTTAAAAATGTATAAAATAAACAGATACTGCCAACTGCTAACTTTACCTGCCATATAAGTACAAGGACAAATCCATGTACGACAACAGACACTAATAAAACAAACAAATACTGCTAACTGCTACTACACATTATAAGTATAAATACATCTACATTAATAAACACTTTTATAAAACAAACCGATACTATTAACTACTGACTGCTAACTTTACCTGATCACCATCCAAATCATCAACAGAACTATTAACTATCCGAAACGCCAACCCGGGCTTAAACCCGGCTATCCAAAACAAACTCCTCTCAAAAGACGAAAACCACGGAGGCGAAAACACGAGCGAAACATCGTAATTCGCTATTCGCGACTTTTGCTCATAGTACTGCTGATAATGCGCGAGTACACGCGTGATGAGGTCGCGTAACACGTCATTATCAGCTAAAGTCGCACGTGTTTGCAAAGCTGAACGCAGCTCGTGTAAATACTCCTCTTGTCTAACTAACCACCCGTTAAAAAAAGTTTCGAATTCGGTCACGTTAAAAAGTGTCATTCGTGACTTGCTAGACATTTTTGTTGTGTGATATATATATATTTTTTTTGTTACAAATATATATTAGCGGTGAGTATATATCTATATATATATATATAAGATATTTTTTAAGGTTTGTGTTTATTCTAGAGGGTACAAGTGGAAAATGTGACAGGTGGGGTGACCTTGTTGTGAAGGAAATTAAGGTGCTTGTAACACGTAGGATAATTTATTCATTTGAGTATCCGAAATGCCACGTACAAATACTACTTGGTACAATTATTTGAGAACATGGGCTCAAAGCAAACCGAAAAGGTACGGTTAGAGGTATCAAAACGGACGGGTCGGGCGGGTACGGGTCTCGGTTTAAACGGGCACAGGTTAAACTGATATGGGCTATATGGATTCATGTTATACGAATCCTTTTAGAAAAAACTAAAAACGATGAAATATATTCCTCAAACGTAACACCTTATTTATATTTAAAAAATTAAATACATTATATTTATAAGTTCTTCATTAATATTGTTTTTCAGTTGAGAAATACTATGTGTCTGTTAATGCTCATTTAACTTTTAAATAGGTCATATATGCTCATTTTAAAAAAAATATGAGGCTAAAAATGCCTAAATTACAAATTAGCCCAAAGGCTCCACTCGCGTCTTAGCATCTGAGGGATCTGGTATGATGGCTTGGGTTTGACGTCGTGCCATGTGAATTAATTTGGCGTGGGTATCTTGTGACCACACCTAGGTTTCTTACATGAAAAATCTCAAACTTTAGTTTTACGGCATATAAAGGTTCATACCTTGTTTCGGTAAAATCGGGTATTCTTTGTTATTATACAAAGCGTAAAAGTAATAACTTGATAAAAAAAACCGAGGATTAAAAGAAAATATTCAAAACTAAGACCGAGAAATAAAATGCCATATTAAGCGTTAATTTTCAATATGAATAAATTTTAAGAACTCTCACTAACTATTACACTCTTCACTAATTAAATAATATTTTTTGTCACTAAAAGCTCTTAGCACTAGTTGAAATGTAAAGTGGACACTTATTTAAAAAAATTAAAATAGTAATATGAACACTTGTTTAAAACGAAAAGAGCAACTGATAAGACACTTATCTTGGGTAACTTTTTTTTTGTACAAATTTGTTCCAGATTCATAGTAACAATTCAATATTGCCTAGGATGCGGCCTTTAAAAAAAGTCGCATTGTATCTAAGATGGATCCTAATTAGGGGTGAGCGATCGGACCGGACCGACCACATTCGGTTCGATTCTCGGTCTAGGCTTTTGGGATAATTCGGTCCTCGGTCCGGTCCGGTCAGGACCACAAACCGATTATTTTGGCTTTGTTGGACGGGACCGACCGAGACCTGACCGGACCGACCACATTTGGTCCGGTCCTCGATCTAGGCTTTTTGGCTAATTCGGTCCTCAGTCTTGGCGGTCCCGTCCGGTCCGGGACCGATGCTCACCTCTAATCTAAATTAATTCGTTCAAAGTAAAAATAAAGATCCCGGTTAAGATTTCACGTTAAACTTATTTTTTTTAAATAATCTTTAAAGATCTTTTGCGGATGTTAAAAGGCAACTAGTGCATAACTGCATTCACATTTCGTTCTAAAATAAATGTCCATGCAACTATATTGAGTTGTTCTAAAATAAATGTCTACTTTTAGCTTCAACCAATTAAATTGTTTCCAAGTTGGTGTGTACTATTTTGCCAAATTTGGATGTGTGCAAAAACTAGTAAAATTATTGAGTACTTAAATTTAGCTTTGGTTCAAGTTTCAATATGTTGGTTCTTGGCTAGCTGAGGTGTAAAATATAAAATTGGGTATGTTACTAGTCGTTATCTTATCTTTGGACTATTCCCCAACACACACATTTTTTTTTGGGTCAATTGTAATGTTTTCTAAGTAAATATTTGTTAGACCAATACTAATTATGTTTTACTCACATATACTACACCTGCATTTTCGAAATTCTAAGGACTGCGCTTGTAACTAAGTCAAACTGCAAAGACAGTTTTTGGAATTTAATTTAACTTAAAATACACCGTTCGTTTTTTACATTGTATTAAAAATACACGCTGAGTATTAAATTAAAAATAAATACGCCCAATGTCTCTACTGTTCATTTTTTGCATCGCTGAAGGTCTCTGCAACTACCGGCCGTTAGTCAATGGTTGTAGTGCCCCATGTGCGTTGCTGCGGGAATGCGGTGGTAGATCTAAATTTGAATCGAAATAATTACCCAAAGACTATTTCCGTATATTAAGTTATTCATTAAGGAGTAAATATGCAAGTAGAAGTGTCTTCCAGTGTTCTCGCTGGTCAAATAAGCCACAAAGTCCAATGTATTTTCTGTTGTTGTAACAAAGTTGTTTATGAGTCAAATGTACGATAACTTCTTTATGTGCAAAACCCATTTCTCCTAGGATCTCTCCTTGGTTATGAGCTCATGTCTTTGTAAATAATAAATTGTTGGCTTTCATGGGTAGGGGAGCTAATTATATGATTAGTCCATCTTGCTTTAGATTCAAATATGATCTGCACAACATATGTTAGTAGAAATAAAAAAATCAGTTAGAAAACACATAGCATAAGTAAAATATTATCTTGAAAAAGAGTTAGTATTTACAGTTTTTTGTTATAACTATTTAATGTGGAAGTTGTCTTGTAGGACATCACATGTCAAGACTGCTCAAATTATAGGTGAAATATTTAATGTATTTACATAGGGATAAGTTGACTCAGGTTATTTATTTTCTCTAACGGGTCAAAATGATAACATGAAAGAGGCTAGCTAAAAAGAAAAGTAGAATATGGGTCAAAAGGTGCACATTGTGTATGGATATGCTGCTATTTTATAGCATAAACCTGATCAAGACAGAATATATTTACGAAGTTTGATGTCTAAATTGGTAACGATCATAAATATAATGAAATATGTGGAATACTAAGATATGTATGTTGCTATTTTATGACATTATCATATTCAACGAATTAAATAAATAAACATTCATGTAGTAAGCATAAGAACAGATGTGCGTTTGGATATGCTACAAAACTGTGACTTTGTTTTAGGCGGTACGCAAGTTTGCAACTATCATGCAACACCTACACACCTCACAAAGGGGGGACGGGAAGAAAGGTCTACACCATACACCACATGCCTGTATGGAAAACACAACCAAGACACCTAAGCGGATGTAGCAGCATGAATCAAAGCATTCAATTTTTAGAAGTAGTTTGAGTTTGTTGCATAAAAAACTATTTAGCTTTTATAATAATTGTGTAATTGTAAGAATTTCCCTACCTCTTATCACATATAAATGTAAAATGTAAAGTCTTTCACCATCTTTAATCATTCCTTGTAAAAGTTCAATCCCATTTTGATTAGTGTATTGTTCTATGGACCAGAAGCGTGACTACCACGTAACGGCGGGAAGATGAAAGTACCATTTGCAATAAAAACAACAATTAAAGCCCAGATCCTATGCATATTTAAAAATTATAAACAAACATAATTCAACATTTTTTTAACATATCAGATAAGCAGTTTCAGTAACCAATCCCAAATGGTCACAAACCTGTTTTGTGGTTTTTTTTTATTATGAAAAGCAAAAAAAAACATATAAGTATCCGTAATAAGCATATCCCAAACAACCCTTAAAAGCGATTCCCAATATTCAAAAATTTCTTAACCATAAATCAATTAAAAGGCCCAAATCTTAGTTAATTTGTTCCACCTATTTGTTTTTTCCAAAACAACTCAATCTATTTGTGAAACCACGTTTCGGATCACAAAACCAAAAGCCTATGAATACCCACTTAAACTAAACACAAATAAGTAAAAAAGGATAAAGAAATACATACCTTGAGTAAAAAAAAATTGAGCAGCGGCACTTCCGCTTTTGCGATCCATATTCAAACCTGCAATTAAACATAAACCTATGAATAAAATACAAAGTTTCTATAAGAAAAAATTAAATGGAAATAGAAAGATGAACAACCCTAGATTTGGTCGTTCACATACGTGGTGATCTTATTAGTGGACTGAGTTATTTGTGGTGATTGAATCTGCTTGTAACCCGTGAGCCAAAATTCTATACTCATAAGCACCTTTACGTGTCCATAACAAAATATGAACAAAAGCAGTTGCACCTTGTTACTTCGAGGCACCCGTTATCACATGTTCATTTGCAACCCGACATGATCCACCATATTGCTTGCCTATAGAACGGGTGTGTAAATCATTGTCCTTACTGAGCTTGGCTCCAAGACTTCCAAGCTGAAGTGAAGTCACCTTCCCATCAAGGTTCCTAGGAAATACATACATGTTGTTCTTGTACTTGATGGTCCTTTGCTTGTTCCACACCTGAAGCTGAGCAATCACTTGGTTAGTGGAGGATGCGGGTTTGTGATATGTACAACTACATAGTATAAGCATAGCAATACCTATGAAAAGTACAATTAACAAAATGTAACTACACCAAACATAATCACTGATGGGCGTATCAAATGTTGTAGCTTGTAGTAAACAGTACGCTGGTGCACCCATGATCATACCTGGAGATTAAATGACAAATTACATTGCTTAAATAGTCATTGTAATTGACCATTTTTATTATATGCAAATGTAAATTAGTGACTTTTTAAGTATTAAAATGTATCAATATACTTGTTATTTATGTACGCATACGAAATTATCAATAAATTTAGCGTAGCATATGTACGAAGAAAATGAAACTACAAAAAGTCAATAAATTTAGCATTACACATGTACGCAGACAATCAAACTACAAAAAGCTTAAACTCTAAAAACTTATCTAGACTTTATTAAAAGAAATCACAGTATTTGAATACTACACTTACTTTAAATAAAAATATTCAAACGCAAATAAGCACAATTGCAAGGGCATTTTCTACAAAAGTAAATGTGAAGTTGAAAAGCATTACCACGTAACCTAGAACGATGGTTGTACCGCGTCCTCGGCAGCCTCACAATTACTAACAAATGCATTTCCTTCAATAATAAGGAAAAAAACTTTATAAACACCATAATCCAGTCAGTGATAATGAAAATCAAAAGATTAGTGAAACTCATAATGAAAATCAACCCATGTAAAAAATTGTGAGAAAGTTTATGCTTTACACTAAAAAAATGCAAAGAAGACAATTATACCTTGTTTTTGTTTGAGGCATTTCATCGATCAATTGTTGAGCGCTTTAAGTATACCTTTTTCTTTGAGGCTATTAGTTGTTTGGTTTGGTGTATTCTCTCGAAACAAAGAACAGCAGTAACATGGACCCGTTCTCTCTCTACTTATAAGGACGTTCCTACAAAACAATATCCTAAATCTTTAAAAAATCCAATACCAAATAACCATGCTCTTTTTATGTTATACAAAAAACCAAATAATCATGCTCTTTTTATGTTATAGAAAAAAGGCGATAAGATATCATACATACCTATGCAATACAAATAATCAAACTCTTCCACCACCATATCCGCCGCTTAAAAAATCACCCTATTGAGGCTTGAACCTGCTCACACCTAAAACCAACTATCAAAAAACACAAGTTTAAAAAAAATCACGAAAATGCAAGAATACTAAAAAATTGAAAATTTAATTAGGGTTGATAAGCTTACACAATTGAGGAATAGCTTATTGCACCCAATTATACTCCCCAATTGGAAACCGAGAAACTCCAGCTTTGAATACCGATTGAATGTGCAATTAGGGTTTCGATTAAACTACCTCCAAAGAGACAGACGGTGGATAAATCGACAGGAACAGATATTTGGTTGAGGAACATGTGTTTTTCCGTGTTTTTTGAACGTGTCTGTGTGACGGAAGCTTCGTCAAGAAGATGGGATCTAGAAATATTACCAGAGTTTGGTGTGTGTAAACCATTTTAACCCTCATTAAATGCAATGTGAAACGTGTTGTATATAAAGGATGTGTGTTTAGAAGATTTGAGAGAGACATAGATGAAAAAGGATAGTGATTACTGTAGTAGAGCACTGATGGAGAAGATAAATGTGAGAGAGGCGGTGGATTTTACTGATGGCCGGAGAAGATGAATGAGAGAGAGGCGGTGGAAGATATGTAGAATTTTAGGAAACTAATTTACGGAGCATTAAATGTGAATGCAAACGTGTAACAAAAGAACCATTCATGTGGAAACATTTGTACAACAGTACTCAGGAGCATTTAATGAGCAGCTAATCGGGAATGAACACGTGTCCAACAAACATACTTGTGCAAATTCACTTCCCCGATGTTTAGTATATATAGTATAGGATAGGGATCCTCTAATGTTCATTTGAACATTAGAGGTAATGTTATGTTTCTTGTGATTATCAGTTAAGATTGGTTTAATAGTCAAAATCAAAGTTTTCAAGATTGAGATCCTACTTAAAATCGTTTTTTTTTCAAGATCGAAATCGCAAAATCTGATCAAAATCTTAAGATCCTACTATAATGTCATTTTTTTAATAGTCTTTGTAATATTATATAAATCCACAAATGATTATATATAATAAACATAAATGTTTCATATAAATTTTGTCCTAAATTATGATTATTAAATATTTAAGAAAATTAACATGTTGTTTTTTAAATCCTACAAAACACAATTCGTAAATTTTTAGTTTTTTAGTTTGTGGTTCGAGAAAGGTAAAATCGGATCGGATTAGATCTTAAGATCTTATGGTAAAGATCAAAATCCTATTAGATTTTAAAATTGCAAAGATCCTATATAAGATCGAAATCATTTTTACTTTGCAATACCGTAAAATTGTAAGATTCTAAAATTAAGATCCGAGTCTTAACAAAGATGGTCAAAAGCAATACACTAAAGCTTGATGTGAAGATCGAGGTCCAAAAATTTAGACATTTGGATGCATCTCAATATATGAATCAATTCATTAGTTTAGTTGAACAATTATTTTAAGACATACCAAAATAAAATTGTGAACTTTAATTTTGAGACGCATGGAGTACTAAATTTTTGGGTTTTGTTAACAACAACCTATTGGGTTGTGTTTTAACATACCTTAATTAATTTTTTTCCTTAAATGAACTAGTATATTTCATAATGATACATATTTTTCGTTTTAAACATTGAATGTGATGTTAAAAATAAAACTTTTAGTGTTCATTTAATGCAAAATTTTTAATTAAGGTATTTGTGGTTAACAAAACCCAATTTTTATTTGTCTTTCTATTTTTCCAAATGAGAACTCTAAAAAAAGAAATGAAGTTGATGATGATTTGTTTGTCTACCTTGATTCAAACAAAGAAACATCACGTGTATTTATATTCATTTTGATTTTTGAAAAACAATCTTGATCTGATCGTCACCACATATAGAATCAAGGCAAAAGTTTAATATAGGTCTCAAATTTAGCATAAATCCAGTAAACCAATCATAGCCTTTCATTTTTCTAATCAAAAAAATAAAATAAACTTTCACAATTTTTTTAGAAATTAAATATCTCGCAAACCGTTAATCGTTACGAGAAAAAAACCATACCATCGCGACGAGAATTAAATTATCTTTCTATAGATATGCACTTTTATATATTTTTAATGATTTTTTTTGAAATTTCGGCCCAGAAATATCATATATGATTTGTGAAAATCATATATGATTCGATTTTTACAAATCATATATGATTTTTTGAAAATCATATGTGATTTGTAAAAATTATATATGATTTGTGAAAATCATATGTGATTCGATTTTTACAAATCATATATGATTTTTCTGGGCGGAATTTTTGAAAAAAAAAATTTGTTAAAAATATAGAGAAGTGCATACGTATAGAAAGATAATTTAATTCTCGTTGTGATGGTGTATTTTTTATAGTTTGAAGATTTACTATTTGCAAGATATGTTGTTTTTAAAAAAATGGTAAAAATAGTCTTTTTATTAATTTTGATAAAAAAAAATGACTAAGATTGATTTATTAGATATATGACAAATATGATATGTATATTGATCACAACTCATAGAATCAAACCAAGCAAACTAGACTTGTTTTGAAGGACCAAACCACATAAACCAAACTATACAATATGAGTTGAGATTCGGTTTGATTAATGCATACATTAATATTGTCATAACTTGTAAAGCCAAAGTATTATTCTAGGCTACACTCATTAATATCCATTTAAACATATGTTTTATCAACAAACGAGAAAAATAAAAACACATATAATTTAATACATCTATGAACAAAACCGTAGTTACCTAAATCATGGTTGCCACAAGAAAACTATGGTGAGGTATGAGATTAGGTAGAATGATATTATTGTTGGGTGGTGAGGTATGGATGAAGTATGTGTACCCTAACCTACTGTCCCAAAGTATGATTCGATTTCTAATAACGGCACTTTGGCATTATGATTCGATTTACTTTGGCATTATCTTGAAGTTGAAGCTACCGAGTTCAAAGTTATTAAATGTATAATTTTAATCGTTTGTTAAATTTAAATATGATTATCAATAATTCAATAAAGGTTTTAGTGGCTAACATAGAAACTATTTTTGTTGCAATGGAAGATTTAGTGATTATCGATAACGAGTGCATAAACCGACATTTAAGGTCTTGGGTTGATCGTTGGGAATGCAGTAGGCGTATAAAAATATGAAGAGAGAGCTCGAGTTAATGTGGAGTTCAAGGCTACGGCTTACAAGCATCATCAGATGAAGATTTATGAGGTAGATGAAGCAACTACATATGAGAACTCAGGGAAATTCTTGAGTATTTAGAAATTCGGAATTTTAAATTTCTTCACGTGTTTGATTGACATAAATTTATAGTATTTTGAAATATGTCCCAATGTTTGTTATTGCAAATTTTTCAGTAAGTCATAGATTTACTTTGATTTAAAAAGGAAAGCAACATAAACAAAATGGAAAAAATTGGTATAAATAGTATTTTGGTCATTTATAACAAAAAACGTTTCCAAGTAAATTGAAATTTATTACTTTTGAAATTATTCATTTTTTGAAGGCATTATAATTTGCCCCATTTTGCTAATTTATGACATTTTTTTTTTTTTTGATCAAATTTTAATGTCTTTTATTTGGCATACCAAACATAATATTGCTTTTTAAAGATAATATTTAAAGGTGGGGTGGGTGGTGGGCGGTTTTTGCGGTTTCGATTCTAGTATGATACTTACTTTCAAAGATTTTAGCAAGCTATATTAAAGGTGGGATTATATAAAAAGGTAGGGTGGGCGGTGGTTTTTTTTTCGATTTTAGTATGCATACCAAACACAATATTGCTTCTTAAAGATAAAATTATATAAAAAGATATATAAAGGTGAGGTGGGCGGCTTTTTCGGTTTGGTTTTTCGTATGAAACCAAAAACCGCACCAAACATTCGGTCTTTATAAAAATCAAAACCACTACTGTCGGTTTATATATTGGGCGGCTTTTTTTATTCGGCTTTTTCGGCTTCGATTTGATTTATCAGTTTTTATGCTCACCTACGCCTGAAGGTTTTATCCTCGTTATCAACCTTTATATTAAAGTTAACTCGCTTATGAGTTCTACGTCATTATTTTGTAGTCAATATTCGGTTTGTGCACTCATTAATCTATACATCTATATGAGGCTACACATGCCACATGTATAATGCTTACTAGGCATTTTAATGATGACATGGTGCCTCTATGATGAGGTGGAAATGCCACCATGGTACTACATCCGGATACATTATAAAAAAAAATGGTAGCAGCCAAGATTCGAACATAGGTCTCAACAATCACAGCCTCACGCCACAACCACTAAGGCAATTCACATATTTGTTTATCATCTTCTACTTCCAAAGTAATATACTGCACTTTGTACTCATATTTGTTCATCCCCAAAATTACACTTTCATTTTTTTGCCCTTTTCCCCACTGTGATTGAATTTTATATGCATCACAGATATGTTTTTTTTAAACATTTGACTAATTACTCTAATCTTCCACTTATTCAAAAATTCAAAATCCCCTAACTCAAAAACATACACGCAAACGCACACTAATGTGAAATCTGTAACAATTAAGTTTAAAATTATATTGATGATAATATGTTTGCCTTCAAACCCTCACCAGACGCACAAAAGGTATTCAATATATGAATCCCCTGATATTCGTCTTATAAAATAAACCTATCACACTTCATAAATGATTATATCAGTTGCTTTTGAATAAGGTAATGTGTTGACAACTTTTTTTTTGAATTTTTTTAATTTCAAAATTTATAATGATTAACGATTTGTATTTATTTGTTTGTTTTAAGCATTAACTAAAGTGTTTGACGAATTTTGTATTGAAGATATCTGCATTGATTTTTACTGTTGAATGTTTAGTTATGATTTATTCAGTTATCAAGGGTTTGATGGGAAATACGGCATGTGTTCGATGAAATGCCTCAAAACAAAGGTGGGTTTTCTTCCCGTATATGATGTCGAATTCAGTTTATTTGGTGCAAATCAAAAGGATATTTGTTAGAATTGTGGCTTGGTATCATTAACTTTTGTTAAACTTGATTAATGTTATTATCAATTGGTGCATTTGTTTAATGGCAACACTAACAACCAATTGGTTAGTATCATATATTGAACTATGACTTTCTTAGTGAACCGGTTTTAGCGGTGACTCAAGTAAAGTATGAACAAATGATTATTTTAGTTTTAACTTCTTTAGTGTATTAATAAAATGTAGAAAGTATTTGTATAGGTGACACATACCAGAAAATGTTTACGCTATATCACTATATCTGTATAATAGGAGTGGCAGGCTTGCAGTACACATAATGGAAATAAATCTAATTATTGTGGATCGCAAAATGTGGAAAGACAAGGTAGACAGGTGGGTGAATTCTACACAAAAGATGGCCGGTAAATAAACGAAACAAATTTTTATACCAATTTTCGAGGGTCAAAATTATACTAATTGTTAAAGAAACTTAAATGTCATGAATAGCAGGTTCAAAAGCTACCCCTGAGTTAACGAATCATTATGTTCTTGATGAAGAGGAAGGCCTACCTTCACCTCCTCCAGGCGATTTAGCATTTTTTAACCCTCACTCGATGTCATTGGCTCTCAGAAGTTTTTTGATGGCATGGATGATTATGGAAGTGAGTTGAATTTGTACACCTAATTACTTATTATATCATTGCTATTCAGTTTTATATTGAATTGCCATTTCGAATATTGTTTCAGATCCTAAAAAAAGTACAACATTAAACAAGAACCTTAGTGATGGTGGAAAGCCGCCAGTTGAGAAGCTAAACATAACCAAGTAGAAACAATAGAGGAGCGTATGAGCTTGGTCTTACTCTAGGCAAAGAGGTCGGTTTTCAAGTTAGGCATGACAAGAGTATTTGTGAAAGTTGTTCCATTAAGTTTATGATTGATTTAATATTGCTTCGAAAGTTGTAGGTTTCTATTTTTCCCTCTTCTTTTAGTATGCAGTGTGAAGCTTTTAATAAATATGAGATACTGAAGCGGTTAATATCATTTTCATATTGCAGAATGATTTTTTTGTTGAAGCGACACTCCACAATAATATTCGATGAAGCTCATGAAAGGAGTCTGAATAGACACATACGTATTGGGATGCTATCTCGCATTATAGATGGTAAAATGCCATGTAAGTTAGCTTTAGCCTTATACTACATTTATCTCATTATACTTAATAGCTTGATCCATATCTCACATTACATTACAACGCCATGTTTTAGAAGTGATTGATAAGAATTCATGAATCAAGGCCATGTCTGTATCATATTGCAGAGGTTATTGGGGATTATATTCAGAGGTTATGTATAGATTGGTTTTGTTGTTGCTGGTATGAAAACCAATATACAATCATATTATCAGAAGCAGAATATCCGAACATTAAAAAGCAACAAAGCACAAATCCAAAGACCTCCTTAATCTTCCAGACACATCACACATTTACGCAACTGACGGGAAAAATAATGAATATATCAGTCTTTACCTATATTTTTAAGGTTGAGCTCCATATCTGTTTGCTTTTTGGAATGGCCCTAGAGTTGAATCTAAAGTGGTTAGACACAGACTAATGATTAAAACCAAAACTGCAAATTAGTATTTTTTGAATTTTAGTTAATGCATTAATGTTTGTGCTTCTGTTGCTTACCTTAATCTTTTGAAATTACCACAGACCAATATCATCTAAAACCATGTTCCCATAAGGGTCTTTGCCACCAGCGGATCAACACGGGCATAATTCTCAACAGATGAAATGGCCCTAGAGTTGAATATATCAGTCTTTACAGTCTTTACCTATGTTTTTAAGGTTGAGCTCCATATCTGTTTGCTTTTTGAAATGGCCCTAGAGTTGAATCTTAAGTGGTTAGACACAGACTAATGATTAAAGCCAAAACTGCAAATTAACATTTTTTGAATTTTAGTTAATGCATTAATGTTTGTGCTTCTGTTGCTTACCTTAATCTTTTGAGATAACCACAGACCAGTATCATCTAAAACCTTGTTCCCATAAGGGTCTTTGCCACCAGCCGATCAACACGGGCACAATTCTCAACAGATGCAAGCTTTGCGAAATTTTGGTCAGGTAATGGCACCAAATTAAGGTTTTAGTCATAGGTGATTAGTGTTGCAAATTCATGTTGCTATTGATAAAGTTACATGCTCTAAAGAATATACCCCTCTGAATAGCTTAAAAAGCTCATATTGGTAAAGGTTATATTAGGTGTACTAGAAACATTTGGTACTGCTGCTGGTATTGATTAGTATGGATGTACAAAATAAAGAAAAGTCATTTGTTTGTGACTTCAGTCTGATGTGCTTTGGTATACTTCATTTTCAAATGAAATTCTTCCGATTGACTATTGATATATTTGCTTGAGTGACTCAAAATATGGTGGTTCGGCTTAATAGTCATCGCTTGCAAATGTGGAATTTTGGTGTTGGAAACATCAGTGGTGGTCGTTGCCTCCCTTTAGCAATAGAAAGTAGGAAAAAAAAATCCTATTAACGGTAATAGATGGGTCGTTTAAGATATGTTGTGTTTATGAACCACATTAAGAAAAGCTGGATCTTATTGTGGATAACATCCGTGATGAGTTCTCGGTTGGTCACTATAAAGAACCAGTATTTTTTAGGCATGAAAGTTTCAGTATACGTGCTTTTTCGCATTAAAAAATTACACATGATAAGCATGAAAGATCCTTTTGCAAGTATATCTTGCAACCAAAAGAAGAATGCTACAGGACCTGGTACTTCAACCGTTGGCATGTACTATTTCAGTCTTCTTGAAAAAGATTATTAGATATGGTATATAGTCATATTATTAATTGTAATAAATCGGGTTTCATTCGATAATGTTTACATGTGTTTTTGCTTTTAAAGCTGTGATAACTGGATAAGGAGCTGATTCATTGTTTGGAAAGTTGGAATAAATTCTAAAACTAGGATGATATAATATTAATTGTTCGTCTTGACCCAAGTCCTGTGATAATTGGTCATATGTAGTCATAGAGTGTCTTCTATCTCTTATGCATTTATTGTTCGTCTTGACTCTTGACCCATTTACTTGACTTAAGTAAGTCTTAAACTTTCTGTGAGACTTTTAATTGTTATTCACACAAAACTTTCTCGCACACTATGTCTAACGGTATTCGAAATGTTGTCGTGTCTTTAGCTTATGGCTGAAAATAACGAGAGTTACTACTAACTTATGTGATCTTTGTTTCCTTCATTTTTTATATTAATTTATACACTGTTTATTAACAGACGTGTCATTGGAGCTATATGAATAAGTTTCCTACATTGGATGAAATGGAGATCATTTGGTAGTTTTATGTTTCTTATTTGATATTTAGTTACATTATTTTTGCTGTGATAACGAGGGAAACTAGAGATGCACAACCAATGTTATTTATAAAGAAGTGCTGCATATGCTTTGATTATTTTTAATTTTATAACTATGTGGTATGTTATGAATACTTGACTTTTTTGTGATGCAAATGATTTGATTTTGGGTTCGGTTATTCAACGGCGCGTTTGCTCAGTACATATCATTTCACATTGTTATTAATTTACGATTTCCTTTGTTACACAATTTATATTCTTATCAAGAAGTATCATGAAGCTAGCCCGCCCATTCGGGCGGGCTATGAAGCTAGTATGTCTATATAGAATGTGAAGCCTAAAAACCATTCTTGTAGAGTTGTAGACCACCACCTAAATAAAAGAATGAATCGTGGTGACAGTAATAGACTAGATAGGATTTAACACAAACACTGTATATACATCAGTTACTGAATTACATATTGAAAAGTCATAAACATCATACAGATCTGGTATCAAGTTACATATATAGATATACGTGATCTAGAAAAATAACTCCGAATCCTTTCGTTTGTGTTAAATCCTATCATAAACTTAAACTATAAGCACGAATATCTGTTAGCTTATTAGCTTAAATGGACGAAGGGTCTTTAGGGTTAATAAAATTCTTATTATACTCCATAAATAATTGGGTCAATTTCATATTAACCCAAACTAAATATCATAATGTCACATTTACCCAAATCATGTTTTAAGTATATTGTACATCATGTATTCAAAACTTGTATATATATATATATATATATATATATACTAGTGGCAAAACCCGTCTGATGGACGGGTTTGACTTATGGTTTTTATTTTTAGGATTTAGTAGAACAATATATACTAAAAAGTAATTAAAAGTTAAATGAAATGGTTAAGATCTATAATTGACAAACACGTATGACCTTCTCAAGTGTAATAGTTTCCAGATCCCCATCCTGTATTCAAAAATTAAAGTGTCAAAGCATTTGGATGACTTGTGATTATTCTTTGAATGTACTACTTTACGAATTGAAAGATATGTATATACGATAAGGACAAATGATTTAGAATGTTACATTTGCTAAATCATTGATGGGCAACGATGCCTGATTGACACCTTCATTCCAGAACTTTGACAACCGGCACATTTTATTGAAGCGTTTGACTTTGACCCGTTAAAGCAACATTTATTACTTTAGTTAGACAACATAACAAAATATATTATAAGTTAGACACGATGGACTCATTAATAACATACATTAAGACTCTAAATGTAATGCAAAAATGCAGATGAAAGAATTTCACATCAAAATAATTCTCACTGTGTAAGGGTGGTGAGCGAAAATTTCAATTTTTGATGAATTGGGTTGCCACCAAAAGTCCTAAATAGTGTCATTCCATAACCGTGAAAGTGTGCATATATCTATGACTCGATTTTAAACGACACAACTTGAAGTCTCTCATTGAGTGAACAGATAATTATGACTAAACAAACTATAATGAGTACCATGTACATATTTTGTATAATTAATGTCACTCTCATGGTATTATGTCTGGTTTTGTTCAATTCGATGATAATGCAGATCTGTTTCTTTCCACTGATGCAGAAAATCGATGGCCATCTAAAACATTGTCAAAATAATAATCATAAGTAAAATCTAAATGAAAGAGGCAAGAATAAAGTTTATGATAATTATGGGGTGTTTAGGTAAGCTTTTATTTTCATATAGTCGCCTCCAGTGATAATAATTACAATTAAATCACATTCAAACCTACGTTGATAAGCACTCGTAGATGGACCTGCATGCATGCATGCATACCTGGTGTGCGACAATGGGGACCACGAATGCTTGTTCCAGCTGTAACAATAACGTTAACAGTTGTTATATCCATATTCAGAAAACACAGATTAGAAAATGATGACAATACGCGTGTGACGTACATTCACAGGCATATGTGGATTGATCGACATGCGCATCCAAGCTGGAAGGGCTATTGGTGGGAGCATAACTTTGAGCTATAATTATAACGGCCAAAGATAAAATTAATATCAGAAAGTACAACTGGTATTTGAAGACAGATAAAATAAAGGTACCACAATAAAGGTACCTCAATACAGTCGTCACAGATAAGAATCAAACGTACGTTGATAAGCACTTGTAGATGGGCTTGCGTGCATACTGGTGGTACGACAACGGAGACCAGAAACATTTGTTCCACCTGAAAAAATAACATTAATTATTGTTATAACCCATATTCAAAAGATGCAGATTAGAAAACAATGAGAGTACGCATGTTACTGCTATAAACCAATTTTTTTTTATTACCAAACGCACATTCATAGGCAGATGTGGATTGACCATCACGCATGTTTAGGCTGAACGGGCTGTTGGTAAGAACATCACTTTGAGCTATAACAATAACGGCCAAACGTAAATTAGTATCACGAAGTACAACTGATCGGAACAGGTTGATACCTGCATATTTACAAAAGCAATAGCAAACAGTACAACTTATCCAATAAAGCAATACATGTTTAAACTCATAATTGGATATGTAAACCAATTCATGTCGTGAACTTACGTCTTCTTGGGTCAACTGAAAAGTTATTGATAAGCTAAACAATGACACTTCTATTTATCCCTTCTCACGACTGCATATTTTATATTTTTCAAGGATCATCATAGGTCTACCTACAAAAGATGACAATGAGACCACTATCCTATTTTCAAATAATAACGATCATATGTTATTAAATTGTATCTCTAGAACTGGGGCTGAATATATAGCAAAAGATGGGCATATATCTATTTCCGTTTATATGTGTTATTCAATGCTTTGTTTCAGTCTTATGGCACCTTACCCTAAAACACATAAAAGCTCTATAAAAGCTAAGAATTCATACATGTGCAAGCCTCTTTTAAGCATTATTGACTCTACATTAGTGCACCCCTCTTTAACCCCCAAAACACATTAAAATCATTGCTTTAATTACCATTTACCACCATACCTGATGTACAGTATAGATGATGAGGGCAAGATTGGTATTGAATAAAATGGTCCCGAAAACCCATTCCATTAGTGCACCTACAAAACTCAAGCTTTTATTTAGGTTAAACATTGTTAATGGCATCATCGTATAGATATTAGGCTGTAAAACAATCACCATGTTATTATATTTAGTAACATACAAATCCATATATGAAAAGAGCCAGGTTGGATCAAGTGGTTAACACCCTTGCCTCTGGAGACAGAGGTCAAGGGTTCGATCCTCACCCCTTGCAAGGCCGGAGGTCCTTTTCTACCTTTGGTAGAACCGGAAGCAGCCTCTCTACCTTAAGTAGGGGTAAGGTCTCACGTCTCAACCTCCCCATACACCGTGGAAGACGGTATTGGGACCCATAACCCGTGGAAGACGGTATTGGGAGTTACTTTTTTTACAAATCCATATATGCCTATCATATGAAACTTAAGTCAATGAGGTCTTACATGAGCCATGTGAGTGCTAGTCGTGATTGAACCATCCAGTACACCACCCATATCAGAAATTCTGTACCGCACATGTCAGTGGTTACAAATTTACTGTAACCATCCATATATAAACACATTTCATGAGTGATCAGGAATATAGAATCATGTGGAAAAAATCTAAAAAATCAATACTTTTTAATATTCACAACCGAGTAATTTCGAATGAAAGGCTTCGTGACAGTTTTATAATATTCTAAATGGACAAGGCTCTACTTATGCACATATGATAAACACTTGTAGTTGTAGATACGGATAAAGAAAAACAAATACCTTTTCGCATCTTGTTTCTCATTCATGAGACGAAAAGGCACATTTTATCGACTTTGATACCATTCCCGAAACAGCACTAAAAGAAGCTTAGAATAAATTAATTGCAACAACTTTTAAGAAATACCCACATCACATAATCATCTAAATCTTATAAAAAGAAAATCCTTTTAATGGTTTTGAGACATCATAGTCTTCTCCAAACAACCAAAAATCACTGACAACACTACAACAATAAACAAAATATATTTGAACGTTGTTGTGTAACAACAAAGAACAGATTTAATCTTATCCAATCAAGTTGTCAAGATAAAGTAATCTCACCTCGTGTTCACATTTTTCATGAGTTAATGAAAGCTGTTACACTATAATCCATGTGCAAAGTTTATGACTTTCTCACAAGTTTTGTTTAACTTAACCATTGGACATTAAGTTGGTTAGGTGTTCAATATTGGTTGCAATCTTATATATCTAATAAGTAAAACGTACACTTATCACCTTCATTGAGTTCCTTTATTGAGACTCACATTGATGTATATCAGATTTTTTTGCCAAAGAAGCAAGAATATAGGGCACAATAAATGAATCAAACGAAAACAAAAAGAGCACCTGACTTTCATTTCTACCCTATGTACAGAATAACACCGGACCTTGTTGGTCACTATTATGCAACAATATTGGTGACTATTATGCAACCATCTCAGCCATTGCACTTGTACCTGAGTGAATCGAGGACACTCTTTCAGGCTCACGCCCATTCTGGTTAAGCTGCAGATGTGATGACCTCGGCCTTCCAACTCACTCCCTGGTAAGAGACGAACTCCGTTTCACTCTTGGTTCATGGATTTGATTCTCAAAACCAGTTTATGCCCAGTGCCCACATTAGCTGATATGGCAGTGTTGAATGGCTTGGTGTCGGATTGTGATTGAGGATTCTCAAAAAGTCAAGCATCAACTGACTTGAGTTATGTTTAGGATGTTCAGGTTCTGTAGTAACTTAAATGCGTTAATCACACTCTCAAGAACCACCACATCAGTAGTAGTTTTGATTACGCATTTAAGTGACTAATGTTTCATTTTTGAGAGATACATTCTCTTTCAGGCGTGCTAAGGATTAGTCCCAAAATCCTTATTCACGATCGCTTATCCACATAAGCTTAGCTAAAAAAGCTACCATCATTCAATCTTTGTTATTCCACTGGTTTGTCAGGTACCACTTCAGCTTCATCGTTTTCCAATACATCCTTTGGGAATGCATTAGGATTGGTCTGAATACACTTCGGCAATGCCACAAACGGCTACACACAATCTGAACCTTTCTATTCTGTAGTACTCATTAGAAAACATTTAAAGGCATGTTGTTCTGCCAATTTCCATCGTGTGATTTCCACCGATGAAAAAAATAAAATAACAAAGTTATTTGACTTGTTGTATAACTTGAGGCATTTAAACAGTAGGTACTACAAAAAATATGACTACTTCTGTCATATAGCTAAAAAACTAAAAGCTAAAGTAGGAACATGATCGCCTCATTTAAAATATTAGGGATCGATATTCTTTTATTGCATCTGTAGCATTAAGTAAAAAAGCCTACATAATATGTTGAAAAAAGCCCATACTTGGTGCTAAGGCATTTATAAAAATGATACCATGCATATATTACTTTTACAAACCACGGAAATATAAGAATGCTTTACCATTCTCAAGTTATCAAGGGATACACGCCAGTCTTTTTTTATTCCAAAAGCATAAATTGGGCTAGAAGTTTTGACCCATCTTATAATTTACCCATTAGGGACACTTTAACCTGTTTTCACATATATAAGAAATCATTTAAAGGACAAAAGATAAGAAATATTAAAGCAATTTATTTGAAGTAACTATACCGATGGGCTACATATAAGATTTGGTTTACTATATTCATATAAGAAATCATAATGTAATATTTAATTACATTATAATATAATTATCGAAGTCTAAATAAATTAGGTAAAACAATAACTAATTACATCGTAATACATTATAATGTAGCCAAATAATTTAGCATATAAGATTTGGCTACATTATAATAGCATATAAGAAATCAACCATGTAATTAATATTTTATTACAAATCACCACCGTAGAAAACAAAAAAAACAAATCACCACCGTAGCTTGTGATTGTTGGTATTATAGCATCTTGTTGTGGAGCATTCGGAGGTTGAACATCCTCTAATTCCTGCTATAGCTCGATCCTTGGTATGGACTACATACATGTACTAAGAGTATTGTATGTGCTACATACATGCACCAAGATTAGTCTATAGGGCAGAGCTTAAAAGGAGCAGGATGTGCTCAATCACCCCTAACACCCTAGAATAAGACACTACACATACAAACGTCTTAGTAACAAAAATTTCTATATCTACAAAATCCGTTGATAATTTAGAGATTTAGTTGTAATAAATTCTATGATTATCATAAATGTTGATACACGCTAACTCTTACCGGCCCACACCCCCAAGAACAATAGTATCAAAATGTGGAAGGCAATGTTACTCGGTGCCTACTCAAAAGAGTGTCATCTAATGTTGGGAAACATGACGTTCAATTCTATATCATATTATTTCATCATAACATATCACTGTATTCTACTTACTGAGAGAGGACACAGCGAGTGACTTGATCACCCTTATAAAGAGACTTTACAGGGTTAGGATCGTCTTTTTTATGCTTAAGATGAGCTACGTTTTAGCATCTGCATTTACTGGTGATGTATTGATAATAAATAAAGTACACCTGAAAAATCAGCATATAGTAGTTGACCTTTTATTAAATTTTCTACAGAACTATTACCAACCTACAAAAGACTGACGTGTCTGATTTTGCTCTTAGTTTCAAGTTTAACATGATGCATTCATAAAAAGTGTCATCCTATTCAAAGACTACAAACATATCAACTAACACACTATATATGCAGGAAAAACCATGCTCCATTAACTTACATATGAACTGCTGCTCTGATCAACTGCAGATGATTCTTTTTCTGTAACCAGCCATCTCTCAGGCACTGTGCAATAATGCGGAATATTAGATTCAACAAAGTTATAACCGAATATGCTCATGCTCGATATAGAACATGCTTTAAGTTAGCGAAAGCCGCAACAATGAGCATGATTATAACATAAGAGCCAAGAATGCCCCGTTAGACTTGATCAAGTGGTTTAGATCTTTCACAATAACCTAGAGGTGGCAAGACGCGCGGGTATATGTGGTGGGCCGAAGGGTCTGGGTCGGGTCTAGCAGTGAACATTTTCATTACAATATTTACAGTAATAATTTTTTTTAAGTAAAACGACTAAGATAAACACTTTGATCATCTTTCAACCCGTCGACCATTTTGACCCATTTCCATTTTAGCTAGACTTTCATGTCACCCGTTAGGGACAAACCATAACCAATATACCATATCAACACCTTCATATGTAAATGGGGAAAATTTTCCACCTCTAAGATAATATGAAAGTCCTTGTTAATATATGCTCTTTGTGTATGGCAAAATAGCAAGGGAACCATATGTTATTTGTCAATGATGAGCCAAAACTTTCAGCATCATGGGTTTGATTTCCAGGACTTGTGCAAGAATTAATACGTCTGCAAAGTTCCTCTTGGTTTTTCGTAAATGTCTGATATTTGTTGAAGAACCTGAGATCTAATTAGCAGCATTTCTGCTATATAATCAACAATTCGCTCAATAGGAAGGTTCTTCCTAGAGAGAAGATTAGAAAACAATCGCCAACCTATTAATTCTTCCCTCCTTCAATTACAGTATGTGGATCAACGACCTTACCCAATGATCTACTCATTTTAAGACCCCTATCATCTAGCACAAATCCGTGGGTTATACTCCAGCACAGTGGCGGAACCATGAAAATGAGGACGGGGGGCAAAAAAAAAATTTTCTTGACAAACGTCGTTGTGCACACAAAAATGAAGATAGAGATATAAGATTTTTACATTATTTGGCTTCAAGGTGGGGGCAATTTGATTTTGTGGTGGGGTGCACTTAAATAAAAAGGTCCAAAATTTATTTTTTTTGCACCAAAATCTGATTTTATTTGGCGAATCATGGTGGGAACCGCGCCCCACAACTTATATGTAAATCCGTCCCTGCTCCAGAGCATATTGAGCTATTCCTACAATATTTATCAAATAATAATTTTTCAACAGATAAGTCATAATTATAATGCAATCAGTTCTAGATACCTTTGATTGCAGCGCTGGTTAATAAAGAGCTTTGAAACCAACCACGATGCCTATCGGTACCTTTAACATGTAGAACTGAAGCCATCTCTACTTTCTAAAACAACAACTCATGAAGATCCAAAAGTGTATCTTTGTTTAATAGGTCAATATACATGTCCAAATGAGCATAACTGATATAAGAACTGTTCGAATTTAACATGTAATCAACAGACCTGAATAGAACCAATTACATGTTTGAAAAAATATAATTGGATGTAAATAAATAATGATTGGTGAAAGACATTATTATCATATGAAATCGAGCAAGATCGGTACACATTACACCCATCATATGCTGAAAATATTAAGTTTAGTTTTTAGACCGTTACTGCAGCCATTTGACCCAGGCTGCCCTACCTCACTTGTGCCACTAACAGTCCCAACAAATGGGGTCTCGGCCAAGCCTGTAGAGGCGGTTATAGCTGGAGTGAGCGATGGAGATGATACTTCTTAGATATTCCTATTCTGCACTACATCATTGGTGCCAATAAGTACATAATAATATGATGCTCAGATCACAAACTCATAAACAATATATGCTTGATATTCCACTTACTGGTGATGTATCATGTACAGCCAAACATGTTTGAATTGAGTTCTTTCACCATAGTTGACATACTTTCTTCTTATTTCTTGTAAATTATCCACGTTTGTTGCTGCTTCCTGATTTCGTAGATGATAGTCCACATGCTAGAAAGATTAGTTGAGATACTGAAACAACTGTATGGCCGTCTGCTATAGGATCGATACCCATGAAGGATGGTTGTGTAACCATAGAATGGAGACACCAACAATTGCAATGCCCACATAACTACCTATTTCCTGCCAGATTTTGCAAGGAATACTTTTAGAAGATGGTATTTATTAAAGGCAGTTTTAGTCCATTTATCATTAATTGGGTCAAACATAAAAAAATAGCTTAAAAAGAAACGGATCAAACACCAACTATATGTCTTGTATGATAAAATCAAAAAAAAAGACACTAACCAAGTAGCGAAAGAGAACCCACAAATCTATGAGAGAGTAAGTGCTTTTACCAGGTGGTTTTCTCATTATATCACATCAACCGGGTTAAAAATCAATAGCAGTAGCAGGTGGACCGTCATTAACTAAATTAACCCACATAAGTTGCACATGTATCAGGCATTCTGGTATAGAAACATAAAAACAAAAAGACGCAGTGAATTACATGAATGGAAATGAAATAGGAAAACAAAATGACTCACAAACACAAACAAAAGCCTTTCAAAATGCATGCGAATTACTTTACTCTTCACTTTATTTATTTATTTATGTGATGTAATATGGAGCACAATTTTGAAACCTCCTCAGCTCGATTGACCACCCATACTTATTGCTCCTTGCTTTTCCTCGTCGACAACCAATGGAATAGATTCAGCCTATGGAATCGATAAACACCAACCTCATATCAGCTTAAGTAATCAGTTAAGTTGCATATTCATGATTTAGTTACTTAAGAAAGACATACAAATTAGCAGATAAACTTACCAATTTGCAGTACTTAAGAGCATACAAATATGGATTATGGAAGAGATTAAAATCTATAGTGATCAACAAATCTAAAATTATAATCCTAAAAAAACTAAAAAATGAAAATTCTCAGAGATAATGTTTTACAAAGCAATTGAAATTTGTTATATGGATTTTTACAATCGAATAGAGAAAGTTACCGTTAAGTTTTTACATGCATTAGATGGTCACGAACCCTCTTTACTCGTGCAGTTGGTCCCAGTCTTCCGGTATTCTAATGTGAAGTGCATTAATTCGTCATTATTTGTCCACGTGCACCTACAATGATAGCAGCCATCATTGAGTTAATATAAGGTATTCAAAAGCAGTAGCGGTATTTAAAAGGACGCAGTGGTGAGTAAATGTAACAGCGACATGTTATCCATAACATATTACGAAATAGTAGTTGCATAACCTGGTGTGATCGGGCGTGTGTGTCCAGTATTCGGGAGTGAGTTGGAACAACTTGACATTATCTGGCTATTTGCGCCTACAATGGCAGCAAGTATGCCTTACCATAAAATATTTGAAGCTAGAGTAGGTGGCCACTTGCCTGTGACCGAGGATCATATAGAGTTATTATGAGCTTACTCTCTGTATACATTTTTCGTTTGCCTATTTATATTCACTGAAGACCATGTACAAATAAGATAAAGGAGAAACGTTGTTAAATAAGTGTTCAAACGCATTTTCCAAACCATGGTAGAAATAAGTATTAGATAACCTGATGAGATTACAATTGCGCGTGTCCTAGAACCATATGAGGTGAATCTGTTTACTGGCAGATGCCTGCTCATACCTAAGACGATAACAACCATCTGTAAAATAATATAGGGTATTGTACTGGATTAGGACATTTAAGGAGTTACAAAGATCAAATGGTTACAGAGACGAGCTTTTGGTTTATCATAAACTGAGTTAATGAGATCTTTTAAAGTTTAAACACCAAGTTATGTTATATTGTGTTATGTGTAGTACTAATAGACTATTTTATTACGACACTGTAAAAACACAGAATAGCATTATCTTCTTTCGTTCTGATTTGATGCCTATAGCTATAGCTTTTATTGTTAGTTTTTTATACTTGAGTTGTTTTGAACTGGTGTATATAAGTTATAATCCAAATATGGCGTTATCAGGTTGTAGATGATAAGTTTCTAGTGTTTGGCTATACTTAAGTTGGTTATGACTATTTTACTTAGTAGTAGCTGCAACATAACTGATTAGTATAATCTTATCATTAAGGGTAATTTTATGAAGGGGTGTTTGGGATTGCCTATTTAACTACTCATTCAGCGTCACAACATAGCAGATAAGTGGCTATATTGAGCAATCATACATACTTTTTAGTCTTTTTATAAATGGAATTTTCTAATATCAGAACCGCATCCAAACACAGTCTTTTGAAATCTTTTATGTTACTGCAATGCCAAACACCCTCTAATTCAGCAAAAATCAGATATAAATAGCAAACTTGGCATCTTAAGGTTAGATAGTATGAAATGTTTTAAGGTCTTACAAACTTAAGTTGGTTATGACTTTTTTATTTCAACTTGCCTTAATAATCGACATGTGATGCATAAGTTGCAAGATTGTCAACACCTCGTCATAAGTACTCTCCTCCATGTTCATGTTGTTGTAGCTGCATGCTTGCTCTCTCTTTCACTTCCTCCCTTGTGCCTATATATATATAAATATATATGTTTTAAAAAAAAGGAAAAAAAAAAAGAAGAGGAATGACACTCTGTTGAATGAAGAGACTGCCTTTACGAACTTAACCGGAGGGACCGTATCTCCATTGCTATGCCACCCATCTAGCAGCTTCTCATATGCTTTATTGTTTAAATTGTGTTTCACATAAGTAGTGCTTTGCTGAAAACAAAACGATATTACACAACTAATAAGTCCCATAAACATAAGGCATGTTATATTTTGCAAAAAAGACATTTGAAGAATAAATCTTTTACAAATGTACAGGTGCCAAGGCCATCGACAACCTTTCCACTTTTTCCTTTGTATTTTGAATCACCTCCCTCACTACCAGCGGATTGTTTATGCCCTTTCAGCACTTCATACATCATTTGCGCCGTCTGATTTTTGTTGGTTGTTGCACTTCACATATCACCATGAGTTGTTGCTCCGTTAATGGCGTAATTTGACCAAGATCTGCATAATGATTCTTAACAATGCATACCTATAAAAGTGTTATAAAACATCATGCATAATGATTCAACCCAAACCTGTATTTACGCATTGCCCGGCCTGACTAAAAGTGAGTCGACAGAAAGTGTAAAGAGGAGGGCAGTACCTCAGTTATAACCAATTGCTGGACAAAGTATTTACCCGGAAACAAAGGATCCCTCAAAGCAATCTCCATTAAAATGCAACTAACTGACCACATGTCAATGGCTGCAGTATACTCTGAGCAATTGAGCAGCAACTTCCGATTTACACAGTTTTACCTTCGATAACATATTTCTCAATACGTGCTACTTAGATTGTGATAGTAGTAGAATAATAGGAAGAGCTACTATTTCAATAACATAAACTTAAGCCATAAATCTCACCAATTTGTGAAGCAAATCAGGCTATTCTGCAAATAAATTAAGCAAATGCTTTCTCATAGTTGCATCCAATATCATGGCATCTTTTCCCGGTACACCATACCACATTTTTGGAGCGCTGAAATGCATGTAATTCATTGAATATAGATGATGATCTTCCACATGCTGTTCTTCGAAAGATTTGAAAAAGAACAGGCACGAAAAAACAATTAAATATTCATAATATCCAATGGCGCATCGAACTGCCCAAGAACAGAAATAGAAGGCAATATCCACTCACCCAACAAAACACTGAAAAACACATTCCGACGTACAACCATGGCACCAAAACACCAGATATATCACTGATCGCATATGAAAGTAGTGATCCTGGAAGCGGTCGGAAGGTATTCAAGTTCCAACCAGATATAATGTACTTTTCATCTAAATCCATCACTTGGTGAGCCTCTTCTGGTAAACCAATGTTTTTATAAACATAGAAATGTACAAAACTAAATAATATTTAAATTGAGTACAAAAAAGACTTAATAAGATAATGAAAATAAGATGGTACTCTTGAAAGTTTCCACTAAAAGTGCTTGACTCCCTCAGTTCCATCTCCTCCTCACGTAGCTTATCGACATTATTCTTCTCTCGGTAAAGCTTATAGAACTCTCGAAAACGACTTACGTCTTGATTTCAGTCAAAATTAGCACCATCCCTCTTCACTAATTTTTGCTGCCAAATAATTTTTAGACAAAATACCAAACATGTCATTATGCATAACTAATTAATGGGTATATGTAAGCTGTCATCACCACGAAATCATACTTTGATCACTGTTTTCAAGCCCGTTTTCAACTGTAGCACACCCCTACCTTCACTATTGGGATCTAGATTTTGAGCCAATGTATAAGCATGCTCACATACTGTAACAGAAAAACAGTTTTTAGCAATGTTTACAGGTTATGTTTAGCTACTAAATCTAGTAAGTAAATGGAAAAAAAACTGCATACAAATTCTAGAAATGTTTGGATCTTCATCTTGTATTTCATCAGCTGCTCTTAGAATGGGATCGATGTCCCTAATGTTTGCAAGTACATTAAAAACTACATAATATATCTATGTATATGAATATAGAAGCATGCATTTGTAAAAATCAAACATAGCATTTTACATAAACACATACTTACCTCTTGTGATACCCTCCTAACATAGGCTGCAATACCAACTATTAACCTGCATGATTGCACAACCGCATCAAAGAATTTAGTAAGGCCAGCCAGAATTAAGACTATGTCAGCGATATTAATCACATGAGAGAGGTTGGCGATTGAGATGCTACTAACGTTCCACCAACCAACACTACCTTTCCAAGTTTCTTTTGTCAAATTGTAAGTAACAAAAAGATGTTATTTAGTCTCAATTGCCTAATGATACTAATGCTACTAATAATGACTGATATGTAAAAAGGTAAATAGTCTTGGAGGATATGAGGATATTGGCCAGTCATCTCCTTTAACTCCCTATTTCCAAGAAATCGTGCAGTCTCTGCTGACAGTTACTCACAGAGAAGATGCGAGAGAGTCTCGATTGAGGACCGCTGTGTATAAGACCTTAAATGAAGTTGTCAGGTGTTCCACAGATGAAACTACCATGGTTTTGCAGCTTGAAGTCACTTTCCTACGATAACATCAAGCAAAAAAATCAACAAAATACTTATACGAAAACCCCAATACTATCTTTATCAAATAAATCACAGTTTAATAAATTCCAATTGCATCTATTCGTATTTAACAATATCAAGATGACTCAAGTATGACTGTTGGTGGATTTTTCATGTATAATTAGTAAATAATAAAAATAAAAACATCAGTTCCAATCAAAATTCTCCAATAAATTTTAGACAAAATACCAAACATGTCATTAAGCATAACTAATTAAAGGATATACGTAAGCTATTATCAGCACGAAATCATACCTTGATCACTGCCTATAAATACATCAAGTAATCAGATGAAAGCAAAGACTTTATAGCGTACCTTTTAATTATGTGTTCAAAGAAGACGCTTAACCTCTAAAGAAAACGTCTAACCTGCAAAAAAAACACATGGTAACAAAGTTTCATCAGTAGGTTTTGGAGGGAGAAGTGTCGTACCTTTTATCAGTGAAACAAAAACCCTACAAATTGTCATGCATAGGTTTTATACTTATTATAAACTATATTTAAGGAAAAGATATGTATCATTAATACTTGGTAAACATTATATATTTAAATTTGCAGGATATAACTCAAAAGTTAAGTTGATCTAGTGGAAAAATTAATTATTGATGAACCACCAAGTCATAGGTTCGAATCTTGCTATATAATTTTTTACAATAATTTACTTGATCCGAATTATGTGGCATTAATTGAGATGACATGGAATTAAATGTGCTTATTTGATATTAAATACGAAATTAAATGTGCTTATTTGGTATTAAATACGATGACATGGAATTATGACGTTTAAAAAAAATAAATTATAAAAATTATAAAAACACTAAAATCAAATTAAATTTAAAAAAAAATGCCACATAAACACAATGATGACATGGAAATATGACATGGCATTAAGGGATGCCAAGTGGCATTTTATGTGGCATGCCTCCTATTATATATAATGTATATATATATATATATATATATATATATATATATATATATATATATATATATATATATATATATATATATATATATATATATATATATATATATATATATATATATATGGGATAACTTGGCTACAATTTTGTAGCCAATTAGTCTAATCCTTCATAAAAATACACTAGAATGAATCTGGGACCTACTGAGAAAGAATCGGACCACAAAAAGAATCAAGGACCCACATTATATGGCACAAAATTGTAGCCAATTAGCTACAATAAATTGTAGCTAATATATTCCTTATATATATATATATATATATATATATATATATATATATATATATATATATAGTAAAACCGTCCCTATGGACGGGTATGACTTGTGGTTTTTATTTTTAGGATTTAGTAGAACAAATAGATACTAAAAAGTAAATAAAAGTTAAATGAAACGGTTAAGATCTACAATTGATGTTAGCATAACCCATAAAACGGCTAAAAGTAGGTAAGTATTTTGATTTTTGGTTTTTATTTTTAGGATTTAGTAGAACAATTGTATACTATAAAGTAATTAAAAGTTAAATGAAACGGTTAAGATCTATAATTGATGTTACCATAATCCATAAAACGGCTAAAAGCAGGTAAGTACTTTGATTTGTGGTTTTTATTTTTTGGATTTAGTAGAACACATATATACTAAAAAGTTATTAAAAGTTAAATTAGACGGTTAAGAACTATAATTGATGTTACCATAATCCATAAAACGGCTAAAAGGAGGTAACTACTTTATAACATTTTGTTCTAAACAATATTAATCATGAACATCTTTTACATTTGATAATATTATTAACATTTATTATTATTTTTTTGTTTTTGTTAATTATGTTTATTTACTTATTCTATATAGGTGTTTCCAAATGATTTTTAACCAAATTTAGATGATGTTGAAGAATTTGAAATATCTGTAAATGGATTTATGGTTTGGTTTGATGTTCGTTGTGATGAGAATATATATGTATTGTCGGGTTACATAAAACCCAACACAAATGCACCCAAATCAACAACCGTAAACAAACAATCATAGGCACAAAATTAATGAAACTTACTTTGATGCAAAGATTACCGGTACAAATAATATGTTGAATCTTGCCAGGAACAAGCATAGATTTAAACTTAGCAGTGCATCGTGCCCTATGTGGTATATGCATATCCCCTATTGCCAACACCAACACCATCTTTTTTTCTTTATCTCAACTAAACCTTAACAAAAAAAAACACAATTTGTAATTTTATGAAATTGATCAACTGTTTGAATTAAGCTTTTATTTTATTGATCGGGTGTTGTATTAATCAACTCATGTAGTATCAGTTTTATAAAAAAAAAAAAAGTTTAGGGGGGTAATAAATTTTGATCGTGATTAACTATGAAATCGAATTTTGAGGAAAATACAAAAGCGACCTTATGTTTTGGGGGTTTTATGCTTTACTCCTTTGTAAAATGACTTGTTTTTAATAAAGTAAACCAAAAGTTGAAAGTGCAATGAAGCTACCCCTAACTATGGGGTTTTATGTTTTACACACATATACTACACCTGCATTTTCGAAATTCTAGGGACTGCGCTTGTAACTAAGTCAAACTGCAAAGACACTTTTTGGAATTTAATCTAACTTAAAATACACCGTTCGTCTTTTACATTGTATTAAAAATACACGCTGAGTATTAAATTAAAAATAAATATGCCCAATGTCTCTACTGTTCATTTTTTGCATCGCTGAAGGTCTCTTTGACTACCGGTCGTTAGTCATGGTTGTTAAGTACCCTATGTGCCTTGCACATGAGGGTATTTTGGTTATTTCATCGCGTTATGTTAATTAACCTTAGGGATGAACCGTGTAATTACTTCTAAAATTAACACCATCACCTCATCCACCCAGAGGCGAACCTAGGTCATACCTAGGTGGTTCCCGGGAACCACCTTAGAAATTGAAAACCTTTAGAAGTTTTGTGTTCAAAATTTAAGGACCTACCTTAGAATTAAACTGGGAACTACCTTGCATGAAGATCAGAAGAAAATGAGACAAAGATGCCTTAAAAAGATGATACTAAACGAAGCTTACAATCTTGCTTTAATGGAGGTCTTTTGGGGAGGAATGAAGTGAAATGAAATGATGGGTTTATGTTTGTATATTTTTTGATTTTTTTCTAAATTCAGTGATGATTGTGGTGGTTATTAAAAGTTGGTCGGAGGTGTTGGTGTGAAAGGTTGGTGGTGGATGGTTGTAATGGTGGTGGGTGGTGGTGCATGGTTGTAATGATTGGTGGTTGTGAGTGAAGATGATGAAGAAGGAGGGTGGATAAGATGATGGTGTTAATTTTATGAGTAATTACACCGTTCTTCTCTAAGGTTGTATCACCAAATTAATTAAGATAACGCAGACAAATGACAAAAATACCCTCACGTGCAAGGCGCATGGGGCACTTAACAACCATTGACTAACGACCGGTAGTCAAAGGGACCTTGAGCGATGCAAAAAAATGAACAGTAAAAACCTTAGTCGTATTTATTTTAAATTTGGGACTCAGCGTGTATTCTTGATACAGGTTAAAAGAAAAACGATGTATTTTACTCACAAAATTATAAGTGATATGAAATTATGTTTAAATATCATTCCGTCATAACGCACAAGTACTAAAATTCTAGTTCAACTCATATTTTGACCTGGATGATATTATTAAACATCTTGTAGCTAGGAATTTGAGATTATCATTTAAGATTGGTTTAATAGTCAAAATCAAGGTTTTCAAGATTTAGATCCTATTTAAAATCGTTTTTTTTTTCAAGATCAAAATCGCAAAATCTGATCGAAATCTTAAGATCATACTCTAATGTCATTTTTTTAATAGTCTTTGTAATATTATATAAATCCACAAATGATTATATATCATAAACATAAATGTTTCATATAAATGTTGTTCTAAATTATGATTATGAAATATTAAAAAAAAATAACATGTTGTTTTTTAAATCCTACAAAACACAATTCGTAAATTTGTAGTTTTTTAGTTTGTGGTTCGAGAAAGGTAAAATCGGATCGGATTAAATCGTAAGATCTTATGGTAAAGATCAAGATCCTATTAGATTTTAAACTTGCAAAGATTCAATATAAGATCGAAATCATTTTTACTTTGCAATACCGTAAAATTGTAAGATTCTAAAATTAAGATCCGAATCTTAACAAAGATAGTCAAAAGCAATACACTAAAGCTTGATGTGAAGATCGAGGTCCAAAAATTTAGACATATGGATGCATCTCAATATATGAATCAATTCATACTCACAGATCTGTCATCTCCCATCTTCGCCGCTGCCGCTGTAGTTGTTGGCGTCACTGCTGTCTTCTGCTCAGATCCGTTACCATCTGGTCTCTTCTGCTCAGATCTGTTGTGGTCCGTCATCGATGGCTTGCTGCTGCTTTGGGTCTCGACTTTAGATCTGTTTTGTTTAGGTCTGGATCCTTTAAGGATGCTCAGTTTTATCTTTTATGTATGTTTTATGTACTTTTGTCAAGCTACATCTTCATATAGTTGTGTCTACCAAAAGCTCACTTTGGTGATTCCCCCACCCTTGTATGGTGTTGCTATTGTCTGTCACAACTATTATGGTGTATGTCTTGTTTTGGCTTAACTTGTTACCTTGTGTATTTTGTTTGGCAAGTCGGTTCTGATTTTGCCCATTATATTCGATGTAACTTGTTGTGTTCAAATTACCTCCATTTGTGAGGTGTGAAATGAAATGTTATCTCTGTTCAAAAAAAGTTGTACAAACCTATTATAAACCTCTATAGCTGGTTACACTATGTTTTGGAATCATATTTTGCCACTTAACCGGCCAGCTACTATTATGAGTGAATTATTGTACTTGACAAGTCCAACTATTGGATAATACCAATACGAATGAACGTGTCTTTATTACACTTTGACATATTATTACTTAAAAACACAAAACGTAAATCATATATGAGCATCTTATTATTCCGAAAATGCATATTTCTGGATATCGGGATCTTGTTCGAATTGACACATACGTTTCTCATCCAAATAAACCCATGCTTCAACCCCATCACCTTCTTGATCATCCATCATGATCACCAAATTTTGAGCTTCCATTATTCCCGTGCTTCTCCACACCGGCTTACCCCAACCAAAATCAGCTCTGTGGAATGAGAACTTGCACCATGAACTGAACAAGTAGGCGTTTACACCGTTATTGGTGACATATTCATTGGACTGCACAAGTGGCTTTAATAAAACCTCATAATCTTTCCCACCAGGCGTTACAGCTTTAGCATAATTATCAATATTTTTGATTGACTCATGCAAGAGGTCATAGAATTCTTGGAGACCAATGTTTTGTCTTTCGCGAGGGTCAATTCGGGCATTTGCTAGAGTGACAAAATTACCACATAAGTTATTAGAAAACTTAGGGACTACTATATTTCTTAAGTTAACTGCTTGGCCGATAGTGGACACTTTGAATTGTCCATTGTTTGCTTGATCTAATCTCACAAAGGCTTTCCATAATAGTGACTCGACAACTTGTACCTTTGAGGGCCTATGACTCTCGTTATGTTTAACTTTGAGTTTTTTTCTCATCTCTGAGATTGCTTTCCCTTTAAATAAAAAAGTTCTAACCGAAATATTTGCCCTCACGCTTGAGCTTATATTTATGCCAAGATTTAGACCTTTTTTTGGATAGTAATGAGCCAAAATAAAATTAGGAGAATGTTCACCTAATTTGAATGTATTGTTTTCTATTTCTTGGCTTATAGTGGCCCAAGTATCAATGAATGTGCACATAGTTGACATATCTGCGAATCTATGTGAAAAACTCATGCTAAGAACAAAACCACCGCACTCGAAACTTGTGACTTTAACAGATAACAATGGATGATGAATTTCACCAGCTTCATGGAACTCACACGCGAGAAATTTGTTTAGCATACTAAGTTTTAACTCCCATGCAAGGCCTAGAAATTCTGTGAGTCGGAAATTTGCTTTGGCTTGGACATATAGAGCACCTTGATCACTACAATCGATGAACGATTTATCATGCACATATCTCCCGGCTAACGGGTAAAAGCTAGTTAATGCTTTTGATAGTGAGATTTCCAAATGCTTAAAGATGTTGACACTATTATCACTTTCCAATGCAGAGTAGTAGAGAACGATAGGTATGTTGGTGTCCTGTTGTTGCTCATCAAAGAAAGATATGTTATAGTTACGAAGGGTGGATGGAGTTGGCGTTGAGGGTTTTAAGAGCTTTGAGGCATTGTTTTTTATCTCCATTTTTGTGCTTAAATGTTTTGATCCTCCAAAGCTCTATTTATAGCAGTTCTCCTGTACTCTAGTCAAGATTGCATTAATTCATATTGTAACTAATAGTAAATTGAAAACTTGTTTTGGGACCAAAAAAACAGTGAACATTTTGTTTTCCTAAAACTTGTAAACTTGGAGCGGCTACACGTAATATTCTTTTAAGATTAATAATTTAATATATACTTTGTAATACATATGCTTACAATCATGTATGAGTGATACGTTAACCTAAATATTGTGGATTAAAAATGTGAAACTATTACACTCTTTATCCATCAAATTCTCATTTGATTGCTCAAATGAGAAGTGAACAATTATTTTAAAACATACCAAAATAAAATTGTGAACTTTAATTTTGAGACGCATGGAGTACTAAATTTTTGGGTTTTGTTAACAACAACCTATTGGGTTGTGTTTTAATATACCTTAATTAATTTTTTTTCCTTAAATGAACTAGTATATTTCATAATGATATATATTTTTCATTTTAAACATGGAATGTGATGTTAAAAATAAAACTTTTAGTGTTCATTTAATGCAAAATTTTTAATTAAGGTATTTGTGGTTAACAAAACCCAATTTTTATTTGTCTTTCTATCTATACTACTATATAAAGCATTTAAGTTGTGGGCTTCACAAAAAATTAAGATAAGGTGCTCCAATCATTGAATGACATGTGTCACTTCTCTAACTAAAAAATAACAAAAAGGAAGGAGCTCTAACAAACTAAAATAAGGAGCTCCAGTAATTGGGTGACACATGTCACTTCTTAACTAATTAATCACCTTTATTTTTTAATTTAAATATCTTTTAATTCGTTTAAATTTTTTATGATATAATTTCATCATATTTTTTAAAATTTTTTGCTCTTTAATTCAACATCAATTTTGATATATTTTTATGAGTTTTAAGTTTTTACATTTTTAGTCGGTTTATTTTATTTTGATTCAAATTTTTATAACTTTAACACTTATTTCAATCAATACAAACTTTATTTATCAAAATCATTTATTTTTGGAAAAGTGTTTGACGGGTAAGAGATTGTGAATGTCTTTTTATATGCGGGAATAATGATGTCACGGAAAAGATACGGAAAACCCAAACAAACACATACAACTAACACATATACATTTGGAGTGTTGTGAAATGAATTCACTAAGCGGGTAGGGAATTGCGAGGAGAGTTGGATTAACAATTCATTTACTATAATTATCGCCGCCGCTATGCGCAGGTATCCAACTAGTTTTTCCAAATGGGAACTCTAAAAAAAGAAATGAAGCTGATGATGATTTGTTTGTCTATCTTGATTCAAACAAAGAAACATCACATATATTTATATTCATTTTGATTTTTGAATAACAATCTTGATTTGATCGTCACCACATATAGAATCAAGGCAAAAGTTTAATATAGATCTCAAATTTACCATAAATCCAATAAACCAATCATAGCCATTCATTTTTCTAATCAAAAAAATAAAATAAACTTTCACCATTTTTTTAGAAATTAAATATCTCGCAAACCGTTAATCGTTACGCGAAAAAAACCATACCATCGCAACGAGAATTAAATTATCTTTCTATAGATATGCACTTATATATATTTTTAACGATTTTTTTTGGAAATTTCGGCCCAGAAAAATTATATATGATTTGTGAAAATCATATATGATTCGATTTTTACAAATCATATATGATTTTTTGAAAATCATATGTGATTTGTAAAAATCATATATGATTTGTGAAATCACATGTGATTCGATTTTTACAAATCATATATGATTTTACAAATCATATATGATTTTTTTTGGCGGAATTTTTGAAAAAAAAGTTTGTCAAAAATATAGAGAGGTGCATATCTATAGAAAGATAATTTAATTCTCGTTGCGATGGTGTATTTTTTGTAGTTTGAAGATTTACCATTTGCAAGATATGTTGTTTTTAAAAAAAGGGTGAAAATGGTCTTTTTATTAATTTTGATAAAAAAAAAATGGCTAAGATTGATTTATTAGATATATGTCAAATATGAGATTTATATTGATCACAACTCATAGAATCAAACCAAGCAAACTGGACTTGTTTTGAAGGACCAAACCACATAAACCAAACTATACAATATGAGTTGAGATTCGGTTTGATTAATGCCAAAGTATTATTCTAGGCTACACTCATTAATATCCATTTAAACATATGTTTTATCAACAAACGAGAAAAATAAAAACACATATAATTTAATACATCTATGAACAAAACCGTAGTTACCTAAATCATGGTTGCCACAAGAAAACTATGGTGAGGTATGAGATTAGGTAGAATGATATTATTGTTGGGTGGTGAGGTATGGATGAAGTATGTGTACCCTAACCTACTGTCCCAACGTATGATTCAATTTCTAATAACGGCACTTTGGCATTATGATTCGATTTACTTTGGCATTATCTTGAAGTTGAAGCTACCGAGTTCAAAGTTATTAAATGTATAATTTTAATCGTTTGTTAAATTTAAATATGATTATCAATAATTCAATAAAGGTTTTAGTGGCTATTTTGTTGCAATGGAAGATTTAGTGATTACCGATAACGAGTGCATAAACCGACATTTAAGGTCTTGGGTTGATCGTTGGGAATGCAGTAGGCGTATAAAAATATGAAGAGAGAGCTCGAGTTAATGTGGAGTTCAAGGCTACGGCTTACAAGCATCGTCGGATGAAGATTTATGAGGTAGATGAAGCAACTACATATGAGAACTCAGGGAAATTCTTGAGTATTTAGAAATTCGGAATTTAAAATTCCTTCACGTGTTTGATTGACATAAATTTATAGTATTTTGAAATATGTCCCAATGTTTGTTATTGCAAATTTTTCAGTAAGTCATAGATTTACTTTGATTTAAAAAGGAAAGCAACATAAACAAAAAGGAAAAAATTGGTATAAATAGTATTTTGGTCATTTATAACAAAAAGTGTTTCCAAGTAAATTGAAATTTATTACTTTTGAAATTATTCATTTTTTGAAAGCATTATAATTTGCCCCATTTTGCTAATTTATGACATTTTTTTTTGATCAAATTTTAATGTCTTTTATTTGGCATACCAAACATAATATTGCTTTTTAAAGATTATATTTAAAGGTGGGGTGGGTGGTGGGCGGTTTTTGCGGTTCGATTCTAGTATGATACTTACTTTCAAAGATTTTAGCATGCTATATTAAAGGTGGGCTTATATAAAAGGTGGTGCTTTTTTTTTCGATTTTAGTATGCATACCAAACACAATATTGCTTCTTAAAGATAAAATTATATAAAAAGATATATAAAGGTGAGGTGGGCGGTTTCTTTGGTTTTTCGTATGAAACCAAAAACCGCCCCAAACATTCGGTCTTTATAAAAATCAAAACCACTACTGTCGGTTTATATATTGGGCGGCTTTTTTTATTCGGCTTTTTCGGCTTCGATTTGATTTATCAGTTTTTATGCTCACCTACGCCTGAAGGTTTTATCCTCGTTATCAACCTTTATATTAAAGTTAACTCGCTTATGAGTTCTACGTCATTATTTTGTAGTCAATATTCGGTTAGTGCACTCATTAATATGTCTATATAGAATGTGAAGCCTAAAAACCATTCTTGTAGAGTTGTAGACCACCACCTAAATAAAAGAATGAATCGTGGTGACAGTAATAGACTAGATAGGATTTAACACAAACACTGTATATACATCTGGTTACGAATTACATATTGAAAAGTCATAAACATCATACAGATCTGGTATCAAGTTACATATATAGATATACGTGATCTAGAAAAATAACTCCGAATCCTTTCGTTTGTGTTAAATCCTATCATAAACTTAAACTATAAGCACGAATATCTGTTAGCTTATTAGCTTAAATGGACGAAGGGTCTTTAGGGTTAATAAAATTCTTATTATACTCCATAAATAATTGGGTCAATTTCATATTAACCCAAACTAAATATCATAATGTCACATTTACCCAAATCATGCTTTAAGTATATTGTACATCATGTATTCAAAACTTGTATTTTAGGTATATATATATATATATATATATATATATATACTAGTGGCAAAACCCGTCCGATGGACGGGTATGACTTGTGGTTTTTATTTTTAGGATTTAGTAGAACAAATAGATACTAAAAAGTAAATAAAAGTTAAATGAAACGGTTAAGATCTACAATTGATGTTAGCATAACCCATAAAACGGCTAAAAGTAGGTAAGTATTTTGATTTTTGGTTTTTATTTTTAGGATTTAGTAGAACAATTGTATACTATAAAGTAATTAAAAGTTAAATGAAACGGTTAAGATCTATAATTGATGTTACCATAATCCATAAAACGGCTAAAAGCAGGTAAGTACTTTGATTTGTGGTTTTTATTTTTTGGATTTAGTAGAACACATATATACTAAAAAGTTATTAAAAGTTAAATTAGACGGTTAAGAACTATAATTGATGTTACCATAATCCATAAAACGGCTAAAAGGAGGTAACTACTTTATAACATTTTGTTCTAAACAATATTAATCATGAACATCTTTTACATTTGATAATATTATTAACATTTATTATTATTATTTTGTTTTTGTTAATTATGTTTATTTACTTATTCTATATAGGTGTTTCCAGCTGATTTTTTAACCAAATTTAGATGATGTTGAAGAATTTGAAATATCTGTAAATGGATTTATGGTTTGGTTTGATGTTCGTTGTGATGAGAATATATATGTATTGTCGGGTTACATAAAACCCAACACAAATGCACCCAAATCAACAACCGTAAACAAACAATCATAGGGACAGAATTAATGAAACTTACTTTGATGCAAAGATTACCAGTACAAATAATATGTTGAATCTTGCCAGGAACAAGCATAGATTTAAACTTAGCAGGCAGATCAGGTGCCCTATGTGGTATATGCATATCCCCTATTGCCAACACCAACACCATCTTTTTTTCTTTATCTCAACTAAACCCTAAAAAAAACACAATTTATAGTTTTATGAAATTGATCAACTGTTTGAATTAAGCTTTTATTTTATTGATCGGGTGTTGTATTAATCAACTCATGTAGTATCAGTTTTATAAAAAAAAAAGTTTAGGGGGGTAATAAATTTTGATCGTGATTAACTATGAAATCGAATTTTGAGGAAAATACAAAAAGGACCTTATGTTTTGGGGGTTTTATGCTTTACTCCATTGTAAAATGACTAGTTTTAATAAAGTAAACCAAAATTTGAAAGTGCAATGCAGCTACCCCTAACTATGGGGTTTTGGCTATGTTTGGCACACAAGATTATGGAGAGATTATGTTTATTTTTAAAAAAATAAGTTACTTAAAAAATAATCTTTGTTTGGCAGACATAATTTATAAGAGACTATAAAAACAATAATCTTTTATAATCTCTGAAAATAAAAGGTTACTTCATGTCGCTTATAAAAATAATCTCTTTTTATAATCTTTTTAAGCACCATCACCAGCATCAGCAACAGCACCAGCACCAGCATCAGCACAATCTATTTTTGCCACATCACCAGCATCACTCCCTGTCACATCAGTGTCACATCAGTTTTCTCTTCCCAAGACTACACTCAATCATAACTTGCTAGTGGTGACCACAATAGCGACCGTAACTTTTTTTTTTTTTTCTTTTTCTTCTTTTTTTTAACTAAAATTCCATTCATAGTTAAAAACATTACAATAACAATTCAACTATAAAAAAATAATAATAATGAATAAAAATAAAAATAAAAAATTACGATAACAATGCAACTAAAAAAACATTACGATAAAAACACTCATATTTTCAATAATTTTTGCTTTGTGGGTATCCAATGTTCAAAAATCACCACATACAAAAATCACCACATTAAAAATATATATATATATACAAATGTAAATGTAAACATTTTTTTTTCTTTTTAATAAAGTTTCATTCATAATAAAGCAAACAAATCAAACTAAAAAGAAAAGAAAGAGTGATTTGTAAGAAGACACGTTTCTTTTATCTTTATCTTTACTATATATAAAGCATTTAGGACTTTTATTTTTAGAAGTCTTAAAATTTTTAAGCTTACACAATTGCTATTATTAGTAATTTTTGAAATTAAAATATTAAAAACACAATAATTACAATAATTGCACATTAAATTATAGTAACATTAAATTGGATGCATGTTTCAATAATAAAATATAACTAATATAATGGATTTAATATGTTTATAGTTAAACTTAATAACTTTTTATAATTTTGATAATATGGCATATTAATTCTAGAAACTATCATCTTTCATAGAAAATCGTTAAATTCGGCAAAAAAAAAGTAAAATCAGAAAATCGTTAAACACAATTCGCCTCCGTCATTTTCCCTCATCCTATATTACATTGTAGAAACATATTTTCACCATACTATATTACATTGTAGAAACATAAAAATAGCAAAACCAAATCAACAACTAAATAAAGCTCATCCTAACGCTCATCCTTCATTTTCCCTCATCCTACCGTTTCTTTTATACCGGAGACCGCCGTCGTCGTCTCTACCGCTCATCCTTCATTTTCCACAAAACATCAAAAAGGTTCCATTAACTTATCAACAACTAATGAGTTTTGGGATTTGCTTATTTATTGATCTGCTGTTATATATTATAAGGTGTTTGAGATTTATATTTTTTTTAAAGGAGATTTTTAAATTTGCTTATCTTTTTTTCTATATAAAAATAAGCAGATAAGCCCTTAAAGCAACCCAACGTTCAAAAATTTCATGGGAGGTGTGCATATTTACTCGGTTGGCTGACAAACCGAGTAAATGAAAAAGTTGGGTGTTTGATCGGTTGTGTTCGGTTGGGCTAGCAAAGACAACGCGGTCGACTACTCGGTTGGGGGGCAACCAACCGAGCAAGTAACCATCCATTAGCATTAGTCTTAGAACTTTTTCTATTATGAAACATAAACATAAATATGGTAGTTGTTAATTAAAAAGTTCAAGATATGATAATGCAGGGAAGGGTGGGTGGGTGCGTGCCTCCATAGAGAAAAAGAATTATAGTTTTTAAAAATTAGCGAAGTTTGTCCTATTAACAATAATTTTCTGACTCCGCTCCTGAATATAGATAAGATGACATGGTACCTTTTTATGTTTCATATTATACAAAGATGAAACACAATGATACAAGTATAACGCGGCAAGCATATATTGACCCTCGAAAGGAGAGTTACAAAAATCGACATAGTTTTAGCGCGGCAAGCAATTGTGAGGGAGAGCAAAGCATTTGCTCTCTATCTGTTTTGTCTTTTAGCAAGGCGGCAAGCAATTGAGAGAGAGAGCGAAGCATTTGCTTTTTGTGTATTTTGTCTTTTAGCGAGGCGGCGAGCAATTGAGAAGGAGAGCAAAATATTTGCTCTCTGTGTATTTTGTCTTTTAGCAAGAATATGTGGCTGAAATGATGGAGAGCAAATGGTTTGCTCGCACAAAGTTTCGATTTTGATAAACTTAGATGATTTTAACAGGTATCCGAGTTTTGACCAATTCACCCATTTTGTACTTAACTCGGGTGTTTGATTACCCATAACCAACTCGAATGATCACCTTTTAAGTGAACTATGATTTTACAACACTCACATATTTTTATTTCCAGTTTACAACCATTATACGCGAAAAGAAACAAGCACTTATGACCTTATTGCACCTAGACGGCACCTTGTTACAAGATACCCCGTTAGAATAACGAATTGACTTGTATAAAAGAAAATACTGAATTTAACCGATAAAGTACCAGATTACAAAAGGCCACACAGACGAGGCCTTGAACAAATTTGTCTTCCGTTGGATTTTACTAGAGCCATCATTCCAGCAGTTGCACCCGCACAAATTACTGAAGATATCACACTCTGAGCATTTTGTCCTGCTATAAATTTGAAGCCACCAAAAGAGCAAAAGAATGAATACTCGAGAAACGTGGGGTGTTTAGATGTACATTCTGATATACTAATTATGCTATCCGTTAATATGGAGTTCAAACTTTACCTCGGTTAAGAGTGATGGATGTAACCGTCAACCCTCCAATCAATAAAGCTGATGCCACCGGAAATAACTGCAAAAACAACAAATATATTTAGTACTATTGTTTAAATGGTTTACCAAACGAAATATAACTTAAGAACACAGATCATATGTATAAAACCGGGACATATATTTGATAACTTACGGTCGTGATTCAAATTTGTTTAGCTGAAATGGGGAAGGACTATTTCCATTCACAATATAATTTCCGCTAATAAGGTCAATCGCGTCCTGAAAAAAACATGGAATAGTACCTAAGAAAAAGATGTATGCAGCTATTACGAAGGCCAGATTGGTTGCTCGTATAAAAAAAGCTTGCCTGTCGAACTCCATCTTGAAAATTATTTAAATAATATCTTGAAAGTGCACTTATCCCGTCTTTGATTAATCCAGAAAGAGTTTGCTTCCCATATCTGTGAAATTTCATTTTCAGACAAGATTTCTTAAAAGCGAAATAAGAGAATTAACAAGTCTTGATCTTTGTTTTGACGTTACCTGACAATGTCTCCTTTTAAAGCATCGGTAACAGAATACTCGAGGCTGATCTCGTCTCCTTGGTTCACCCACACTATCCCAAAAATTTTGCAAGATATTAATAGCAAATACACATATTTTAATCGATAAATGACTGTGTGGAAAACTATAAGGGGGGTTGAATAGTTTTACTAATTAAAACTTCCTTTTAATCTATTTAGATCGACTTATGTCAATCTATTTTGATCTGTGTGTTGCATGTTGATAAACAAGCATATAAAGGTAAGTAATGAAAAGATAATAGTAAGAAGCACAAAACCACAACGCAAGTATTTATAGTGGTTCGGCTACAAGGACACCTTCCTTGCCCTACTCCACTCCCCGAGTCACCTACTCGAGAGTTCGTAATCACTACACCAATCTCCTTATGGCGGAGAAGCCTTCACAACGTCGCGTACCCTTTTTCCGGTGCTAGGCTAACCACCGGGTTCTTTCACTCCAAGGTGAACCACACCTACACAACGTCGCCTACCCTTTATAAGGTACTAGGCTAAGTACCTAGTTCTTTCACTCCAAGGCTAACTACACCTTCAGAACGTCGCCTACCCTTTATTAGGTACTAGGCTAAGCACCTAGTTCCATTGCAATGGAGGAACTACTACCACACTACACCAACGACTAATCCCAAAGGAGATCTACTCCTTTACAACATCATCAAGGATATCAATATCCTTGGATCTAAAACTAGTCTATCTTGTACATCAAAACACACCATATCGAATGTACATCTAAGGCACCTTTCACTAATGCCTTTGACTAGATCTACAAGACACCTTTCACTAATGTCTTGTGTCTTGACTTCTAAGCATCTTTCACCAATGCTTCTAGTCTTGACTTCTAATCACCTTTCACTAATGCTTCTAATCTTGGCTTCTAAGCACCTACCACAAGTGCTTATGGTATAGACGATAGATACCCTTCACTAATATCTTCGTCTTGACTCTTGAGACATCTTTCACTAATGTCTTCAACACTACACTTCTTTGAAGAAAGAAAGGAATCATCAACAAGAATACTTCAGTAGCCTTGATGATGAGGAAGCATGGCAACTCATGGACTTGAGCTTGCTCGACTTCAAAGGTGATGATCTTGCCTTTAAGAGGAACCTAAAAGATCACACAAAAACAAAACTACAAACATAGATCTCTTGGATCTGAGGTTAGTGAGTTTTACACTTAGAGAGAAAGTGTGTTAGAAAGGGGTAAGAGATAATGAATAAATAGCTAACTATTTATAGAGGAAAAATCCTACTGTTCCCCGGATCCCACGGATCCCTTCCACAAGGGATCCGTCTAGCGTTAAGCTAGGGATCCGTGGGACGCTCCCTTTTACCCATGGGTATTTTGGTTATGGGTCATGGGTCATGGGTTGAACCATGGATCTTTAGCTAGATACAATGTATCTTTAAGTGCAATGCACTTGGTCACTTGGGTATGGGTTGATCCATGGGTTATGGATATTATCCATGTATGATATAAGCATGATGTCATGCAATGGGTTATGGGTCAAGCTCCATGGGTCATGGGCTTTGGGTTGTACCCAACTACATTCAATGTATTTGCCCAATGGGTTGTGATACTTAAGTTTCTACCCATTTATATTACCTAATATACTACACACTAGTTATGTGTATATTTTACCCAAATATGTAAACACTAGGTGTTGTACATATGTATTACTAAATCATAAAATCACTTATACTTGTTTTAGTGTTTTATGTGAAAATGTGAATATGTTATAAACTAATAGTTCAAACCATTTACGTATTTTATTTGTTTCGTTAAAATGATTTTACGTTTGTTATCGACAAAACATTAGAAGATCGTAAAATATAAATAAACGTTTTTACGGCTTATTTGTATTAACAGACTGCATATGATAATACTTTTGGCCCATACGATGTCTGAAAAGTTCAAGATCTTCATCCGCTGTAAAAGTACAACTGAAGTCTGATGATGTTAGTGCGCACATCCGCTGCAATTGCTGATTCAAAGATATCCGTGCTAGATAGTTCTGCATATAAAGCAAAGGACTTTCATTTTTCAAAGATATCCATGCTATAGGTGGAAAATTGTGACTGGGGTGGGTAATGGGTCAAAATGGGTCAATTCAAGTTGACCTACCCGAATGCGTTTTTCTTAAAGTCTACCTTTTTTTAACCATATTTTGGAGTTTGCCCTTTCGACTCGATGTCTATATAGTCTAGCTCTAAAACTTAACTTTCGAAGTTTGCCCGTTCGACGCGTTTAAAAATTGGGTCAAAGCCTCAACCTCAAGATAAAAATTTAAAGCATAAATGTGTTTTGTCGAACCTGGGTAACATTGGTTCGATCAAGGCAATCAATGCAGTTGGATCGAATGACTCCATTCTGCTCGGCTATCAACTCTCCTTCTGAGGTTTGCAGAAAGTATCTGCTCAACTGGAACAGTGAATATCATAAATGATATAATGAAAAAACCATCATAGCTCTATGTACGGAGACTATTTCAGGATAAGAGCGTGTAGATCGTATAGTCAAGTTTTGCTAATACCCGTGTTTATCAAAGTCATCGGCTATTTCATCATATAGAAGCTTCAAACTTTCAAAATTTGAGCCGCCGCAGCGTTGATGGAAGTCAAATGAAACGAATCTGAATCAATAAAAGTCGCATTAACTTACAAAATCCTACCTATTAAAGCATATTCTTAAACGGGAATGAAGAATCACCTAACGTCTGGAAGCTTTTCCATTTCTGCGGCATATGCTTGGTTCAAAAGGCCCTCGTTACCATGCTGCACGCAAAGACAATAACAAAATACGATCACCATAATTGTGGAGAACATGACACCTGATAAGATGCAATCAAGTTATAATGCTTTTGGTAAAACTCTTACCTTATCAGTCAAGTCGACAGCAATAATATCTTTGTATCTTTGTAAAAGATCACGAAAGTGGCGTTTCACGACCACGGGCTGCAGGCATTTACCCAAATTATATTCAGAGAAACCCGATTATATTCTCATTATAAGTTAAACAACAAAGTATTTCATGATCCACATCCAATACCGTATCTTCATGCTCAATAATAGCAAGACGAGGTTTATAGCTCAAATCAACAATTTGCTCCCACAAGAGTGGAATTGAACCCCGGGCCTGAAATCAAAAATTAACTTCAGTAATCAAATATTTCGTTCGGTTTTGACAAATTCAGTTCGGTTATAAGTTTGGTTCTGTTCAGGTTCGGTTTTCGGTTTATTCGGTTATTACCCGACTCATGAACACCCCTAATGTTACGTCAAAGAGGTGGTAAAATGAGCGGGTTGGGCGAGTATGGGCTACGGTTTAAACGAGCTTGGGTTCAAATAGGTACGGGCTTAAACGGACATGGGCTAAACATGCACGAATCAAACGAGTTCATCTTATACGAATCGCTTTTAGAAAAACCCTAAAACAACAAAACATATTCCTCAAACGTAGCACCTAATTTATATTTAAAAATTAAATATATTATAACTATAAATTTGTCTTTAAAAATAATTGTAATATGCTATAATCGAGAGAAACTATGTGCCTGTTAATGCCCATGTAACTATTAAATGGGTCATAAATGCCTTTTTTTTTCTTTTCTTTTTTTTTTTTTTTTTAAAGCAAAATGTGTCTGAATCTTTTACAAATTAACTTATTTTTTTATTTTTTGCCGAAATTACCACTTTTAGTTACGTCATGACACGTTGTCATTTTCTTCTTTTACTTTTTTTATCACTCACATATCAAAAGCTTCTTTACTAATCACTCAAACTAAAACTTTATTTTTTGAGTCTGATCATACCTGATTAAAAAATAAACTCAACACAAAAACCAATTAAAATTAAAAAAAAACACAAAAACAAAAATTGCTCCTTGGCTCAAGCCAAAGGCTCCACTCACGTCTTAGCATCTGAGGGGTCTAGTATGATGGCTTGGGCTTGGCGTCGTGCCACATGAATGAATTTGGCGTGGGTAAAAATAAAGATCCCGGTTAAGATTTCACATTAAACATATTTTTTGTAAATAATCTTTAAAGACCGGTTTGTAAATAATCTTTAAAGACCAGTTGCCTTTAAAGACCCGTTGCGGATGTTAAAAGGCAACTAGTGCATACATGGGCGGTATCAAAATTTTTTTTAAGAGGGGGCAAAAGTTGAGAGTAAATGTCAAGTCGGGCCATGTCACTAACTTGACCTTTGTTGATGTAATGACAGTGATTTTACTTTGAATGAAAGTGAACTTGTTTTGCTAGAACCTTAACTAGTTGTTATTATATAGAAAATATTTAGAACGTACTTACTTTTTCTGATCGATATTATCACGAATAGAGAAAGCGAAAATATAAATTCATATTACAAAATATAAAATAGCACAAAAATCGAACAGTATATCATCTCTTCTAAAGTAAAGAATGTCCTTAACCGATAGACTAAAATGTAGGTATTGGTTAATGTTTTACCATTATATTCTCTTACGGGGGCCGAATAAAATTGTGCATCATGATCATCTAAAGAAAATCAACATTGATAAAAGTCTTAACATCTACTAGGAACTTTGTGGGGGCAATTACCCATACTGTCTCCATTGTAGTACCGCCTCTGAGTGCATACTCATTCCGTTCTAAAGTAAATGTCGATGCTGTTATTTTTGAGATGTTATAAAATAAATGTCTAGATTTAGTTTCAACCAATTAAATTGTTTCTAAGTTGGTATGTACTATTTTGCCAAATTTAGAGGTGTGCAAAAACTGGTAAAATTATTGAGTACTAAAATTTAGTTTTGGTTCAAGTTTCAATATGTTGGTTCTTGGTTAGCTGAGGTGTAAAAGATAAACTTTGGATATGTTTTTAGTCGTTATCTTATCTTTGGACTATTCTATGTGGTCAATTTTAGTTAGGAGTGTTCATCAGCTCGGTTAATTTTTTTTTCTGGGTATAACCGAGAACCGAACCGAACCGAATTCAAATTTGACTAAACTGAACCGAAAACTGAAAACCGAAAACCAAATCCCCAATAACCAAAAACCGAACCAAATAATCCGAATTACCTAAATTTAATAATTTATTCAATTATTTATATATATTTTTTGAAAAAAAAATAATTTTCAAGCTTAAAAAATATTATATATATATATTAAAAAAGAGTTTTAATATTTTTTTTATATAAATATATAAAAAAATATATATATTTATTTAAATTCGGTTTTCGGTTTGGATTGCTAAAATCATAACCGAACAGAAAACCGAACTTTTATTTCGGTTCGGTTCGGTTATTTTCGGTTCGATTCAGTTTCGGTTTTTGGTTTATTCGGATATTACCCAACCCATGAACACCCCTAATTTTAATGTTTTGTAAGGTTGCCCCAAGTAAGGAGGGTCAATCCTTCTCATTTTCTCTGTCATGTCAGCTTTCTCTCTCCAGCGACCTTCAGGCGATTGGGTGCCCCAATAAACACGACCTTTAAAACAAGAAACATACCCCACAAATATTATTTTCTAATTAAATAACACACACACAAATGCTAGTAATTGTCGATCGTCCAGGCGACCCTTGTCTCCCAGACATACCGATCGATTGATTTGCCACAGTAAGAGGATCGAGAGGCAATCGATCGTGGGTGTCGATCTCATAACCTTACTGGGGGCAGCCTAAGTAAACATTTGTTGAACTTTTTACTATTGTGGAACATAAACATAAATGAGGTAGTTGTTATTTCACAAAAAGTATAGATTGGCGGAAATAGTGTTTTTTTTTTTCTTTTTTCTTTTTTTTTTTGACACTAATCATTGTCCACCTTACAAAAATAGTTGTGGCAACTCTTCTGGTCTTGAGGAGCATCACCTAGAGTAAGACGAGCTGAGACTCGACCTCCGATCTCTTATTCCACATAATCTTTCAGGTGTGCTTATAAATTTTGCGAAAGAGATCCCAAAGATGAGATAGTGGATAAACTTATTCAAAGATATAAAAAAAGTATGGCAAAAAATATGTATAAAATATAAGTGTCATTTTTGTGTAAAAAAATAATAAAAGAGATGGTAATAAATAAAATATTGGTTATTAAATTTTAAATAAATTATAAAACTTATCACTTTTCTTGTTTTAATAACTTTTTAAAATTACAAATACCCATTATACTTTAATAAAAGAACACAAAGTATATGTTGTTATTTATAAATATTATTATCATTATAGATTAAATTAATGTATATGCACGAGATTATAAATATCAAGTGACAACACTAATTATTGTGACATGTAAATGAATATACGTGATTCTGCATATACGAACGACTCACGTGATTTCTATTTATGAGTTCAAGTAAGAATATCCGAAAAATATTTTGTTTACTATCCTTGTTCAATAACGACTCATGTCATTCTTTTTTATAAGTTTAACCCTAGCGTACATGAGTTTAAAAATTAAATACGGCTAAAAGTATTATTAACGGAGAAATAAATATTATTTAAAAACTCGTGCGTACACAAGTATCATAACTTACGAATATTAAAAGTTATACTTAATTTTATAGAAAAGCATGCATGATCGCTAAAATTATTATTAACAAGAAAATAAATATCAAAATGAAAGCACACGTTACTATGATATAAATACATTTAAGAGATTACTTATTAATAGAAGTTTTGAAAGGTGATAAATATTAATCGATATTATCATAATACAAAGATAAAACGCAATTACTTCATATTGAATATCTAATACATAAACAAAGTTATTGTCGTATGCAAGGTTGTCAAAAAGGCCGATCCGACCCGAACCCGTATTAAACTATTCGGGTCAGATCAATCGGGCTCAAAATTATATTCTAGTCAATTCGGGTCAACCCGATTAACCCGAGTTCTAAATAGGGTCGGGTTCGGGTCTAATATGTGTGTCTTACTCAAGTTCGGGTCAACCCGAGTGACCCGAGTTTGATTTTTTTTTTTCTTTCTAATTTTTATGTACTTTCAAGCGTCAACACGTATAATTCTTAAATAACCTAGACCCAAACCCGAGTTAACCAGACCCAAATTGACCCGAACCCCGAGTTTTAAACAAGGCCGGGTTCGGGTATGTTTTTTTTTCTTGAACCGAAGACCCGAACCTGACCGGGTCAACCCGAATAACACCCCTAGTCGTATGTAAACATGTAAATGGAGCGTAATAGATAGTCCCGTGACCATTTACTGACATGTTTAACCGTCTCAAAATATTTACACAACAAAGTTCAGACTCGAGACCTTGTGAACATCTTACCACTACGCCTTTGGGTATTTGATTACTCATAACCAACTCGAATGATCACCTTTTAAATGAATTATGAAACATCACCATGAACTATGAATTTACAACACTTACATATTTTTATTCCCAGTTTACAACCATTATACGCGAAAAGAAACGAGCACTTATGACCTTATTGCACCTAGGAGGGTACCTTGATACCAGATACCCGTTAGAATAACGAATTGACTTGTATAAAAGAAAATACTGAATTTAGTAACCGATAAAGTACCAGATTACAAAAGGCCACAGAGACGAGGCCTTGAACAAATTTGTCTTCCGTTGGATTTTACTAGAGCCATCATTCCAGCAGTTGCACCCGCACAAATTACTGAAGATATCATACTCTGAGCATTTTGTCCTGCTGTAAATTTGAAGCCACCGAAAGAGCAAAAGAGTGAATACTCGAGACACGTGGGGTGTTTAGACGTGCGTTTTTTATACTAATAATGTTATTCGTTAATATGGAGTTCAAACTTTACCTCGGTTAAGAGTGATGGATGTAACCGTCAACCCTCCAATCAATAAAGCTGATGCCACCGGAAATAACTGCAAAAACAACAAATATATTTAGTACTATTGTTTAAATGGTTTACCAAACGAAATGTAACTCAAGAACATACATCATATGTATAAAACCGGGACATATATTTGATAACTTACAGTGCGTGATTCAAATTTGTTTAGCTGGAATGGGGAAGGACTGTTTCCATTCACAATATAATTTCCGCTAATAAGGTCAATCGCGTCCTGAAAAAACATGGAATAGTACCTAAGAAAAAGATGTATACAGCTATTACGAAGGCCAAATTGGTTACTCGTATAGAAAAAGCTTGCCTGTCGAACTCCATCTTGAAAATTATTTAAATAATATCTTGAAAGTGCACTTATCCCGTCTTTGATTAATCCAGAAAGAGTTTGTTTCCCATATCTGCAAAATTTCATTCTCAGACAATTTCTTAAACGCGAAATAAGAGAATTAACGAGTCTTGAACTCTTGATCTTTCTTTTGATGTTACCTGACAATGTCTCCTTTTAGAGCATTGGTTCCAGAATACTCGAGGCTGATCTCGTCTCCTTGGTTCACCCACACTATCACAAAAAAGTAGCAAGATATTAATAGCAAAAACATATTTTAAATTTTTAATCGATAGATCGACTATATATGATAATACTCTTGGCCCATACGATGTCTGAAAATTTCAAGATCTTCATCCGCTGTAAAAGTACAACTGAAGTCTGACGATGTTAGTGCGCGCATCCGCTGCAACTGTTGATTCAAAGATATCCGTGCTAGATAGCTCTGCATATAAAGCAAAGGATTTGCATTTTTCAAATATATCCGTGCTAGAGGTGGCAAATTGTGACTGGGATGGGTAACGGGTCAAAATGGGTCAAGTCGAGTGACCTACCCAAATGCATTTTTCTTAAAGTCTACCTCTTTTTAACCATATTTGGTGTTTGCCCTTTCGACTCGCTGTCTATAAAGTCTAGCTCTAAAACTTAACTTTTGAAGTTTGCCCATTAGACGCGTTTAAAAGTTGGGTCAACATCTCCACCTCAAGATTAAAATATGAAGCATAAATGTGAATTGTCGAACCTGAGTAACATTGGTTCGATCAAGGCAATCAATGCAGTTGGATCGAATTACTCCACTCTGCTCAGCTATCAGCTCTCCTTCTGCGGTTTGCAGAAAGTATCTGCTCAACTGGAACAGTGAATATCATAAATGATATAATGAAAAAACCGTCATAGCTCAATTTACGGAGACTATTTCAGGATAAGCGCGTGTAGATAGTATAGTCAAGTTTTGCTAATACCCTTGTTTATCAAAGTCGTCAGCTATTTCATCGTATAGAAGCTTCAAACTTTCAAAATTTGAGCCGCCACAGCGTTGATGGAAGTCAAACGAGACGAATCTGAATCAATAAAAGTCACATTAACTTACAAAATCCTACCTATTAAAGCATATTCTTAAACGGGAACGAACAATCACCTAACTTCCGGAAGCTTTTCCATTTCTGTGGCATATGCTAGGTTCAAAAGGCCCTCGTTACCATGCTGCACGCAAAGACAATAACAAAATACGATCACTGTAATTTCGGAGAACAAGACACCAGATACGATGCAATCACGTTATAATGCTTTTGGTAAACTATTACCTTATCCGTCAAGTCCACAGCAATAATATCTCCGTATCTTTGTAAAAGATCACGAAAATGGCGTTTCACGACCATGGGCTGCAGGCATTTACCCAAATTATATTCAGAGAAACCCGATTATATTCTCATTATAAGTTAAACAACAAAGTATTTCATGATCAACATCCATACCGTATCTTCATGCTCAATAATAGCAAGACGGGGTTTATAGCTCAAATCAACAATCTGCTCCCACAAGAGTGGAATTGAACCACGAACCTGAAATCAAAAATTAACTTCACTAATCAAATATTTGGAAGGTTAATACTATTATCGATATGTTTAAACGTTGAATATGTGATTATTTACCTGCAGAAATGATGACTTGAACCCATCGTACTCCAACAATTGCTCGGTTTCAATAAAGTTAGCAGTATCTCCTTCTAAATTAGCTCCGCGTCTCCACATTCTCGTACCTAATTCAAAACAGATATATCAAACAACTAGCGAAAATAGATGTCATCGTATTGGATTAAAAAGTCAATAACTTTCATCTTGACCTACCAAGACGCCTTGTGCACCTCCTCGATACTAATGTAATCTTGGATGATAGATTGTTTAGCTTGAGCTCTCCCATTTGGAAGCGTTTTTCTTAGTTAAGGAATGGTATCATAAATGGCATGTAATCTAATCATTAAAAGAACATATAAATATATGTACATTTGACATTAAAGACACGGTAAGAGGATATTTCCTTGTAATAGTGGCACGATGAACTCGTCAACCTGTGATAAAAAAAAATTAACATATTGGCATACAAATTAAAAAAATTTTAAAAAAAACGTAAAATCTATACTTTATAGTATAAACAGTTTTCTAACCTTATTTTCAATAAGATCGTCCAAGATATTCTTGTTCCAAACAAACCGCGGGTCAGCCTGAAATGCAAAAGGGGAAGTTTCCTTCCGTTAAAAGTGTCATCTTGACCAAAAGAATTAACAAATTAATAAGTTTGCGTGCGTTCACCTGCTTCCAAATTGGTTTACTCATCCACCCATCGGCCATCTTATATCTTCTCTGCAAGCTGTAACGCACCAAGATTCAAGCCAAATCATAACAATATCCGACAGACCGACACTAACATCCTACTTATACTTATGAGCTACTTATACAATAAGGAAACATACTTTAACGTAATGTCAGTCTCGTAGGAATAATACAAGCCAGGAGTCTCTTCCACGATTCTCAACAGCGTCTGAAAGTAGGCTTCGTCTTTTTTCTGCATATTTACAGTTTTGGGACTTCAATAGATGCCTCTTCCGACATATAGAACATTTTTGTAAGGAAACTGAACTTACTTGTTGATTTGTTAGGTTTCGTAAATCTTCATTACAAGATAAGAACTTCATAGACATGACCCGAAAGACAGGAAAACCAAGGTAAGTGCCAACCTCCTTACGTGAAGTTATAACCAATACATACGTTCCTAAACAAAGACACGAAAAAAGAATAAGTCACACTGGACTAGTTTAACGTGCACATTTAACTAGCTCAAAATTAATACCAAGTCTGTGCATTAATGAGTCACACACCCATTTTGAAACCGTAAGGATGCATTCCGAACTGAAATTTAGCTAATAGCACAAACAAGTATACCTGCAAGCAACCTAATCGTTCCAGCAACCCCATATACAGTATAGACCTTGGAAGCAGTTTCCGTATCAGCTTCACCTGTCACAAATTGCCAACCTTCACGTAAGCATTGCTTTATTCGAAAATGCATCAGCTTATAAACAGGATATATTTCACTGATTAACATCTTCGTAAAACTGTTTGTTTCGGTTGAATCTGAACACTTATCATTAAATACAAATGTACTCCCGTTTTAGTCATTGCACTATTTTTCACGAGTCATCTGAATATTGCTTAACATACCATTTGGGTCATCCATACTTTCAGTTAACGAACTAACGATCAAATATAAAAACTCGTACTTTTCTTTTTACACGAGTCATCCAAATATTGCTTAATATACCATTTGGGTTATTCACACATTCGGTAACAAGTAAATTTGGCAGCTTCATATAAAATTCAACTTTAAATTTGTTCGCCAAAATAACAACATACAGAATCAATTTTCAACACTTTCAACAACTTAATATCAATAGATTCAACTACTTAGAGGGGTGTTTGTTTAAGCTTATGTACTGTACGGGATTATTAGCTTATTTGAATTGGCTTATATTTCAAAAGCTCATTTTATACAACTTATTTTAGACGTTATGAACTTGTTTTTGTCATAACAAGTTCATAAAACTACTGGCTTATGAAATATAAGCACAGCCAAATAAGCTCATAAGACCAAAATCTGTAAGATGATAATAACTAGATACAAAGTAGAGAGGATATTGTGTTTATTTGATAATGATCATGTGTACAGGATACAATATAAATATTGAATAAGACTAATCTAATTAAGGTAAATATAAATCATCCTAAACTCTAGCTAATCAACAACCAAATGCAACACATTTGGTCTTATCCACTATGCACATTTGACAACTAACAAAATCATGGTCTCATGAGCTTATTTGACTCGGCTTATTTTCTGACTTATAACTTATAACCTTATTATTAAATAAAAGACAGAAATAAGCCCACATATAAGCTTAAACAAAACAGCTAATGCTACCTGTTTTGCTAAACATTGCCTATTTTGTATCTTTATAAGTCATAATAAGCTCATAATAACATATATTTATTACATAAGCCTGAATTTTCCGGCTTATTTAATACTTATGGGCTTACATAAGCTTATAACCACACAAGTCTCAAAATAAGCCAAATAAGCCCATAAGCTCACATATAACCTTAAAAAACACCCCCTTAAGCAAATTAAACACCATTTCATAACCAACCATTGAAAACCAAAAAACCCATAAAAGCTAAAATCACAAGAACCAAAGAAAGAAACCATGATGATTAATAAGCTTATGAAATATAACCCGACACCAAATAAGCTCATAAGCTCACATATAACCTTAAACAAACACCACCATAAGTCTCAAAATAAGCCAGAAAATTTGAGCTTATGAAATATAAGCCTAATCACAAATAAGCTCAAAAGCCCACATATAAGCTTAAACAAACAGCTACTGCTACCTACTTTCTATCATTACAAGTTATAATAAGCTCATAACCAACCATTCAAAATCATTAAAAAAAAAAAAAACAAAACAAACCATGATGACTAATAAGCTTATGAAAGGTCCCATCAGACCGGTTGATAACAAAGCCTTGATCTTGAACCTCAACTGATCTTATCACAAATTTGTCTTTGAATTCTTGAATTTTCACTTCTTGAAATACCTTGAAATGCTTTAAAGAATTTGGTTCACTTTCCATTTTTTGAAGGGTTGGTTAATGATATGATTTGTTGAATGGTTTTATAAAATTATAAGAATAAGAAATGATAATATTCGTTTAACTACTAACTAACTTGGAGTTGTCATGTCCAAGACCACTACTAGTACTTTCCAAAAATAATTGTCACCGTCGCAGGGATGAGCAACGGGTCAAACCTGACACGAACCGATTAAACTGGAACCGACTTAAAAACTAGTTAAAAGTAGAACGTGAACCGAGAACTGAACTTGCGAAACTGAAACCAAAACCGAACTGAATAAGGTCGGTTCAGTTCGGTTCGAAGACGGGTTTTGACCCGACCCGATCCGATTAAACCTAATCCGAATAACGGGTCAAACCCTATCCGATCCGATCCGAACAACAGGTCAAACACGTTCCGAATCGATTAAACTCGAACCAACCCAAAACCTAATTAAAAGTAAAATGTGAACCGAGAACTGAACTTGCAAAACCAAAACCGAACCGAATTTCGGTTCGGGCCAGTTTAGCTAGTCCGAACCGAATAAACGTGTTTTGACCCAACCCGGCTAGAATGGAAACCGAACCGAGTAAAAACGAAAACCAAACCAAATAAGGTCTATTCACTTTGGCTCGGTTTTCGCTTGATTCGGCTCACCCCTAATCAGCGATAGTTTTAGGAAAACATTATTACAGTTTTACCATCATAATTAATTTATACTCCTTTTGTCTGAAATTTATTGTTCAATTTTATTTTCGTATTGTCTCAAAATAGTTGTCCCTTTTAAAAAAATAGATAAGAAATTTAGTTCGAGTTTACTGTATTACTCTCACTTGAGGTTATTATAACAAACTACCTTGAACAATAATCTTGAGACGAAAGAAGTATCTTTCTTTGTCACGTTTTATTTTTTGTTCAATTATACGATAACAAATATATAAGCCCACAAACTTAAAAAAACAAGTCTAAATACATATAAACTTGAACTAACACTCCGTAATTATACTCTTCACCAATAAAATATTATTTTTATTTACTAAAGTGTGTTTGATTGAAATAGAAAATGAACATTTATCTTGAGTATCACGAAGGAGAAAACATAAACACTAATTTTAAAAATGGTTTTGCTAACATCTATCCAGTGGGCACGGTTTAATATGTTTATAAAATGAATGTTTCAATTTATTTAACTGAAAATATGTTTAAATATAGTAATTTATAATTTCATTTAATATGTATTTAATGTATTTTTGGTTAATTAAGAAAAATTGTGTTCATTAACTACACCTTAACATTTGTCCAGTGGTTACTTGTTAGCAAAATCTTTGTAAAAATGATGAAATAAACGAGTTGACATGTCCCAATTATTTTTTGGCCAATTGCCATTTTAATACGAAAGAAAATGAACACTTATCACGTTTAAGATTAACCCTCTAAATCTGCTATTCTTAATTACTGATTTCGTTTTCAAGATTGTATAATATAAAGAGTAATATGAAAAAATCGTCCTTGTGGTTTAACCAAACCGCAGATTCAGTTTTTGACCTTTCAAAAATACAACGATTGTTCATAAAAAAAACTTTGGGTTGCATATTCAATCATTAGCTAACGTTAAATGAGCGTAATGCCGTTGTCTTCAAACCCTCAAATGTAGGGTAACAATTCACGATACGACACGAAGTTAAAGAGGTTTAGGCTAAGGATAAACAAGTTTGGGTTAAAAACAGGTCAACTACCGTTTAATAAACATATCGTGTTTGAGTTAAGTAAGTATTAAACAAGTCAAATCGTGAACAGGGACGGAGCTTGAACTAATTAATCGGTAAAAGGGAGGGGGGGGGGGGGGTGTATCATTTAAACACAAAATATAATTTCTAGTTAATGGAGCGTGTTTGTGGCTTGTTATTTGCCCTTTCACATCCTATTTTTTTGCCTTGTATGTTGTACTTCTCTAACCTTTTAGGAGAGGCCAAAATAAAACTTAACATATTAATATCTCATACTTTCTATAGCGTACAACTAGTACTGACGAGTCAAACTTTTGGGAGGGACACAACCCCACCTTGCCCCTTAAGTCTTCCGTCCATGCCCGTGAAGTTGTTTAAATGTATTTTTTTTATTTACTTTATATGAGTTAATTACGATTATAACTCAGACATCATTGAAATTATAAATTGTTGGATGGGTACAAATATGTTTCTTGCATAAAGGTGATTTGCTGGAACAGATTGTTTGGGTAAAAATATGTTTCTTGCTGGTTTGGTTCATTACCAGACTTATTGCTTCAAAGATAGTATCTCAGTTGTATCTGATATATAGTTAGTGTTGTCTGAGTTGTTTGTTTAGGATGTCTCTTGTATCTCTGGTTGTATTTCAAGAATGATAGGTCTTGTCTATCTCTTATTTATGATGTATTTGTTCTTTCTAATATATGGAATTCACCTTTTGCACCAAAATAAAATAAAATAAATTGTTGTATGGTTATTTTTATGCTATTTTTATCATTTTTTAAATCCATATATCATTTTTACATTTAAACTAATTATATTGAAAAACCACCAACCTTATTCACTGCTTAACTTAACATGTTAAACGGGTCACAAACGGTTACACATGTTATGCATGTATGGGTTAAGATTTAGTTTCTTGACACGATTAATAAAATGAGTCATATGTGGGTAGATGTTATACTAACTCGTCAACCAGAATAAATCAACCCGAACATACTCGATTGACATCCCTGCTTAAATGGCCGACACAAAGGACTTTTTAGATATTCAACTTGAGCCAAAGACTGAATATGCATCCCAAAATTTCTCACAATGACGGTCACTACACTTTCAAAAGATGAGAGACTGAACCTGCAATTTAGCTGAACCATAACCAAAGGTAGGGGTGTTCATCGGTTCGGTTATCGGTTTGTTTGGTTTGTTCGGTTAATTTTTTTTCTGGGTATAACCGAGAACCGAACCGAACCGAAAACCAAAACGAATAAACCGAATTACCTAAATTTAATAATGTATTCATTTATTTATATATATTTTTTGAAAAAAAAAATAATTTTCAAGCTTAAAAATATTATATATATATATATATATATATATATATTATAAAAGAGTTTTAATATATTTTTTTAATATAAATATATTAAAAAATATATATATTTATTTAATTTTGGTTTTCGGTTCGGTTTTCGGTTTGGATTACTAAAACCATAACCGAACCGAAAACCGAACTTTTATTTCGGTTCGGTTCTGTTTTGGCAAATTCGGTTCGATTATTTTCGGTTCGGTTCGGTTTCGATTTTCGGTTTCTTCGGATATTACCCAACCCATGAACACCCATAACCAAAGGGACAATTTTGTTACTCTAGCTAGGGGTGTTGATCGGTTCGGTCATCGGGTTGTTCGGTTAGTTCGGTTCGGTTAATTCGGTTAAAATATTTTTTTAGGTCAATCCGAGAACCGAACCGAACCAAATTCAAATTCGGTTTTCGGTTCGGTTCGGTTGAATTCTAATTCGGTTTGGTTTTCGGGTTGACCCGAATAACCCGAATTACACTATTTTTAAAAAAAAAATTAGTAATTAGATAGATATTTAGCAAAAAAAATATATTTCAAGCATAAAAAGTATTTTATTATATTATGATAACCTTTTAATAGTATTTATTTATATATAAATATACTTAAAAATATATAAATGTATATATAAATATATAAAAAATATAAATATTTATATGAATTCGGTTTTCGGTTCAAACTGCCAAACCCATACCCAAACCGAGAACCGAATTAGTAATTCGGTTTGGTTCGGTTTTAGCAAATTCGGTTCGGTTATTAGTTCGGTTCGATTATTTTCGGTTTGGTTCGGTTTCGGTTTTCAGTTTGTTCGGTCATTTCGGTTTTTTCGCTCACCCCTAAATCTAGCAAACATATCTTGCTACTCAAGTAACGGGCCATAAGCCCAACCATTTTTATCAAAGCCCAAAACCCATTATATAAAACACAAACTTTATTTTAATCTAAACCCTTTTTATTCATTTCCAGAATCTAGGGCTCATCATATCAATTAATTTCAGGTAATCAATCTTTTATATAAATCTTTTTTAATCAAATTAGGGCAAATTTTATATAAAAATTGAATCTTTATTGTTGTTTTATTGAATTTAAGGTGAATTTTAACTGTTTGATGAATATTTATTAGGAAGGTTAGCTAAGATTGAGAGAGGTTATGTCGGGAGTGAATTTCGTGCGGCGCGTTATGTCGTATCTCGTTAACGAGATTCTCGTTGACAGCCTTGCTAACAGGTATTGTTATATTTGGTTTGTTTCGGATAGAGATCGTGTTTTTGCGTTAGTTAGTCATTGTTTATTTGCGCCTTTGATTCGGTTTAATATGGCGAGGAACCAGGATACTATATCTGTCGAGAAGGTTATGATTTTTATATAGGGGGGTGTTTGTTTTAAGATTATTTTTGGGCTTATGAGCTTGTCTCATTTCGGCTTATGTTTCATAAGCTTAATTTTTCTAGCTTATTTTGAAACCTATGGGGCTTGTACAAGCTTATATAAGCTGACAAGTTTCGAAATAAGCCTGCAAAAAATTTGCTAACAGGTATTGTTATATTTGATTGGTTTCGGATAAAACTCGTGTTTTTTGCGTTAGTTAGTCGTTGTTTATTTGCGCCTTTGATTCGGTTTAATATGGCGAGGAACCAGGATACTATATCTGTCGAGAAGGTTATGATTTTTATATAGGGGGGTGTTTGTTTTAAGATTATTTTTGGGCTTATGAGCTTGTCTCATTTCGGCTTATGTTTCATAAGCTTAATTTTTCTAGCTTATTTTGAAACCTATGGGGCTTGTACAAGCTTATATAAGCTGACAAGTTTCGAAATAAGCCTGCAAAAAATTTGCTAACAGGTATTGTTATATTTGATTGGTTTCGGATAAAACTCGTGTTTTTTGCGTTAGTTAGTCGTTGTTTATTTGCGCCTTTGATTCGGTTTAATATGGCGAGGAACCAGGATACTATATCTGTCGAGAAGGTTATGATTTTTATATAGGGGGGTGTTTGTTTTAAGATTATTTTTGGGCTTATGAGCTTGTCTCATTTCGGCTTATGTTTCATAAGCTTAATTTTTCTAGCTTATTTTGAAACCTATGGGGCTTGTACAAGCTTATATAAGCTGACAAGTTTCGAAATAAGCCTGCAAAAAATTTGCTAACAGGTATTGTTATATTTGATTGGTTTCGGATAAAACTCGTGTTTTTTGCGTTAGTTAGTCGTTGTTTATTTGCGCCTTTGATTCGGTTTAATATGGCGAGGAACCAGGATACTATATCTGTCGAGAAGGTTATGATTTTTATATAGGGGGGTGTTTGTTTTAAGATTATTTTTGGGCTTATGAGCTTGTCTCATTTCGGCTTATGTTTCATAAGCTTAATTTTTCTAGCTTATTTTGAAACCTATGGGGCTTGTACAAGCTTATATAAGCTGACAAGTTTCGAAATAAGCCTGCAAAAAATTTGCTAACAGGTATTGTTATATTTGATTGGTTTCGGATAAAACTCGTGTTTTTTATGCTTAGTTAGTCGTTGTTTATTTGCGCCTTTGATTCGGTTTAATATGGCGAGGAACCAGGATACTATATCTGTCGAGAAGGTTATGATTTTTATATAGGGGGGTGTTTGTTTTAAGATTATTTTTGGGCTTATGAGCTTGTCTCATTTCGGCTTATGTTTCATAAGCTTAATTTTTCTAGCTTATTTTGAAACCTATGGGGCTTGTACAAGCTTATATAAGCTGACAAGTTTCGAAATAAGCCTGCAAAAAATTTGCTAACAGGTATTGTTATATTTGATTGGTTTCGGATAAAACTCGTGTTTTTTGCGTTAGTTAGTCGTTGTTTATTTGCGCCTTTGATTCGGTTTAATATGGCGAGGAACCAGGATACTATATCTGTCGAGAAGGTTATGATTTTTATATAGGGGGGTGTTTGTTTTAAGATTATTTTTGGGCTTATGAGCTTGTCTCATTTCGGCTTATGTTTCATAAGCTTAATTTTTCTAGCTTATTTTGAAACCTATGGGGCTTGTACAAGCTTATATAAGCTGACAAGTTTCGAAATAAGCCTGCAAAAAATTTGCTAACAGGTATTGTTATATTTGATTGGTTTCGGATAAAACTCGTGTTTTTTGCGTTAGTTAGTCGTTGTTTATTTGCGCCTTTGATTCGGTTTAATATGGCGAGGAACCAGGATACTATATCTGTCGAGAAGGTTATGATTTTTATATAGGGGGGTGTTTGTTTTAAGATTATTTTTGGGCTTATGAGCTTGTCTCATTTCGGCTTATGTTTCATAAGCTTAATTTTTCTAGCTTATTTTGAAACCTATGGGGCTTGTACAAGCTTATATAAGCTGACAAGTTTCGAAATAAGCCTGCAAAAAATTTGCTAACAGGTATTGTTATATTTGATTGGTTTCGGATAAAACTCGTGTTTTTTGCGTTAGTTAGTCGTTGTTTATTTGCGCCTTTGATTCGGTTTAATATGGCGAGGAACCAGGATACTATATCTGTCGAGAAGGTTATGATTTTTATATAGGGGGGTGTTTGTTTTAAGATTATTTTTGGGCTTATGAGCTTGTCTCATTTCGGCTTATGTTTCATAAGCTTAATTTTTCTAGCTTATTTTGAAACCTATGGGGCTTGTACAAGCTTATATAAGCTGACAAGTTTCGAAATAAGCCTGCAAAAAATTTGCTAACAGGTATTGTTATATTTGATTGGTTTCGGATAAAACTCGTGTTTTTTGCGTTAGTTAGTCGTTGTTTATTTGCGCCTTTGATTCGGTTTAATATGGCGAGGAACCAGGATACTATATCTGTCGAGAAGGTTATGATTTTTATATAGGGGGGTGTTTGTTTTAAGATTATTTTTGGGCTTATGAGCTTGTCTCATTTCGGCTTATGTTTCATAAGCTTAATTTTTCTAGCTTATTTTGAAACCTATGGGGCTTGTACAAGCTTATATAAGCTGACAAGTTTCGAAATAAGCCTGCAAAAAATTTGCTAACAGGTATTGTTATATTTGATTGGTTTCGGATAAAACTCGTGTTTTTTGCGTTAGTTAGTCGTTGTTTATTTGCGCCTTTGATTCGGTTTAATATGGCGAGGAACCAGGATACTATATCTGTCGAGAAGGTTATGATTTTTATATAGGGGGGTGTTTGTTTTAAGATTATTTTTGGGCTTATGAGCTTGTCTCATTTCGGCTTATGTTTCATAAGCTTAATTTTTCTAGCTTATTTTGAAACCTATGGGGCTTGTACAAGCTTATATAAGCTGACAAGTTTCGAAATAAGCCTGCAAAAAATTTGCTAACAGGTATTGTTATATTTGATTGGTTTCGGATAAAACTCGTGTTTTTTGCGTTAGTTAGTCGTTGTTTATTTGCGCCTTTGATTCGGTTTAATATGGCGAGGAACCAGGATACTATATCTGTCGAGAAGGTTATGATTTTTATATAGGGGGGTGTTTGTTTTAAGATTATTTTTGGGCTTATGAGCTTGTCTCATTTCGGCTTATGTTTCATAAGCTTAATTTTTCTAGCTTATTTTGAAACCTATGGGGCTTGTACAAGCTTATATAAGCTGACAAGTTTCGAAATAAGCCTGCAAAAAATTTGCTAACAGGTATTGTTATATTTGATTGGTTTCGGATAAAACTCGTGTTTTTTGCGTTAGTTAGTCGTTGTTTATTTGCGCCTTTGATTCGGTTTAATATGGCGAGGAACCAGGATACTATATCTGTCGAGAAGGTTATGATTTTTATATAGGGGGGTGTTTGTTTTAAGATTATTTTTGGGCTTATGAGCTTGTCTCATTTCGGCTTATGTTTCATAAGCTTAATTTTTCTAGCTTATTTTGAAACCTATGGGGCTTGTACAAGCTTATATAAGCTGACAAGTTTCGAAATAAGCCTGCAAAAAATTTGCTAACAGGTATTGTTATATTTGATTGGTTTCGGATAAAACTCGTGTTTTTTGCGTTAGTTAGTCGTTGTTTATTTGCGCCTTTGATTCGGTTTAATATGGCGAGGAACCAGGATACTATATCTGTCGAGAAGGTTATGATTTTTATATAGGGGGGTGTTTGTTTTAAGATTATTTTTGGGCTTATGAGCTTGTCTCATTTCGGCTTATGTTTCATAAGCTTAATTTTTCTAGCTTATTTTGAAACCTATGGGGCTTGTACAAGCTTATATAAGCTGACAAGTTTCGAAATAAGCCTGCAAAAAATTTGCTAACAGGTATTGTTATATTTGATTGGTTTCGGATAAAACTCGTGTTTTTTGCGTTAGTTAGTCGTTGTTTATTTGCGCCTTTGATTCGGTTTAATATGGCGAGGAACCAGGATACTATATCTGTCGAGAAGGTTATGATTTTTATATAGGGGGGTGTTTGTTTTAAGATTATTTTTGGGCTTATGAGCTTGTCTCATTTCGGCTTATGTTTCATAAGCTTAATTTTTCTAGCTTATTTTGAAACCTATGGGGCTTGTACAAGCTTATATAAGCTGACAAGTTTCGAAATAAGCCTGCAAAAAATTTGCTAACAGGTATTGTTATATTTGGTTGGTTTCGGATAAAACTCGTGTTTTTTGCGTTAGTTAGTCGTTGTTTATTTGCGCCTTTGATTCGGTTTAATATGGCGAGGAATCAGGATACTATATCTGTATAGAAGGTTATGTTTTTTATATAGGGGGGTGTTTGTTTTAAGATTATTTTTGGGCTTTTGAGCTTATCTCATTTCGGCTAATGTTTCATAAGCTCAATTTTTCTAGCTTATTTTGAAACCTATGGACTTGTACAAGCTTATTATGATATAACAAGCTTATATAAGCTGACGAGTTTCAAAATAAGCCAGCAAAAAATTGAGCTTATGAAAAATAAGCCGAAATCAGATAAGCTAAGCTCATAAGCCCAAAAAATTGAGCTTATTTTTGGGCTTATGAGCTTATCTCATTTCGCCTTATGTTTCATAAGCTCATTTTTTCTAGCTTATTTTGAAACTTATGGGCTTATAAAACCTTATATAAGGTGACACGTTTAAAAATAAGCCAGCAAGAAATTGAGCTTATGAAAAATAAGCCGAAATGGGATAAGCTCATAAGCCCAAAAATAAGCTTAAACAGACACCCCCTAGGACTAGGTTGGTCTAGATTGCTTTTTCTGCAAATTCGTGTGTTGTTCGCCAAAACAGTCTGGATATGTACTTATTGAAAGGTCTTGTTAGCTTATTAGAAAAAAAGGCTTTTTAGTTTATAGTTGTATTGTAACACGATAGGCGTTTAGTGTTTCGATTAGCATGTTAGCGTATAGGAAGCATCCTTAACTAAGCTAAAGAAACCATATCAGAAGATCTTCTCAAAAGTAGGTAACCCGAACACCCTAAAGGGCTTTGATTACGCGGCCTAACCGGTGTTTGAGTGATCGTTTCCGGAATTGTATGGACCCTGGTCTCTTCTGAGTCTTTAGGGACACCTTACCACTAGCCCCCCTTGGAGATGGTTTATTTAGAAAATAGGTGCACATTTGGGGGTGGCCAGGGAAAGGGTCAGTCATTCATATTGTTCGTTTATACATGTATTAGCTTAAAGTTGTGAAAGTGTGATACGTACGAAGCAACCTTAAATAAGCTACACCAAAATAGCGCTTTTTGGCTCTACCTAAACATCTAAAAGGGCTTAATAGCTTTACCAGTATGCAGTGAGCCCTTAAGCCCCAGAAATGAGCTTATCCAAACACTAGGGAATGTTGTTACATACTGTATAATGTGGCACTTTTTTGTCGTATGGGCAGGAGTACGATTTCAACTTGCTTTTATCTGAAAATTTGTATCTGTATGCGTATGTGTATGGAAGCATTGGTGTACGTAAGTATGCGGTGTTTGAGTAGATTAGCTTTTGTCTAGCTAGTTTTGGTCACCGTCATAATTATAGAGTTTGTGTTCAAGGGGCTGTTGTAACCCGATGAGATCACATAGAGGATAACGGCATGACCCTGACTTGGTTTTTAGTGGGCCTCAGTTATAAATGTCACCTGTGTTATTGATCGCTTGGATCACACATGCCTCCTAATGTTTGCCCAAACTATGTGGAGCGAGTGCTTTGAACAGATTGTATGGACTAGTTGCGTTTTTTTATCTGACCTTCGAAAATATAAGTTCTTTGACATTTTGTAATGATTGAACAAATAAGGTGGCATATTAGATTCTTATAGAGCAGAGAATTTATGTGCAAAACAGTTTGCTTCACTAGTCTCAGATACATGTCTAATATATTTGAATGCGAAATTGATCTATTATTGATATCACTACGTTCTAGTATTCTATGGTGTTTTCTGGGCTTGCTTGGTCTTTGGCAAAAATAAATATTTATCTTGTCTTTCTATTGGACCAAGTGAAAAGAGTACAGTTGTTACAGTTCTTTCTTCTTTCTCTGTTAGCTACTTTCCTCGAGTGAACCTTGACAATTGTTATTTGGTTGTGGAATGTGATTTTTCAGCCGCTCATTTCAACGATTTGCAGTGAGGACTTCGAAGTCTTTGGAAGAAATTTCGAGCGTAGGTAATTAATTCATATCCTATGTAGATGTGGCAACTTTGGCCCATTTATATATATATGTCAAGGTTGATTTTGGTCGTGTTTTATATTAAATGGTTGTCAAATGAAATGATTCAAGTCAATATGGGAACAGGTTAAATAGAGTCGAACGGGTGATTATCACTAAAGTCTGTTTTCTTGCTGGCAAACTTCTAAATCGTTTTTGTAACAAAATTGTTTTCTTAATTTATATAATGGAAGTGTTTGCGGGTGAACCAACCCGTACTAAAATTATACCTGTTTGAATCGGCCCTCCCCTGTTACCCAACCTGTATCAGTCCATTAAAGTTGCCCTACCTTGAGGTTTTACTGGTTTATGTTTTCGCAGCTGCAAAAAAGAAGCAAGAACTTGCTGAGCAGGTGAAGGAAATGTCTCGGAACTTTGAGGTGTGATATTTTTTTTTTTTTTTTCTTTTCTCTACTAAACGTTTATAATTACTAAAAAGTTGCCTAAGTTGTATACTTTCTTTGGTGATGCAGAACAAGCTCTGATGGCTGATTGCGGAATAGATTTTCCTTTCAACACACCAAAGCATTTAGGTCATCGTATACCTTTCTGATACGACGTCATCGCTATTGTAAATTTTGAAACCGAATTATGTCTGTTTGTTCTTGTAATGGAAGTTGAAGCTGTTGAAATTGTTCTATCAGTGTAAGACTCCAAATTGTTGCTAGGTCCAATGACGTGGCCTTTTATTGAATATTCCGACGAATTTCTGTATGGTTGTTTTTATTTTAAAGTGTCATGTATGATAATAAGTCTTCTGCTATGGTTTTTGGTTGTACATTTTTTAAAGTGTCGTTCTTTTTTGTAAAACAACTCCGGGATGAAAAGATTTATATAATGAAGCACATTGAAGTCGATTGAGACCATGGTTCGCAATCAGCTCCTGCTAGTGCAGGTCTTGAGAGTTGATGTATATGTTGCAGATTATATAACATACAAGTTGTAAACAAGCTGGTGGCTATCCAACTTAATAGGTTGTCGGTTCAAGTCCCGAAATGAAAGTTTTGAACATATGCCCGCATGGTATAGGTCGCTTCATTTACATAATAGGACAATAAACAAGAAATGATAAGGTTTACAACGACATTGAGGTCAGTTGTGTTACATCTATGTGAAACCCGCAAGAATTTAAGAAAGATGAACAGATTGGTCCGTCACGCTTTTACTGGATTGTTTTCGACAGTAAGTAACCATCATTTTTTAAACTGATGTAATTAGTGCCAAAATATCAAGCCAAATGCGACGGTGACCGGACAGTGAGGATGATTCAAATGATCATATGATGACGTACATCTATGACGTTGCAACCGAGAGAGTAATGTTATACCATCCCATGTTTCGCGCCAGATGCCTATCAAAACCATAAACAATGACGTCCAAATGAAGTTTTGACGATCGTTGAGTAAACTTTGAGTATAAACATACTCGAGCAAAGTACCACACTACCACTAGTCGACACAAAGAAAGAATTGTACCATAGCTTCAACACAAAGACTCGCAAGACACAATCAAAGACATATTTAAGTACTGTAAAACTAAAGGAAACGCAAATGGTAACAAAAAACCAACATTGTTAAGATGTTCACTGAATCTATTTATTGCGTCTGTCTTTCATACTGGCTTCATGACAGTACCAATAGCTAAAATAAGTTTGTATCTCAGGTCGTAACGATCTCTTATAATTTACACTTACATGGGTTTGACCCAAGTTGACCTAAAGCCTTCACTGAACTCCGGAGTTGACCCACATTAGCTCTTAAGCTTTAGGGGTATGCCAAGCCTCAGCTCCATACAAGAGTGCCGTTACGTCACCAAAAGTTAGCCACTGGAACCGCAGAGATAAAAGCTGCAGCTGTTATAAAAAAACGACATGCAAATGTTTTCAGTCTGAAAGAAACTAAACTCAACATGACAAGAATGCATTGTTTTGTAGTTCCGAATTGTACCTCCAGAGAACCATATCGCAGTAAAGAAGCTAAGTCTCGATGTATTCAGGAAAAGTTACGTTCCCTAAATAAATTTGTTGCATCTCCTCCCTCCATATCATGTCACGGAATTCAAGTCGAATATGCGGCACATTAGTCTTGTGAATATCATTTCCATCTGGTCCTCTCTTGTAGTACTCCGGCCCAATCCAGTGGGACTGAAAAAAGAAAAACCAGTTACCATGTGAAATTCAGACATTTTATGCAGAACCATAACGGGAAGGCATCATTTTCCAATTCAAAAAACATAGCTAAAAGAACGTAAAGTATACCTTCAGAACATGTGAGAAACCTGATTGGTATACTGAATTACGGGCTATCTCACATAGATCACAAGCACTTAACTTCCACACCTGCGGAAAGAAATGGTTAGTTTATCGCCTTCTAAAGTCATCAAACACTACGGTTGGCAAGAAGGGTAATAGGTCAAAACGAGACTTTCGGTAATTTTCAACCATTTTACCCTGTTCTCCTTTTGCGTAAAATTCTAATTCGATATGTTTGAGAAGTAGAGTAGAATGCTTACCGAAGCAGCAATGCTGTATTCTTCCACCAGGGGCTCTTTCGTCAGATGGATTTGTAAAGGGTCGTCAGTAGACAAAGAAACATTAAGGCCACGTAGGAAAAACATTGGGAAAGGGTTCCGATGATAATCAAGAAATAAGGAGTTGTTGCTCAGTGGAGACATTGCAAGACCAATCTGATGACAAAGTCAGAGATAATCAGATATACTTCAAATTTAAAGACACGTAAAATGAAAAGGTACCAGAAAACAATCGACTTTTTTAGTTTTTTTATGTTACCTGTGCAAGATAGTACAGGTACTGAAGTACGGGAGACTTCCTTAGATTGATCCCGTGTGCAATGTTATGAGTTGTAAGGAATGCAGCAGCAAGATGATCAATGTCGCCCGCCTCGCCACAATGAGGACGGAATCTGATGGTATTCATGCCTTTTGATTCACGAAGCTGCGACATAACATCAAGATACTCAGAACTCATATTTCAATTAGCATGTATTTGACAGTAAAACATGCGGATTGTTACTTGCCTTGTTTAGGGTATAGAGGTTGGCATAGCAATAGTATACATAATATGAGAAGGCGGGGTTGAATATATTGGTCCACTGTGATGGCGTTGGCATGTGCTTTGTAGGGCGTCTTTCAGGTTTGCTCTCATCGTCCACCAAATCCAATCCTACAACCTGCAATATAAAACAACATATCGTTGCGATACTATATCAGCAAAACATACAGATGAAATGAACAGCGTATTATTTTATATGGTTAAGATAACGCAGGAAATAGGAACGCAGAAAGGATTGCAAGTTTGAAGAGCCAAACCTGTTTCAGGAATACATGCAACTGAGGATGTGAGCTTGGGTCGACTGTCACCTCAAAGAGAGGAAGGAATACATTGTCAAGAATTGTCTGAAATGATGTGACGATACCCATTTCCTTGTATATATTGTAAAGTCGAGGCAGCTGTAAAAAAAGGCGAGTTTCAGAAGTGAGCACAGTAATGTTACAACTTTATGTGAAATGTGAAAAATTGTCCTCGATAAGTACCTGAATCAGCCAAACAACATTGTCACTGTAGAGTTCGTTATTCACAATCCAACTTGCCAAATTGTCCCACTCGCTTTGCTTTCTCCCATATATAGATATTCTGTATTCAGCCATCTGTAAAACGTAACATCTTTAAATACAAGATATATTAACCATCAAGATTATATAACTCAGAACTACAAGTACTATCTTGAGACTAGAACAGATGAACGAGACTCACAAGACTTGACAGCCACCGAAAAATGTTACCATTGTAATAGAAAAGAAATTGCAAATCGAAAAAAGCATCTGAAACTCGAAACTTACTTGATATTTACTTGCATCAAGATCTGTAAATACTTGTTTTGTCAACTCAGCAAGAAAGCGGCCTTGGATCAGATTATCTTGCTTCAAGAAAATCTCCCTAAGCCTACTCTGACCGCAGGGATTGTACTTCAGATTGAATTTGTCAAAACGATGGAAGGTGCTCTTGTCAGCATGCACGTCTAACAGATCAACATTAAGGTCATAACTGCATCGAGAATTTTTAGTGACGTTAGACCACGTGACTTTGTAGAATTTGAACTGAAGAAGATATAATAGCATTAATTCAGAAATAAAAAGGTTCTTTTAGTACCCAGTTAAATCCAAACTCTCGAAAACTTCTCTTAAAGTCAGATATGTTCCATCCCGGAATATCACAACCTGACAAAAAAAGGATACAAATTAGAGAAGTCACTACGAGAAATCATTATAAGAAAGATGAACGACAGATCGTTACATTACCTCATCGGGTTCTTTTCTCAACTTGGACTTGATGAACCTCAACAGATGTTTTTGATTCATACACGCAGAATGATGAACATGAGTATCGACTTTCCGGACATTGTAAAAGTCACGATGAGGTGCACTTTTCTGAGCTAAGAATTCTTTGTCCGCATTCAGCATCAGATGAAGGTTGAATTTCTGGATATAGAAGCAAAGTTGAAGTCAATAATAACGTACTTCCAAAAACATATTGCAAGACTATAAACACTGAAACGCAATATAAGAGTATCTACCTGTTCCAAAAGACCAAGACGGTGATGGCATACTGTTCGTGTATTCCCAGCAGCTATCACTTTAAGGATGTGATGCAGGTCGGTGAAAAAGGTTGTTGCATCAGCGACAGGAAAAAGCTTCTCTTTTGCTGAACAAAAAAAAGCAACAGTTTAATACTCTCCGAAATTCTTAAAGACACAAATAAGTATCATTTCTATCAATCGCAGAATCTTACAATCTTTATTTGCATAAACATGAATGACTCCATCTTCCATTTCAAAATAATGCTGCAGCACGTTCAAAAGGTCATGTCAGCAAACTTATATTGACTCAACATGAAGCTACACGAAATACGCAAATGGTTTAAAGACTCACATCGGTTTTTCTCTCAGGGATATAATCAAAAGGATTTGGGTTGCGCTTTGGAGTACTAGGGTCAGATATGACCTCTTTCTCCCATGGAGCAATGCTTTCCCTGAACACATAGCTGTCTCGCATTTCAAGACAAACCTGTAAAGCCTTGTAGACCTCCGCTTCATCAGGTGACGGCGTCTCTGCACATAATCATACTTTATGATGTTTGGGTACAATTATATAAGGGCATTTAAGTATTTCACGTACATATATTTATTTCTATAAATGTAGCCACATAGATGAATTAGTTAAGAAAAACGAGTACCATATGGGGTGATCCTAAGGCGCACAAAAGTTTCCTGCTCGGGCTCCTTTCTGAGAATATCAGCAGCTACAGGGTCAGGTTGTACACCATGCAGATCACCAGATACACTGTGTGATCGTATCATCGCAGCTGCAGCTATGGGCAATTGTTCACCATTTGCGTCAGCATTTGCATTCTCTGGACCCTGCTCATTTGATTTTGAATTAGAACGTAATACATACTCGTAAGTATACTAAACAGTATACAACACATGTCTAACATAGAAAGAAAGATATTTCTCATAGTGTATCAAAACTTTACCGCGTTCCCATTGGTGAGAAGGTATCCGGCATCTAAATTAGCATTCTCGTTCTCGTTCACATCAACATCTTCATCAGATCCTTCAACGCTTTCGAAGGCACTTGCACTAGCAACCGGAGACTTTGGAGAAGTTGGTCTAAGTATAAGTGAAGCCCTCTTGGCCAACCCTGCGTGGCTAGTAGATTTCCCTATGATAATTGAAGCAACCACGCATTAGAAAACTTGATTATACCACAACAAGAGTCAACAATAAATAAAGTACAGGATGATTACGCTAAGTACCAAAAAAAGATATATTGCCTACCATCGACCCTATTTCAACCCTTTTATCCCTCTATAAAGCTGACCTATAAACGTTTCTAAATAGAAAGACCTAAGCTTTAACAAAAAAAATACTAATCTAACAACCTTCAGGAAAAATACGCAACTTAGGCAAGCCAACAGGAAACCCGTCATCATCCTCAACAGCCCCACTATAAACCCCATTTCTCCGACTACCCTTATTCTGTTTATTGTAATGTTGCAATAACTCATCATCAAGATTATTAGTACTATCTTTTTCAAAGGTTTTGGCGAATTCGAGTAACTGGTCAAGGGTTTTGCGGTGCATATAGTATGCGGATACTGCTACAAATGAGGCGCCTACTAGTGCTGCCATCGCTAAATGCATCGCGTATGCATCCATTTTTTGATTCTTAACTGAAAATGGGAAATTATATATAATAAAACCTACTACTACTGAAAATGTATGTGGGGTATTTATAGTGGGAGTTAGTATATGCGATTGGATATGTGTTTGTGTGTTTTGATGGTGGTGGTGATTAATGGGACCCTTTAACTTTAGACATTGGTGGTGCTATAGTGGTCCTTATCTTTAATAGATGTTACAACACGTGGCTTTATTTAAGTTTGGATATACTCGGTTTAACTGAGATCGTTTTTCATTTTGTCTTTGCTAATGCTCAAGATGTATACTTAAAACGGGAAAACGATATGGTTGTTATTGTTTAGGTTACCGAAGAGGGCAAGTTTCTGACTCATACTGATGTGGCCATTTCTATCATCAAAATTAGGAAAGCGATAATCAAGCAGCCATAAGAACAGAAAAGGGCAAATTCTGAAATATATACGAACAAGGTATCATTTCATTTCATTCATACAATAAACATAACAGAATCATACAAATTCACATTAACCTGTTGAAACAATGTACCAACAATCGTATCTCATTATCTATTCAACCAAACACACATACGAAATTATAGTAGTAAGAATTACACAACAAACTTTTAGCATCCCATTAACACAACCATAGAATTTCGCCTTGACAACTAAAAACAATGCACCACAATACAATTCACCCGTAAACCACAAAAGATAAAAAGGGCTAGTAGCCATTATCTTAAAAAGTGTACTTTAATATCCTAAAATCCCACAAATCCATCATCCAAATTTAAAAAAGCACCAACTTTAACCATCCCATATAACACAATCATAAAACTTTACATTAACAATCTCTTAAAACAAACAAATTAACCACATAAACATATAATTTAATCTAACCTTCATCCCATGAAAAGTAACTTCTTTTAACCGACCTTGTATAAGCTTATATAAGTCCCAAGTTTTTAAATAAGCCGAAAACATATAACCCATAACGAATAACCTTATGAGCTTATTTGATTTCGGCTTATATTTTATAAGCCCAGATTTTCTCGCTTATTTTGAGACTTATGAGCTTATATAAGTTTACCATATCATAGTAAACTTATATAAGGGTCTCAAAATAAGGAGGAAAATCCAAGCTTATGAAATATAAGCCAGAATCAAATAAGCTCATAAGCCCACAAATAAGCTTAATCAAACAACCTCTTAAACAAACACCACCTTATATATGCTCATAATTGCCTAAACTTATATAAGCCCACAAGTCTCAAAATAAGCCGGAAAATTGGGGCTTATGAAATATAAGCCAAAATCAAATAAGCTCATAAGCCCGCATATAAGCTTAAACAAACACCCCCTAATCATCACATTAACATCAAAAAGATCAAAACTTTAAGCAACCCACATAACCCAATCACTAATTTACCACAAAAAAGTAACCTTTTTTAACCTACCTTGTATAAGCTTATATAAGTCCCAAATATTGTTTAGGCTTATATGTGGGCTTATGAGCTTGTTTGATTTTGGCTTATATTTCATAAGCCCCAATTTTCTCGCTTATTTCGAGACTTATAGACTTAAATATGTTTATTATATCATAATAACCTTAAGCCAATAAGTCTCAAAACAAGCAGGAAAATTTTGAGCTTATAAAATATAAGCCGAAATAAAATAAGCTCATAAGCCCACAAATAAGCTTAATCAAACAACCCCTTAAACAAACACCCCCTTATATATGCTCATAATTGCCTAAACTTATATAAGCCCACAAGTCTCAAAATAAGCCGGAAAATTGGGGCTTATGAAATATAAGCCAAAATCAAATAAGCTCATAAGCCCACATATAAGCTTAAACAAACACCCCCTAAGTTTACCATATCCTAATAAACTTATATAAGGGTCTCAAAATCAGTTATGAAATATAAGCCGAAATCAAATAAGCTCATAAGCCCACATATAATTTTAACCCCCTCCCCCCCTCCCCTCTTCAACACATTAACATCAAAAAGATCAAAACTTTAACACAATCATTAATTTACCAACCTTCAGGCAAAGTATGCAATTTAGGCAACCCCACAAGAACCCCCTCACCATCCTCACCAGCATCCCCATAACATCCGAAAACATATAAGCTCATAAGCCCATAAGCTCATAAATAACCTTAGGGGGTGTTTGTTTAAGCTTATTTGATTCCGGCTTATATATATTTCCGCCTTATTTTTAAACTTAATCTAACGGAATACACTACATATCAAAATACGCCAAGACAATTGGGGCTTATGAAACAAATAAGCTCATACGCCACATATAACCTTAAACAACAAGAACCCATATAACAACAATCATATCCAATCCTAAATTACCAAAAAAAAAAAAAAAAAAAAATCCTAACCTTCAGGCAAAGTATGCAATTTAGGCAACCCCACAAGAAACCCATCTTCATCCCCACCACCACCATTATTATTTCTCCTTCCACCCTTCTTATCAAGACTATTAGTACTATCTTTTTCAAGGGTTTTGGCAAATTCAAGCAACTGGTTCAGGGTTTTCCTGTGCATATAATAAGCTGACACTGCCACAAATGAGGCGCCCACTAAGGCTGCCATGGCTAAATGCATCGCGTATGGGTCCATGGGTTCTTCTTTTCTTGACTGTGTGTGGTTTTCACCTTTTAGTGTGTGTGTTTTTGTTAATAAAACCCTACTAGTGGAATAAAAAGTGTTATTTATATGCGATTGGGTATGTGTTTTTGTGTTTTGAGATGGTGGTGAATGTGGGTCCCACTTTTGTGGTGGTGTTGTTTTCATGTACTTGAGAGATGTTGCAACACGTGCTTAAACCGCGCGCGTAATAAGGCTCACCATAATGGGTCGGTCGACTCAAAAGGTTGTGTGAGGTTGAGGCTCGGTTGTCTCATTGTGGGTGTTGGGTTGCACTCGGTCGGTTGCCTTAATATGGACGAACTAGGTTGCTCAAGCAACCATTTTAGGAAGCACACTTTGTACCGTTTGGCATTAAAAAAAAATTAAAAACTTCACCACTGTGGCAGCTAGATCGTCGTCAGATTGTCGGAGAGAGAAATCTGATGTGGCAGGATCGACCCAGGTCACCACTGCTACCAGCCTAAGGGTGTTGCGATCGAGTCTTGGACTATCCAAGATGTGTCGGTTTTGTTACGGCTTGTCTTGAGCACGTGTTTTCAATCAACAGAAATGAAGACTCGGTCGATGCTAAGCGTGGATGGAACTTGGGTGAATTTATCGGGAGGGTCGAGTACCATATCAGTTAATTTGGGTGGGTTAAAGTTGTGTTTCCTTTAAACAATTATAAGTACCTCGAAGTTTTGGGAGGGTCGTGGCCCTTTTTGGTCTCCACTAAGGTCTGTCCATGTTGCCAAGACCGAGTTTGTAGTGTGTGTTTTTGTATGTGTGTATGTTTCGGTTGGTATATTTGTGTTTAAGTGATGTATGTTTTGATGGTGAAGTTTGTTGTAGAGAGAAGAAGTTGATGTGGCGTTGAGGTGACGGTGTTAGGCGACATTCATTGGGTAATTCCGCAGAAGACCACACAGGCCATAGGTAACGGCTCTTATGCCTTGCCATCAGAAATCAATCCAGAGGCCGTCCTCCCTATCCCCCGCCCAATGCTTACTATCGAGATTGGTTCGCCGGGCTTGCGATTTGAAGGTCTCCTAATTATATCCAAACTTAGGCTAGTGGTAATAATGACCAACATCACCACCGTCAACTTCCACGTCAGTTTGTCTCTCCACAACTAACATCACCACCAACAAAGTATAATAACACAACTAACATCACTACAAACATTATTCTGACTGATTGACTGTTTTTGTTTTCTTTTATTGTTTCTAAAGATATATACTTAAAGCGGATGAACAATGAGTTGTTTCATGTTTAGGTTACCGAAGATGACGAGTTTGTGACTCAGATGTATGTTTGAGGCATATCCCTTTAACTAATCGATATTGGTGGTCATGTAGTAGTCCTTTAATAATTTTAGAGGTGTTACAACACATGCTTTTATTTTTGTCCAGATACACGATTTAACTGAGATATATTTGTTTGTTTTTTCTCTCTCAACTTTAAACAATATACTTTCTCCGTCTTATATTTTGCAATGCCTCAAAATAAGTGTCAATTTTGTATTTCAACAATTGAGAGAAGATTTTAGCAGTGGGTAAATATGATATTTGATTGGTGGAGAGTTTAGTTACTAAGATTTTCTAAAACTTTGTACATTTTAAAAGTTGACACTTATTATAGAACATATGGAGTATTTGAACGGGTAAATGATGAAGATTTTCATGTTTATGTTACCGGAAAGGACGAGTTTCTTTTACTCAGATATACACGGCTTAATTGATGTATCCATGATTGCTCCTAGCTTTTTTTTTGACAACCCCAAAATTGGTATCTAGTAAAGTTTAAGACATCTTGTAAGGAGGTCGGGTAAACTACTACTTATTCATGTTGTATATTTAGTCAAGCTTAAACATGAAATCTCTTGTGACGATATTAAAATTTTTAGCCATTAAGCCACTTCACTACAAAAAAAATATCATTTTACCACACTTTTAAAAAGTGTGTAGAATATTTTGAAGATTTTTAACATTTATGAATGTGTAAAAATTGGTTACATAAATAAGTGTGAACAAATTTTAAAAAACAAAAGAGTTTCCACACTTATATGTGTTTTAAAAAAAAGTTCACACTTTTAAGGAGTAAATTGCATTTTTGGTCCTTGTGGTTTGGCCAAATTGCAGGTTTGGTCCCCATCCTTTCGAAAGTGCAACGATGGTCCTCATTTTGAAGTTTTGGTTGCATAAAGGAGAAGAAAAGGATTTTGAGGATTTTGTGGATTTTGTGGCTGAAATTAAAGGGGAAGAAGACAAGGGTATTTTAGTCATTTAAGTTTGACAAGGGACCAAACATGCAACCAAAACTTCAAAATGAGGACCTTCGTTGCACTTTCGAAAGGATGGGGACCAAACCTGCAATTTGGCCAAACCACAAGGACCAAAAATGCAATTTACTCCACTTTTAAGTGTAAAGAAATTTAGAATTTGTCCACACTTTCAAGTGTGTACTATATTTGTAACACCCAAATTCTCCACACTTTTCCTCTTGTGTGGAGAATTTGGGTGTTACAAATATAGTGCACACTTGTAAGTGTAGACATTAGAGTTCTTCACACTTAAAGGTGTGAACTTTTTTTTGAAACACATATAGATGTGAAAACTTTTTTGTTTTTTAAAATTTGTTCACACTTATTTATATAACCAATTTTACACTTAGTGTGATAAAATGACATTTTTTTTGTAGTGCTTTGATGATAATTAACACGAGCCTTTATTTGTATTTGTGAATTCCAACTAGTGAATATCATTGTTTTTGCATTATTGCTAGCATTATTTGAAATGACAATTGATGTTTAAAAAAAAAAAAAAAAAAAAACCTATAGCTTACACATGTTTTTTTCATTTGTATTATTTTTTTTACTTGTCTCCTATTTTTCTAAAGATAAAGTAAAATTATAAAATACTGATGTTGTTATGTTTGTCTTTTTAAATAAAAGGATTTACCATAAACAATACCAATGTTCCCATCTTTTAACTTGTCTTGCCATTTTCATTAGTGGCCTAGTCATTCTCATCATAATAAATACAAATGTAAGTGAATTATTGCTATTTTGTTTGTGTTTTTTAAAACATTGACATTCCTCAAGATATGTATTTTCGAATTTTCATTGACATGAATTCAAGAATAAACCGCAAAAACCATCTTTTTGATTTGATCAAACCACAAAGATGGTTTTGCAGTTTACTTTAAATAAAATCTTAATTTATTTTTCAATGGTTTATGTATATTTAAACACTCTTTTTCGCTCATGAAAAATCACAAAACTGTTGGGATTTTAGAACTAAGTTAACCATTAACCTCTACGAGTACGCAGCGGATAAGGATCTAGTAATTGCAATTAGGTTAACACGTAAATAATAAACAATAATTGAATAAATGGATAAATAGAAACCTAACCTTTCGTGGCTATTTGAACGCAAGTGAAACGGACAATAAAACCAATACGAAATTAAGCATCTAAAATAGATGCCTCTACGAGTATCACACACAAACACTTAAACCAAGTACGTTCGATAAACGCTAGTCGAGAACGTATAAAACCCAATCAACCTTTGACACCACTTGAATATTACACGAACAAGAAAACCTCCAAGAACCCTCTTGTTTTTCTGCCCGAGATCGCAAAAACAACAAGAAGCTGCAGTTGCTTCTTTACCCTTATATCGGACAAGGAGTGTCCGATATATAATATACCCTTGTGTTCGATTTAGCCATTGACTGCTACTATTCTCAAAGTGGAATTAAGCAAGAATAATATATTCATTAATACATCTTGGATCAACTTGATGCAAGTCATGAATTTAATAAACCAAAATATACCTAACCGAATCTTAGGTGTAGTATATTCTAAGTTTATGAGGTTTAGGGATATATTATATATATCGTATATATTGCATTCAGAATGGAAGATATAGGGATAATATTTTAGTCGTATCTTTGAAGCATGGGATTGTCTGTTTTTATATCTCACGACAAAAAACCAACATGGGATTTAATCTTGTGTCTCAAGCTACAAAACCATAGACCCCAATCAGATGAAATAACTAGGCCCAAGGCTTTTCAAACTGACCCATATTGAAAGTTAAAATAACTCGATGGGTCAAGTATCACGATCGGGTTACATGCATGCAATATGGATCGACTAATGTATATTCAAGTATTTATACGTTCACCACGTACTCTCGTGTTTAACGTGTGTGCCCCCATAGGCTCACACACTTCTAGTCGTTTTACGTGTGTTTTAAACTCCCACAAACCAACAGCTCCCACTTGGGAGTTGGAGTGTCGAATGACACACAGTACTAACGACGGAAACGCCTAGCAAACGCTCTCACTCGCTTTTTAACTAAAAGTGTCTGAGAGAATAGTTTCGTAAAAGTTTCTCAGTAGCATGGTCATTCAATGTCTTGCTCCAATCATCCTTTGTTATAGATACCGTTAAACCATGGATTATGGATCTTAAATCATTCCATATAGTTTAACCATTTAGAATCTCGTTATAGAATTTAATTAGATATACCAAATGTAATCAAGTATCATCTAGCATTACCCTTTGGGTTCGGCCGAACAATTATCTTATTAAATCTGGAGAGGCGCCATGGTATCTTTCTGCACATATCAAGTGGAGTAACAAATCCTTTATTGACTACAAGTGTTGTGGATGCTGCTTCACATCACTCCGAAATATAGCTTTTATAACTACCTTGTTCAGATAGCGTTTTGCGTATACTTACAAAAAATGATATCCACACATAATAGAACTTGCTTGTATCTCAAGTCTAAGGATGAAGATAACAAACCATTTTCAATATTTTACTTATGACAAGGATCCAAAAGTAAATGTTTGAAAGTTGGGGAATCCAATATGCATCTCTAGTGAATACATATGAGTTTGGCGGGAACAATCCAAATTCTCGTTAGAATATAACCAACACTCACATTTGCCTTACAAAACAATATTCCCATATTGTTAACTGACAATGGACATATTTAGAATAATAAAATTATTCAAGGATTAAACATGCAAATATAGGATAACAATTATTATATGAATGAATAACAAATACCAAGTATCTTTATTCATCATAAAGTAAAAATTGTCTATCAATCCCAATTATCCAAATACTAAAACAGATATGCATGAAACTCATTTAGTAAGTTGAACCGTAATGTTTCCAACATTCTCAACCTTTCTTTAAAAGAAAAACTAAATAGTCATCTGAGTAAACTTTCCGAATACTTGTTTCAAATTTCACATATAGTGAGTGATTTGAAATATAAGATGAGTGTCTTATCTCATATGCTCATACTATTGCAAGAATTATAGTATGGAGATGTCGCCCTACCTTGCATGAGGTATTAGAAATCAACGACATACTGACAATCATCTTTACAGTTTCTAGAAGTGTAAAGTATTCTCATTCATTAATGTGTAATGCAACAATGCTCTATGTTGAGCATAACTAGTTAGCAGATTTATCATGAAAGATGAAATCCTACTACAACTAGTATTAATAATCCTCTAACATCATTTGTACTTATACAACATTATGCTTTAAAATTCGTAAACATTTATAAAACAATAATCTAAACTCTCTCAATTAGATATTGTTGTTGTCAGCTCATTTTGTACTTATACAAAAGCTACAACTAGTCTTATACACAATATAATATATACATGATAAATCCTTAGTTAAAACAACATAAGGTTTCTATCCATGTAATAAATTACTCCAAGTAAAATATATCATTTAAGACTTGCTTGAATAATATATTGCATTTGTGTTAGACTTAATTTTCCGCATTTGTTTATTCCAGATAAACATCTATTCCAAGGTTGTTTGTTTTATTCCCTAAATTTCAAGTGAAATTTCATTCCAAGCTTAAGGATCAATATCTAGCTTAAATAGAATGATATCTTCAACATGTAAATTTCAAGAAAAAACACAATGCTCCCACTCAATGTCAGATGTACTCAAGAGTTATCTTAATTCAATTAGAATCATATTGTAATTAAATTCAAGATCTCAGCTCTTAGATGCATGATTCAATCCAAAACATGGATTGCTCAAATTTTGTATACTTCATAAAGATAATATAGATTCATAACCCTTTTGATTACACACCGTCCTCGCAAAAGGTAATCATAAAGAAAGAGTTATAAAATCTTAATTGTCATATTCTTCATACAAATCACATGTATGACAATTAAATATCTTTGTATAATTAATGCATGTATTATATAAGAAAATTTAATCACAATCAATTGCTTAAGTATGATTAAAAAACTTCTTATTAAATGCCAAACATTAATACGTATACAATTTTGTCCTTGTGAGTCTTGCTTCAAAAGAAACTCATTCCAACCTCATAGGTTAACTGTTAGGCGAAATAACAATCAATCACAAAACTTGATTTGCCTTTTAAGGACTGCATCTTATCATTCATAATACTAAAACATTTATCAGATTCAAGATGTGATAATGTTCTAGTAGTTAGCTGATTTACTATAATCTTCTAACTTTTATCCCTCAGCATTGATATAAAATATCACTCAAGTGATGAGCATCCTTTCGGATTTATGAATGAGAGTAATCATTATACTTCGGTCGACATTTTCATGTTTTAACCTTAGTATGACATTAATAAGTGCATTTTAGAAGGTTAAGTATTTTGTTCTAAAAAACTTTGAGATATGTATATACTCCCACTTACTTTTGTAAGTAGAGACAATTCTCTAAATACTAAGTATTTAAGCAACAATAAACTGCTCCTTATGGAGAACCACAAAATACATTTTAAGTTCTCATCTCAAGATTTATTAATAAAATGCTTCATAAGATTTTAACAAATTCAGAACTTAAATCAAGACAAAATGGAATTCCTTCCAGCAACTCAAATTATGGTTTATAGAAAAACTCTAATTTAGTATCACTCTTTAACCAAAAGCTCTAGCAACAGTTTTGTGTTTCGTCAAGCTAGGAAGAACACAAAAACTACAATCTTCAAGCTAGGAAGTGTAGAAAAATCAAAAATCCAAAAGGATTTAGGATTCAATTGGTTTGAGTCGTAAAACCTCAAATCCCTAATGAATTAGGGTTTTCAGTTATAGGTTGTCTTGAATACCTTCTAGGTTTGAACTATATTGAGTGTATCCATGACACACACAATTTCTAACCTTGATATGTTTTGGAGGTAGAGCAATTAAAGCTATCATGAACCAAACAATATGAATAAGGTTTGATCCAACACATTAGACATACCATAATGAACTGGTATCCTATGAGTTATTAGAATTGTGAAACTATATCAGAATTCTATAGATAACTTAATTCTCTTGGGACCAAATACTTGTCAATTGGGTCAAGCCAAATTGCATATAAAGTATTTACGAACCAAGTTCATGCAATAATGTATATTCATTGAACAATACAAGAACCTTATGTTCACGTGTTCGCAAGAAGACAGAACTGTTCAAGGATTATATGTTCATGTGTTAACAAGAAAACAGAATATTTCAATAATACATTATAAGTCTTTGAATAATTCAAAGCCTCATGTTTATGTGTTAACTATAAGACATAACACATTTACTATATATACTTTATGTTATAAGTCATTGACTAATTCAAGGACTTCATAATTATGTCTTAACATGTAAGCATTATTATACTAACAAAAGTAATTATGAACGCAAACTATTGAGTTCTATAGTAATTTCAAGTTAATTTTATACTTCAGAATTATGATCATTATCATATAACCATAATTATGTTGACTAAAACATGTAGTCAAATGTTGAAGTATCTTTACACTATATTATGACATTTGAATGTAGTAGGGCAACAAACATCTAGCATGTTCACGTCCTAGTAGAATCATTATTAGAATGTAGTAGGGCAATAAACATCTTATGTGTTTAAGTCCTAGTAGAATTCTTATTTACATGTAGTTGGGCATTAAACATCTAACGTGTTTAAGTCCTAGTAGAATTATTAGTTTCCTTTACCTTGCGGTCAAGAGATACAAATAATATTGTTGTTCCTTGCACATACTATGAGATTACTCCCACTTGTGAAAGTTACAACATCATATTATGAAAACAAACAACACGTGATTGATTGTTCACACAATATGATAATGTCATATATATCATAAGTAGTTTAGAACCATAACCTGTAATAAGGAATTGTGGATTATTATTCTATAGATAACAGTTCAGGAAGCGACAGCAGGAAGGCAACGAGTTATCTAATAAAATAAAATGCAATTTTCCTTTAAGCAATGGTTGTTCATATTCGGAAAGTAATAGATTATTTCAAAGCTAGTTTGAAATGATATGGGTGACTAACAAGAAATAAATCCCGCAGCTCCCACTGAAATTGACAACATTACATGAATGATATTTCAGTAATAAAATGCAACTGCTCCCACTGGATTTGTCAACATTGTAAGTGTTACATTTCCAGTAGAAAGCATATAGCAGTTTTACATACTTTCCTATTCTCTTCAATTGCCTACGAGTAGCATGTACTTAGGTATTGAGCAGAGTATATGAAGTTTTACTTATGTAGACAATGGACTAGCCATTCTTTCATTCAATTAACTTGAATCTTTAGCATGCATTCCTCCTTTATCGTCTACATAGCCCCAAGGGTAATTAGCACTTTAGGAATAATAAGAGTCCAAGAAGATTACCTAGCAAATATGCTAGTAATTCCTTTACTCTTTGCGGTTTAAACTCATACATCGTGACAAGTGCAGGATGTTATTTATTTTGGTAGCTCTAAACACAATGTTTCTAGTTACACAAAATATTTTATCTTTCAATTAACTCTAGACCACGAAAAGGGTAATGAAAGATCATATAAGAGTTTATCAATTTTGGAATCCTATCTTAGTTTGTCAACTAAGGAGAAAAGATAGGTATAAGTCTCACTCTTCTTACTAGGAAAAGAGACTAAGTTTGTCTTTCAAAGAAAAACAAATTTGTTTACGAATTATGTTGCAATAACACAATTAATCAGAACATAAAAAGTTCAAATCTAGTATTTTCGATAATTACATTCTTAAAAGAATTAACTACCCAATTAATTACTTATTAAGACTAAGATCCATCTTGCAACCCCACTTAATTACCATAGGTCTGACCAGTGTATAAAAAAATAGGACAAGAGGTAAGCGACGAGCGTTAATTGCATAATGCAACTCTTAGATTTATGAGACTGTTTAAGGCATTAGTATCAAGTAATAATGTCAAAAGCATGTTTAGTTCTCATCTTATGCCTCGGGTCCGAGGTCTGACCAGGTTAACTCGATATAAGTCGACCAAGTATGAACGTGTAAAAATAACCAGAGGTCTGACCAGTGAGAAATAATTACCATGGGTTGGAAAGGCCCTTAGGTCTGACCAGAGAAGTCAATCCAAGTGCACGTGTCCATAGTTGGGTGGCATAGACTTAATATTAACAAATAGGTATGCACATATAAATGTGGTAAAAGTCGTGTACAAAGAAGCATGCAAAACAACTTTGTAACACTAATTTTAAAAACTTTGGTAATGACACTGTAGTGATCATCATGGTTCACGGTAGCTCCAATCGAACGCACAGGGAGGTAGAGGACCAGGTAAGCGATGAAGCATAACCTTAGACATCCTTTCAGTGAGACTATGCTCACTTCTTTAAACCCCCTTTATAGTTTGTTCTAGTGGGTGAGCCGTACATCCCAAGTGTCCATAACGTCTAGTTTTTTAAATTCTTGAAAACGTGTTTCATATATTAGGTCACTTTATTTTACAAAACCAATTTTCCACGAATCAAATAGCAGGTCACAATGAGCATGGTATTTAGGCGTGTAAATAAAGACCAATATTAATGTTATGGTTACGATATGTATTATTCCATATTGCATACAATTAGGTGTCAAAGCAAGTAATAATGCATATATAGGAATCACAAACATACAAGCATAAACATCAATATAAATAACCACATATTGTTCCGAGTTCTCTTGCGAGTCTTCCCCAAACGGAGAACCATAAGACCGTCACTAGGATGCAGTACCTAGATCGCCCCATACATCACTTAGAAAAGCAATTGAGTGGGTCTTGTGGCCGGAAAACACATAAAACGCATGGCAATCTCAATTAACAAGTAATAACGCAATTTTATGTATTTAATAAACAATATGTAATTCTAATTATCATTATAATTCTAATTAACAATTAATAAATTCAAATTAACTTTTAATTCTAATTAGCAAGTAATTTTAATTAACATGTAATTCTTAATTAACAATTTAATTTCAATTAACAAAGTAATTTTTAATTAACATGTAAATTAAATTCTAATTAACAAATTAATTCCAATTAACAATTAATTCTAATTATCAATATAATTTTAATTTGTGTGTGACTAGTTATTATTTATTAAAAATTGACAAGTATTGCATGTAATTGTCAAAATAAAATAAAACAAATAACTAAATTAGGTTTCATGCAGCCCTTTTAAAACATGTTTATTAATATCAGAAACGTGTAACCCATAATCGCAAAAACGAGATGGCTCGTGATGCCACTGTTGGGATTTTAGAACTAAGTTAACCATTAACCTCTACGAGTACGCAGCGGATAAGGATCTAGTAATTGCAATTAGGTTAACACGTAAATAATAAACAATAATTGAATAAATGGATAAATAGAAACCTAACCTTTCGTGGCTATTTGAACGCAAGTGAAACGGACAATAAAACCAATACGAAATTAAGCATCTAAAATAGATGCCTCTACGAGTATCACACACAAACACTTAAACCAAGTACGTTCGATAAACGCTAGTCGAGAACGTATAAAACCCAATCAACCTTTGACACCACTTGAATATTATACGAACGAGAAAACCTCCAAGAACCCTCTTGCTTTTTTGCCCGAGATCACAAAAACAACAAGAAGCTGCAGTTACTTCTTTACCCTTATATCGGACAAGGAGTGTCCGATATATAATATACCCTTCTGTTCGATTTAGCCATTGACTGCTACTATTCTCAAAGTGGAATTAAGCAAGAATAATATATTCATTAATACATCTTGGATCAACTTGATGCAAGTCATGAATTTAATAAACCAAAATATACCTAACCGAATCTTAGGTGTAGTATATTCTAAGTTTATGAGGTTTAGGGATATATTATATATATCGTATATATTGCATTCAGAATGGAAGATATAGGGATAATATTTTAGTCGTATCTTTGAAGCATGGGATTGTCTGTTTTTATATCTTACGACAAAAAAACCAACATGGGATTTAATCTTGTGTCTCAAGCTACAAAACCATAGACCCCAATCAGATGAAATAACTAGGCCCAAGGCTTTTCAAACTGACCCATATTGAAAGTTAAAATAACTCGATGGGTCAAGTATCACGATCGGGTTACATGCATGCAATATGGATCGACTAATGTATATTCAAGTATTTATACGTTCACCACGTACTCTCGTGTTTAACGTGTGTGCCCCCATAGGCTCACACACTTCTAGTCGTTTTACGTGTGTTTTAAACTCCCACAAACCAACAAAAACCCTCGTCATTTAACAATCGTAGTTGTACAGCAGTTGCACCGCCATCGTCTTCTTCCTTATCCTTTTTGTACTTGTAGTAATTAGGATGGTTTAGTTGAGTACCAAACAATATAGGAATTGTGCCAAAAGAACAAAAAGGACGATTCCTTTAGCTTTATTCCATTAGATTATGGTTCGATGAGGTTTAATGAAATATACCATTTGGTGATTCGCAAGGGTGGAACTTCGTTAGGGCAGGGGAGGGTGTTGGCCCTCCCAAAATTTTGGCCCATTAATATGGAAAATTTGATACTTTTAGGGTAAATCTAATACTACAGTAAAACCTCTATAAATTAATAGTGTTGGGACCGAGATATTTTATTAATTTAGCAAGATATTATTATATCGATAAATTAATAATTAATTAATTTAAAGAGGTTTTACGGCCAATAAATTTTCAAGTGTAATATACTAGTTAGTTACAATGTATACTCATTACTGACGAAATAAATTTGAAAAAAAAAGTTCTAATTAACATTTTATGAATTCACATTTACACTTTATAAAAATAAAATTAACACTTTTTGTTGCAATACGAGAAGACAACGCACAAACTCTTTAGTGCAATAAAGAGATTTTAAGATAAACTGAATATAGATTTGAAGTTAAACAAAAAAAACAAGTGACTATGGATTTATTTTTTACTAAACAATCTTAAAGCATCTACAACGCATCAAGTCTTTAAAAACTTAATGCATTTAATGTTTTCTTTCACAGTTAATGCAAAGCTCATTTAATGTTAATAGCTTATTGTTTTTCTTGTCAAACACATGGTGTTCTATAAGTCATTTTTTAAAAAGTCTTTGTCAAAGTCTTTAACCCAATGCTTCAAATGGCTAAAATAGCTTTTTCAAATAGTTAAAAGTCATGTGTAAAACTAACCCATTGCAGATGCTCTTAGAATGTTGAAGTGTATCTCTCACACACACATATACATATATATGGAATTTTTAGTAATTATTAATTTATAATTTCGTTCGGACTAATATATATATACACTGGGGTTTCAAAAAAATTATTATCTTATTATTTTATCGATTGTGGTCTAAATTTGTACTGGTCCCAAGTTGAGACTGGACAAATTATTAATTTTATCAAGATTATTAATTTATCGAGTATTAATTTATAGAGGTTTTACTGTAGTATCTAATTGTTTGACCCTCCTGCAAATTAGGCATCCAAAAGTCATTCTCAATCTTGGCACAATGGCTCCAACATAGTCTCTCATATGCTTATATTTCCACAATCCTATATTCCAATTACTTTTATATGAATGATTGATTGTTTTGTGTCCTTTAATCGTATATATACATGTGATTTATTAATTCAAGTTATTTAAGATTTTGAGGTTTTCGATTATTTGTAGCGAATCCACCCTGTCAAGTACGACTATGTTAATCTTGTAACCCGCTTCTGTAATTTCGTCGGTCAAATGTGCTTCTAATTTCCTAGCTATCCAATTCTTTCATGCTCGATTTTTTGTTAGCAGTTTTTTAATCTCAAGTCTTTGGCAATTTGAGTTGGTATCTTTTGCAGTGCAATTTTACTTTTTTTAGCAGAGGGATTTTATTAAAAAAGGCTAGCAAGAAGCTAGGCTAAGCAAAAATTACATAGAAATAATGGTTAGTGGGTCATTTAACCACGCAACCCAATTAACATTAATCTTCTTACATCTATTAGACACCCAAAGCCAAGTTTGCGACACTATGTTGTCGAAGATCATTCCTTTAAGAGGTTTCTTCTAAGAGAATAAGGTCGTGTTCCTGTAGATCCAAATATGCCACCACATGGAGAAAAATGAGGCTTATAGTGCTAGCTTTTGGAGGTTGTTTAGCTTGAGATTATTGAACCACGTCTTCCGGGAAATGGGGTTGATAAAAAGAGAAGTTTGAATTTTCCACCATCGACCAAGAAGCTGAAGCAAATCCATAGACATCGAACAACCAAAGAAACAAATGATTACGGGTTTCCACGTCGCTCCCACAGCTTGGACATAACGTGCAAGGAATATCCAAGCCTCTATTGGAAAGATTATACCTGGTAGGGAGCTTATCTAGAAACATACGCCAAACAAAAACATTAAGCTTAATAGGAAGAACCTTGAACCACCGCGTAGAGGAGGAAGAAGTAACCAGTAAATGTGAATCAATCTCTTCTCTAGCCGATTTTACCGAAAAAACACCATGACCATCCAAATTCCAAGACCAACGGTCATTAGCAGAGGACAAAGTCACCGAGGAAAGCAACTGAGCAAGCTCAAGGAATTGAGACTCTTTGATACCAGCTCTTGGGCGCCTTCTAAAAGAGAGCGACAAATCAGAATTAAGCAGCTTGTTTTCCAACCGATACATCCTTTTGAAGTTCCAAATTACTTGTATGAGGTCTTAAATGCATCTATTACTATTTATTTTCATCGATGACATTACATATTCAAGTCTTTTTCTTTGTAAACGTGATGATATGGCTGTTTTTGTTATATAAGACGTACGGGTTTCTAGACTTTGATTTCGCCGCCACCCCCCTTGAGAAAAGCATTTAAGTTCCGCAACTGGTGATTCGGCTTTTGTTTTGACAAATTAATTTTTTAATAAACTTACATAGTTTAATGTAGTTTTAAATATTATTTTTAAACATTCAAATTATATAAGTTTGAGTCTTTGATTTTCAATTAATGTATCAAAATTCTCTCACATTTATATAAACATGATTAGTTATGTTAAACAATAAATACAAAGATTAATGCACCAAAAAAGTAAAGTCAATACAAAGATAAGCAAACAGAATGGTCCTAAGGAAAGCTAGGACCCGTTTTTTGCTTACTCTCATAATTTTAGTAAGAATGATTTATCATGTGCACTATAATATGTACTTTTCATTTTATGTTATCGTTTTTGTGCTCTTTATTTTACTAATAAAATCGATGCTAGATTTCGTATGTTACATGTTTTATGTGTTCATAGATTTTTGAGTAAATTACACCGTTCGTCCTTGTGGTTTGCGTTGACCGCAGGGTTTAGTCCTTTGACCAAAAAAATTGCACCGTACGTCCTTAAGTGTGAAACGTTATGCACCGTTCGTCCCTCCGTCCATCTGGGCCCACCAATTCCCACTAACGTCAGTTAACTGAGGTTTTTAAAAAGGTATTTCCGTCATTTTACCCCACCCTTATATCACCATCTTAAACACCTTCAAAACACACACACACAACACACTGAGGATAAATAAAAATTCACACACACCAAAAACACCTTCAAAACACACACACAAAACACAAGATTCCGGCCACTCCTTCTCTATTATCCGGCCATCAGCCACACCTCCGACCAAGATTCCGGCGCCGCCTCCGGTCGCCGCCACCTCAAGCCACACCACCTCCGCCATTATTGACGCAAGATTTCAAGTTTTTGAAGGAGATCGAGTTTAGATCAGGAAGATCGGGTCACGAGTGGGTTTTATCTTTGAGTTTTGATCGTGGGTTTTATAAACGATTTGTGTGGTTAAGATTGGTTTCAAGTGGTGTTTAAGATGGGTAAAAACGATTGTAAATCGTTTCGTGTGGTTAAGATTGGTTTCAAGTGGTGTTTTTTTGATGTTATAAACTGAGTCAACTCACGAGGGGTGTTGATTTGATAGTGAACCCAAGAGGGTGTCTTGTTGGCTCGGTTTACAGCAACAACAACCCACGAGGGGTGTTGATTGCTATCGATTCAGCACCAACCCAAAAGGGTGGTGTTTGTTGTGCTAATTTTTGCTTCTAAGTTCTAATGGTAGTAGTTGAAACATCTTGATAAACTCACCAATTCTCACCCTTGTGTGAATCGGTTTTGCCTCGGTTGTTTTCAGACGAGAGCCATCGCGACCACACCTTCATCATCTCCCTATCTTCTTGCTCATTCCCATTCTTGGTATGTCGACACCTTTAGCCATATTGCCATTGGGTTGATGGAGCATATTATTTATTAAGTTTTCTCAACCAGTGGCCACTAGAATCTTGGAAGAAATTGTACCTGGGTATGAAACGGATGCTATAGAGAAAGGCGATGTGACTTCTGATTCGACAAGAAATATTTATAGATTTTCTTTAAAGAAACGCTTATTCCAAGGTATGATATGATTTAGTAGGAATTGGCATTTAGGGAAAAAAGGGTTGTTTTGAAGAATGTATCCAGAACTGCTTTGATTTTTTTTTCTTCGGATGATTGGATTTTGTGTTTGTATGTTATACTTTTATGCTTTTTGTTATGCTTGAAAAGTGAAATTTGTGTTGGTTGATGATGATGAATTATGATGTGGGTTTTGTGATTTTTATTTCATAGCTAGTTTAGTGAGAATTTTTTGTTTGTTTGTTAAATAATCAAGTTGGTGGTTGCTGGTTTTTGAGGTGGTGTTGGAAGTTTAGTTACTCAAAGCTTTTTTGTTTTCATATGGTTTGATGTTTTTTTTTAGATGTGATTTTCTTTTCTACGTATGAGTTTGATTTGAAATAGTGATGTCGGTATGAGTTTTATTTAGATCTAGTAGGCCGGTTTGTGTTTGATTTATTTTTGTTGATGATGATAATGATTTTGGTAAATAATAAATCAGAGGATATTATGATGATGGAAAAAAAATGGTGGTGGGTGATGCAGATCTAAGATGAAGATGATTAAAGAGAGAAGATGAAGTGTGAAATGACGTAAATATCCCTTTAAAAACCTTAGTTAACGTCAAGTTAACTGACGTTAGTGGGAATTGGTGGGCCCAGATGGACGGAGGGACGAACGGCGCATAACGTTTCACACTTAAGGACGTACGGTGCAATTTTTTTGGTCAAAGGACTAAACCCTGCGGTCAACGCAAACCACAAGGACGAACGGTGTAATTTACTCTAGATTTTTTTAACTTAGAAAAAACCATCATGTCAAAAACAAGGGTTAATGAAAGCTTTCATTTGTTAAACGTTTTATTAATTTGTTCATAGAATTTTATAGTAAGAGCACTCCCATCCATAACACCATAACACCAATAACACCGTCCACGTCAGCGCCACATCAGCTTTAACATTTAACATTAACATCCCCAAAAAACACTCACAACCATAACATCCCAATAACACCAATAATATTTCATATTTTCAATTTCAACCCCTAAACTAAAACAAACACTTCAAAACTAAAACAAACATTTCATTAAAACTAAAAACATATTACAATACGAGATTAAAAAATAAAATAAAAAAAATACAACGAAAAAAAAAAAAAACACACACTGCAATACGAGATTAAATGAAATACGATCTACTGACGAGGTTTCAAGTTATATTTTGCGATGATTCGATCTTTTTCGTCATTGATCCACTGCACGACCATTGGATCTTGCCCTCAAGATACGCGTCATCAAAACTTGATCTCTTCCAACCGGTTATTGTGAGATCTTTTTCCGCTGGCCCGATACGCCGCTTCGGAGACTTCGTTTCAAACGAAACTCGTTTGCCATAGTTTCAGTGAAATAAGCTGACGAGCTCGTTCCTCCAGTGCTTGTTCCCCCAATACTTGTTGTAGTCTCGGATCGTGCTTTCTTGGTAGCACGTTTCTTTCCCATGGGGCGTGGTTGTTCATCATTACCAAACAAAGCCTCGTTTGTTTGGCTTGGGACTTCGTCGGTTAAATCAACCGGTTCCGGCGTCTCCCATTTCTTATAATGACGCAAAACATCCCAAGCGTCATCCGCACCAAACAGTGCTCATCTGTTTTCCTCACGATACCATTGCTTTGCCCGTTTCATCACATCCACCTCACTTTCACCGCCGTTGCTCTCGCGACGCACGTAACAAGAGTTGAACTTGGTGCATATCCTGTTCAACGATGTCCATTTGCTTGACATCATGTCCTTGGTGCGCCGTTGAAAGTTGAGTCTATTGAACTCATTTCTCACCCGATACCAAAACGTATCTCTAGGTTGGCACTTTCCAACTTTTGGATCCTCCGAAACGGCTATGTAACACCTTGCAAGTAATGCTTCCTCTGCTGAATTCCAACGATTGGTAACGACAACCTCCTCATCAGAATCAATTGGTTCGGGCTCTGGTCTTTGGATTTTTGGATTTTCGCTAATACGACATTTTCCTTTTTTGGTGGAGATGTGGGTGTCTCAACAACATCTTGTGTTTCAGTTTGTGATTGTTGTGACTGTTGTGTGAATTGAAGGTTTTGAAAGTTGGAGTTTAAGGTGTTTTGTTGGTTTTGTTGTTGCCAAAACAGTAATGTTTGTTGTTGTTTCCACATTTCTTGGCTTGAAAAGCCTAGTGGGTTGGGGTTTGAAGATGAACCAGCGTTCGGGTTAGATGATGAACCCGGGTTTGAGGGATTCCACCCATCATTGAGAAGATTGAAGAAAGTATCGTCGTTGCCTCCCGACATTGTTTTTTTTTGCAGTTAATTGAAGTTGAAAGATTGAGAGTATTGAGAGGATCTAGAAGTGGAAGTGTGAATAAAAATGGTGTTTTGATTGTGTATTTATAGTGGTAAAAAAAGGTTTTTGAATTTTTTTTATCAATTCTAGCCGTTAGGGACTAAAAATGATTTTTTTTTTAAAAGTTAACGGCTAGTAGCCGTTAGAGGGACTAAAACTGAAAATTTTTTGATTTTTTTTTTGGTTCAGCGTTTAACGCGCGTTACGAAGCCAACGGCCAGGGACCAACGGCTTTAACTATCTTCGCTTCTATCGTTATAACGCCGATAACGGCGTTAACAGCCCCCTAACGGGCGTTAGCGCGTTACGAATGGGAGTGCTCTAATAAAAAACGACGTTATCGTCTTTAAGTTTCATGGAACATGAATAACGTTTGACAAAAGAACACGGTTTTGTTTTCTACAAATTAAATTAAGAAACGAAAGATGAGTAAGTGGTTTTGGTAACACGTTTTTACTTTCTAATATTAAACTCTTTATGTAGGTTTCAACTAATAACATAAATAAAATGTGACTAGGCATAAAAACATAAAGTAATTTAAAACGATGTGTATTTTTTTTTCTTTTACGTGTGCCCCCGCGTCTCATATATGGCCCCATCTGTTACAAAGAAATATATATACGGGCAAATGATAAAAAAGTATTATAGTTGACATTATTTGCTTTTATAGGTAGCAAACAAATTTTTTTTGCTTTTATTGGTATTATATTTTTAAATTTATCTTTTTTATGGTATTTTGCGAAATTTTTGAACATTTTTGCCCCTCTTAGTTAATAGAATTTTTTTTCCCGAAGGGCAAAAATTTCACATAGTTACTTAAAGATGATGAATTTGAAAGTATAGTACCCACAAAAGCAAAAAAAAACTTCGCTACCCACAAGAGCAAATGATGACAAGTATGGTATTTTTTTTTAATCATTTGCCCTATATATTAATGATATTAAATATGGCTAATGAGTGAGATTTACTCGTGCATTGCAGTATAATAAAAAATTAATAAATAATATGTATTTGGTTTCTTTAATTTCATTTAATTAACAAATAATTACTATCGTTAAAATTTTTACTCGCGCTTTACAACAGGTGTAAAAACATTTATTTATAACTACAAAATTAGATTTTGTTTGGATCTTTCTTGGTCTTTTGTGTATTTTATGTTGATTAATTGGGGTCGATGTCTTTTCTTGTATTTTGTTCTTTCGTGGGTTCTATAATATTGTTGTGTTTTAAAAAAAAAAGAATGTATAACGAACAAACAAAAATCCTAACCAATTTAATTATTTTTTTTAACAACAAAATTTTATTAAAAGCTAAAAGAAACTAGAAATGAACAAATAGGAGCATTACAAGACATAAGGGATCAATAGGTTTTGAAGCCAATTGTTCCAAGAAATATTTGCTTTCTTATTTCTATTTGTTTACCATAAAAATGAAATGCCCGTAATCTTGTCAAATATCTCGTTTCGGGCCATAGGATGACTGCTGAAGATGAGATGGTTTCGAAAGCTCCATAATGTCCACAACACCACACCAAAGATAGATTGAAGCATCAATTTCCTATCGTTTTGAATATGCAAGTGATCAACATAGACATATACATCCTAAAGAGATGAAAGAGTTGGGTAAGGCAAATCCAACCATGAGAAAACTTTAAGCCAAACACATGTAGCAAAAGAACAAGTCCATAACGAATGTTGTATAGTTTATGGTGAAGACGAACAACTGGGACAAAGGATAGATTAAATCTCGACACCTTTATTGCTTAGATTCCACCAAGTAGGAAGATGATCGCGGAGAGCACGCCATACAAAAATACTGACTTTCTTTGAAATAAATCGACACCATCTAGTTGAGATGTAAGCATCCGGAAGAGAAGCATTATCTAAATGAATACATGTCTTTTAACAGTGAAACCGTTATTGGGATTAAGAAGCCAAACCCATTCATCTCTACCCTCGTATAACATAATTGGATCAAGTAAAGTATTAAGAGTGCTTAAATCGGTTGAGATAATACCACCAGATATAGGGCGAGACCATATCCAATTCCAACCATCATTCCACCTATCATGAACCATACATTTTTGGTTTACCTCTAAACGAAATAAGTGTGGGAACTGGTGTTGAAGCAGAGTGATACCTCATCCAATGGTCTTTCCAGAATCGAGTTGTTCCTCCATCGCGGATATTCCTCTTTATAAAGTGGTGAGGGATGAATCCTTGGTCATTAATGGCATTGATATCTTTCATAATTCCGGCCCATACACCATTACCTTTCATTGAACAGTTAAAGATAGATGAATCACCATTAAGACTGTGAATCGCTTTTATGGTCATAACCCATAAAGGAGTAGGCGTGTTCAAGAATATCCAACGCCATTTTTGGATTAAGGCGTGGCTGAGCGATTCCAAGCTTCCGATACGAAGACCACCTTTAGCTTTGGAAGCTAAAGTAGAATTCCAAGCAATCCATGGAATTTTGTACGTATTACCCCAAAAAAAACTAAACTTGAATGGATTCCAAGGTCTTGATGACACATTTTGGAAGAGGAAACAACGAAAAATAATACGTACCTAAAGCACCAAGAACCAAAGAGAGTAGAGTTGTTCGTCCGCCAATGGAAAGCATGGATGCCTTCCACCTTGACAATCTGTTATTGAACTTTCTGACTATAGGCTTCCATCCATTTTGTTTAGCCATGTTTTCGGCTATAAGAAGATGCAAATAGACGAAAGGAAGCCGTTGAGAGTTACATCCAGTTAATAATGCAAGTCTTTGAACTTCATCATACGAGACACCCATGCCATAAAGGGTAGATTTAAAACATTGAAGTAAATTAACCACATTAATGACGTTAGATCAAGACCATTCACCAAGGAATAAGACATCGTCAGCAAAGAGAAGATGTGATATATTAAGGGATCCAACCGTAACACCTCGAAAGTATCCAACAAGAATTGCATCTTCAACAGCTACTTGTAACCCTTCCATAATCATAATGAAAAGAAAGGGAGAAAGAGGGTCTCCTTGTCGAAGACCTCTACGTAAATGAAATTTAGCAGTTAGGCTTCCGTTAACTAAAACAGAAGCTTTTATTGAAGAAAGACACCCACTGATCCAAGAAATCCATTTGGAACTAAAGCTCATAAATATGGCTTTCAAGCCCAGGAACATGGATAGTAACACTAGAAAGAAGCGAGGGCCGACGACTAAGAGCATCAGCCACAGAATTCGCGGTACCAGCTTTATGCCGTATCGTGAAAGAATAAGCCTGTAAAAGTTCAACCCATTTTGCATGTCGAGGATTCAACTTGGCTTGGCCCTGTATATACTTCAACGCTTGATGATCAGAAAACAAAACAAAGTCATTGGGTAACAAGTAATGGCGCCAGTATTCAAGACTTCGAACGATAGCATACAACTCTTTATCATAAGTACTATAGCGTTGTCGGACGTCATTCAATTTTTCACTAAAATACGCTATCGGACGCCCACCCTGACTTAGAACGCCACCAATACCAATCCCGGAAGCATCACATTCAACTTGAAAAACATTATCAAAATTTGGAAGTGCAAGGATTGGCGCCTGCGTAACTAACTGTTTAAGCTCATCAAAGGCGCGCTGAGCTTCAGTCGTCCATGAAAATTTCGACCTCTTGAGCAATTCAGTCACCGGTGCGACAATGGAACTAAAATTGCGAATAAAACGCCGATAAAAGGAAGCAAGTCCATGAAAACTTCGAATATCATGTAATGTAGTAGGAGTCGGACAAGTAGTGATAGCAGAAATCTTGTTTTCATCCATTCGGACACCCTCACCAGAAATAAGATAACCCAAAAAAACAACTTCACGTGCAAGAAAATGGCATTTTTTTGAGTTTGCAAACAACTGTTGGGTTCGTAAGAGCGAAAAGACCAAACGAAGATGCAGTTGATGTTGTTCCAAATTCTGACTAAATACAAGTATATCGTCGAAATAAACAACGACACAAGAACCTATCAAGTCACGAAAAACATGGTTCATGAGGCGCATAAACGTACTTAGAGCATTAGACAAACCGAAGGGCATAACCATCCACTCGTACAACCCATCGCGGGTTTTAAAAGCTGTTTTCCATTCATCCCCGGTCGCATACGAATCTGGTGATACCCACTTCGAAGATCAATTTTTGAAAAGATTTGGGAACCATGTAACTGATCAATCAGGTCCTCAAACGGGAATAGGAAAACGATACTTCACAGTGATTTTATTAACAGCACGACTATCAATACACATACGAAACTTACCTCCAAGTTTAGGCACCAAGATAGCTGGAACGGCACAAGGACTTTTGCTTTCACGTATAAAACCCTTGTCGAGTAACTTAGAAACTTGTTTGTGGAGTTCCTGATATTCTTTCGGGTTCATTCTGTAAGCCGGTTTGTTTGGAATACTCGCCCCTGGCTGAAAATCAATACAATGCTGAATGTCACGTTCCTTTGGTAAACCAGACGGGATATCGTCTGGGAAAAGGTCGCTGAACTCGGTCAAAAGAGGCTGAATAACCAGCGGTGGGCCCGGCACGGCTGGGTTTTTATTCTAGAACCACCAAAGTGAAAATCAAAGGTGGTTTAGGATACATAGCACAACTCAAAAACTCCGATTTAGGTAGGATCAACGCCTCTGTTTGTGTTTCCTTTGGATTAAAGGGTGCCAACGTAATATTCAATCCATCCTTTCGAAAACTATATGTGTTTCGAAAACCATCATGTTTTACCTGGCGATCATACAACCAAGGTCGTCCCAAAAGAATATGACAGGCATCCATCGGGATAACCTCACACCAAAGTTCATCAGTATATTTATTCCCGATAGAAAATGAAACTAAACAACGATGTGTAACTTTCAACAAATTACCTTTCTTTAACCATGTTAACTGGTACGGATCGGGGTGGGACTGCAAGGGCAACCCCAACTTTTCAACTGCAGACACCGCGATCATATTATCACAGCTACCCCCATCGATAACAACATCACATACTTTACCTTTCATTGTACACTTGGTGCGAAAAATATTGTGACGTAACCACGTAGTATCGTCCTCGTCGATGGCCATAGAAGCACTAAGAACCCGCTGTGAAATCAAAGCTTCTCCACTGTCTGGGTAAAGAACTTCACCCTCAGCTTCGGAACCCTCATCGTAACGAACATCAGAAGTAACCTCGTTATCATTCACAAAAACAACCATTTGTGTATTTGGACAATCTTTCTTTAGGTGACCCAACCCATGGCATTTATAACATCGTATCGCCCCCGGATTTGGGTTTGACGCCGGTGTTGTGATAATTGGTTCGGCCACCTTCAGTTGCGTTGAAGAAGTTGGGACCCCAGTTGGCAACCCCCGGCTTTGATTGGGCCGTGAAGCTGTGAACCGACCACGAACCTTAAGTTGTTTTTCAACGCGAGTCGCCAATCTGCAAACATCATCAAACGAATAATATTGGGTTAACTGTACCGCGTCTGCTATATCTGATCGTAGACCACCCAAAAACCGTGCAATAACTTGTTCTTCCTCCTCGTCGGTACCACACCGCATACGTAGTCTTTCAAACTCTAGGATATATTCTGCAACCGTAAACGTCCCTTGCTTTAAAGCGTGATACTCCAAAAACGAATCTTGTCTATGATTAACTGGTAAATTTTTTTTTGCAATAACCTTTTCATCTTATCCCATGAGTCAATTTTGTGTTTACGTTCGTGTGCTCGTTTACGTTTTAAATGCTTCCATCAAAGTGATGCATGTTTTTTTAACTTGACTGCCACTAACTTAACTTTTAAAGAATCTGGTACCTCTCTCAAATCAAAAACACGTTCCACTGTATGGAGCCAATCAATAAACTCATCCGGTTGTACTCCTCCTGCAAATTCTGGTATCTCCATGCGAAACCCTAATGACCGAAGTGGATCGACACCCTGTGTTTGTTGTGGCGTACGATGACGGCGCTGTGGTGGCGTACGGTTGTGGCTGCGGGGATGAGAAAATGGATTATACTCGTCGTCTTCTTCATTAACTTCAGACTCACTCTGTGTATTTGTGTATTGCCTTCCGTACTTGTGAAACGGATTTAGCTGAAGTTCTCGAACTTGTTCACGAAGCCGTGCAATCTCGACATCGCGAGGATCAAATGCGGCCCCCGTTCGACGGTATGGTTGCGGTTGATCATCATGTTCCGACATCCTGAGATTTCCTGATCTCTTGATACCACTTGATGGCGTAGCGGAAAGACAAACCCTAACGTCAATTACCAACGTTAGAATTAAACCTGGATAAACCTTAATCACCAATTACCAATGACTAAGAAAGATCAAACACCAATTACCAATGTCTGATTGAAAACCCTAGAGCCAATTACCAACCCTAGAAACTTGGAATAACCTCCAAATAATAATCTTTATTAAAACTTTTCTGTAAAACTTAAACAAGCAAATAAGTCTTTATATAGTAAATAACAGGAAAGAAAAGACATCAAATAAAACCCTAAAGGGGCCGGTTCCAAGGTAGGATTCACTGGGCCGGTCTCCGGGTTAAAAACCCACGTCTCGTTTAGCCACTTTCGTTTTGAATCGAGCCCAAAGACTCGAAACCCAACTCTTGTCCCTCGCCATCACTATTGCTCTCTCATGCAACAACGTTCAACACTCAAGAGCAAAACATATCGTCAATTACCAACGTTAACGAAAGCCTAACTGGTAAATTTCAATGGGAACAATGGATGTTGGTTCTACTCCCATAGTTGAGAAAATTGGTAAGCTTGAAAAGCTAATTATTGATGGGAAAGCTACTCTTGTGGATGATGATGGTCAACCTATTCCGTCTACTTCTTCTACTAAGAGAGTTAACCCTTTTTCTAAAGTGGGAGAGATTGAGGTGTCTGATTCTGAAGATGAGGTTGTTGCTAACCCATTTGATGAGTCTGCTAATATATTTGGTGGTGGACAAGAGTTTGAAGATGAGTATGATGACTATGACTTCGATGACTATGCGAAACAGGTTCGTGATCTTCCATGGAATTTGGATGCCTTTAATGGCATGTATGGCACAAAGTTTCAAGGTCCTAGGAAGTAATTTTATTTCGTTGTGGCATATGTTATCATTTGAGTAGTGGTTTGTTTTCTAGTTTAGAAAATAGGAAGTATCTTGTTATGTAAGCTTTATGCCTATGTAACGGGCTGAGATATGGGATTTCACTCATATCCATTGTACTTAAACGTTTATTTGGTTAATATATTTACCAGGGTCCAGGATTACTCCCCTTTACCCAAAAACTAAAGCTCATAAATACCATTACTTGAAGGAGGAAGTCCCATGAAACCGAGTCAAAAGCTTTTTAAAAATCAATTTTGAATATCATCATTGATTTCTTTTCCCTCTTGAACCAATCCACTATTTCATTTACCATTGAGGGACCATCGAGGATTTGCCGATTCTTTATGAAAGCCGTTTGTTCACAACTAATAATGGAATCAATCACCATAGCTAAATGACTTGAGAGAACCTTAGCAATGATCTTATATTGAGCCCTAATCAAACTGATAGGACAATAATCAGTGACCAAAGATGGATTAAGGGTCTTGGGAATTAGAGTGATAAAAGATGAATTGGAACCATTCGGGAAAATACTTGTTCGGAAAAATTCTTGAACGAATTGCATTATACCATCTTTCATAATATCCCAAAAGCGCTTAAAGAATGCAAATGTAAAGCTATCTAGTCCTGAAGATTTATCGGACCCGCATTCCCAAATGGCATTACAAATCTCTTCTTCCGTAACCATTGTATCGAAAAAAGATATTTAATCCGATTGAAGAGTTTTATAATGATTACTCCTACTGTTTACATAGACCAATTCAAATCTTTGAAAATTTTCCTCAAAAAATTCAAAAAAAGTTATCTTTATCAAATCCGGATCCACAATCCATAGACCGTCTCTCTTGATACCTTGAATAGCAAGCTTCCGACATTTTTTAATAATGATACCATGGAAAATATGGAATTTTCACCTGATTCAAAGGCCCATTTAATTTTTGCCTTTTACATCGCATCCATATTATCCTTATGCTCCATATTGTTGGCCTCAAATGTTGGATCTATGGTCTATAACGTGGTCAAGATATACCAAAGTAAACAAGAACAATGAATTTGTAAAAGCTTTAATATTGAATCTGTCATCTATCTTTACAATCTGTATGTTCTAAGTATATATGCATAATGAATGGGTACAAGAGAATCGTTGTGATGGTTCGATCCATCCAACAGACATGTTCCTTAGTTTATAACTGCTTGTAACCGTTTTGTAACTATCATAGTTGACTTTTGTTCTTCTGAATTTGTGTTTGACTTGGGTCGATTGGGTGTTTAACTTGGGTCGATTGGGATTAACCCAATATTCTCCCCCTTAATCACAATCGCTTTTTTGTAGATCTTTGACTCCTATTAGTTATCTCATAGTTAGGAATTTGATCTTCGGTAGTGCTTTTGTGAGTACGTCAGCCATCTGAAATTCTCCACTTATGAATTCGACTTGTAGATCTTCTCTTTCGACGCATTCTCTTATAAAGTGGTATTTTATATCAATGTGCTTATTCCTTCCATGAAGTACATGATTCTTGATAACATCAAATAGTCCTGAATATTAAGTGTCAATTTCCCTCGATAATGCTCGTATTTTATATCATTTATATGGATTTACGCTTGTTTTCCTCTATATTTCACTTTCAGGTAAATTTAGAGCATTGGAGCTAAGGAGACGCGGATTTGGAGAGTTTATTTAAGATATATGATAGTATGCCAATTTTGAAGATGTTACAGCGTAACTCTCCTCTCACATTACGCCGTAACAGAAGCGTGGCTCTGAAAACCAACTAAACTGAACATTACGGCGTAACTCCCTCATAGGATTACGTCGTAACTAATTAGGTCAAATAATGTTTCGCGCCGCTGCAAGCTACGCCGTAACTCATTCCACAAATATGGCGTAACCATGATTTATTGAATATACGGCGTAACTCATTCCTGATGTTACGCCGTAACCAGCTTTTCCAGAGCAAAATACGAAGAAATGGATGTTACGACGTAACTCTCAACTTAAGTTATGCCGTAACCAGATCTGGCCTATAAATACCGCCCAATTTTCAGCATTTCTATTCATTCACTTCACACACCAAATCAGAGAACGTGGGTAGAAGGTTGAAGGCATATCTTAAGGAGCATACGGAGCCATCTCCAAGGGAGAAATCACTCCCCTACGATAAGCATTAGCAATTTATCATTTCTTTACTTTTAATTTATGTATTTCGATATGTTAAACATTGAATCGATCGTTTTAGTTAATATGAGCGGCTAAGCACCTCTGGTGCTAGCCTAGTTATGATTCCTTGATTGTTTTCTTTATGTTTACATTACTTCCGTATAATTGTTTCTAGTGTATGCATGCATAGTTTGTAGGTAGCTACCCTTGTTTCGGTAGTTTTGAATGGCGATAGTGGCTAGTTACTTAGGAGATATGACCAGCTGACCCTAAGTAGGTAGACTGAGTGGGAAGGTTAAGAATTGACCAACTGACGACCCTTCTTCGCTTGTGCTATTTGACCAACTGATCACCTACCGTTTGGATGAACTTAAGAAGTTAGGGATGAGTGTTTAAGATGCTAGCGCCCAGGCACTCATTGTTATCAATCTTGCATGTAGTGGAACTTAACGACTTGGCTTAGGGGACTAAAAACAACTGGACTTTCGAGGGGTCACCCGATGATCTCCGGTGGAAACCTTTGCTGATAGGTTAAGACGAACTGACCAAATGTTGTCCTAGCGACTTTTACCCCCAATTGAAGCAATTGGAAGTAATTAAATGTAAACTTAACTTGGTAGGGTGAGTCACTAGGTTAGCACACTTCTCCTCTGTTGATCACAACCCTCGCCCTTTATTTGCTTTCTTTATTTTATTTTCTTGTCTTTAGTAATTAATCATTTCAACCTTAAAATCTGTGACACCTAGACTTAGTTAAAATCCGCACATATAGCTCTTGGGACGACCTCGGTTTTACCGAATACTACACTACACACGACCGGGTACACTGCCCGTTAGTGCATTAGGGTAGACCATAGGTATAACGAGACATTATAAATATTAAAACCTGGTCAGTAAAACATGCATCAAGTTTTTGGCGCCGCTGCCGGGGAGTTATATTAGGATTTTTCATTAAGTCTTTCATTTTTGTTTTATTTTAACTTTTCTCAATTTCTCATGATCTCTTTTCAAGTTTCAGGTACCATGGAAGTTGTTAACATTGATGACCTCACTCTTGAGGAATATTTGGCGTTGACAAAAGAAGAACAAGGACCGAGGATCGTTAGGCCGGCCATCGCCGAAGATGCTCAATTCGGGATCAAACCACAATTTATGAGGAAGTTGCGTGCAAACCCTTTCTCCGGAAGCATTACCGATGATACTCACGAACATGTGGACAATGTGGAATACATTGTCAGCCTATTCAAAATTCCAAGAGTCTCAAACGATGTTGTCATGTTACGTGTGTTCCCTATTTCTCTCAATGGAGCTGCTAAAAGATGGGTTGATCGATTACCTGCCGGGATAGTTAACACTTGGCCACTCCTAAAAAAATATTTCATTCAAAGGTACTGTCCTCCATCTAGGACTGCAAAGCAATTAGAAGAAATCCATAACTTCAAGCAGGAGGGTGTTGAAACATTGTACCAAGCATGGGAAAGACACAACGAATTATTATACAAGTTCCCTACTTACGACCTTAATAGCCAGCAAAAGGTGAACATCTTCTACAAGGTTCTAAACATCTCGTCAAGCAAATGATCGATTCTCAAGGACGAATACCTGGAATGACTCCAACAATGGCTTTAGAAACTATTCAAAAGATGGCTAACCACTCTCGCAAGTGGCACAATGGGGGGAGAAATTGAAGTACAAGTGGAAATATGGAAGGCCTTGCAGCAATAAATAACAAACTAGAGAGTCTTGGAAGAGAAATAAAAAAGCTCAAGGAAAATGTGCATGCCATACAAGTAGGACGAAATAAACACGATGGCACTTTCCCTACCAAGGAGTGCTCGTCTAAGGAAGAAGTCAAAAGGATTGAAGAAGTGAAATATGGAAGTGGAAGACCCTTCAACGGATACAATGGTAATGGGACCAGATACTGAGAAAAATCCCCAGGATTTTATACTAGAATCAACAATAACCCTCCTAGACCTAGCCTCGAAGAAATAATGCATGAATACATCGAAGAATCTATAAAGAAAAGTGATAGACTCAAAGAATGGATGGTCAAGGTAAAAGAAGACACAAACATAAATTTACGAAACCAGGATGCCACAATTAAAAACGTCAAAACCCAAATTGGGCACTTTGCTAAAAATCTCGAAACCAGTAATGACAAAGCCATTACATGCAAAGCCATATTTGCACGAGATAAGCCGAAGGAAGAACAGTGCGCCTCTTCTATCACTAATGATCTTGGAGGGATTAACTACTTAAGAGAAGATGACAAATCTGAAGACGACGAGGACCTGCCAAGCAAAGTTCCTGAGAAAGAACTCTATCAAGAAAGTTTTCTTCTACCATGTACTATCAGTACACCTAAAAATTCCTGCTTAAGCTGATTTGGGGGCTGGAGTAAACCTTATTTCTACTTCATTGTTTAATACTCTAAAACTTAACAATTTAAAAGAAACAACAATGATGATTGAAATGACTGATACCTCTAAGGCTGTACCTAGGGGAGTTGTTAACAATGTTTTCCTAAAAGTTGGTAAATTCTTTTTTCCTACTGATTTTGTGGTAATCGACATGGGCAAACGAGAGACTTACAACTTAATTGTTGGAAGGCCCTTTCTGGCAACTTGTTGAGCACATATAAAAGTCTTTAAAAAACAAATTTCTTTAGGAACTGAAGGGTAACAAATTACTTTAAGCATGAAAGAGCAATTGAATCACCAGTTAGAATTTTCAAAAAAGGTTGATGTTGTCAATGTTCCGTCTCTCGACCCGCATTTATGTTGTAACCTAAGAACTAACAATTGTAGGCAAGATTTTGATAGTTGTGAGCAGGAACGGGAAAAGATTATCCCGATTGGGGGCAGTAAGGAAGCTCAAAGACCTTAACAAGCATTACTGCATCCCTATAATGACGGAGCATGACGGATTAATGAAAGCATGGCCCTCGTATAACCCTTTTCGTGAATTTTGTGATGGAAATATAAAAGTGGAAGAATGGACGTGCCCTCACGAGATTGAGAGACACGACATGAAATTTGGAAATTTATCCTTTGAAGATTGGTACAAGGTCAGATTTGGAGACTCGAACATCAATACGAAATTAATGAAACAGCTAAAACGCGATTACAATGAATATCACCTTATTGATAAAATGACCAATGATGAAACATCAAACATAAGTGCAATAATTGGTCCTATAATTGAAGACGACGACTACGGAAAGTCATGTTTATCATTCAATGAGTGGCTCTCGCAAAAATTTGGTACATACAGCATCGGCAACTCAACCAGAAAAAGAGTTTTTGTCGAATGGATGAATGATTGCCGCCAAGTAATGGAGGAAGTTGGCCAAAGGCCGCAGTAAAGCCCCTAGGCTTTGAGTCTAACTTAAAGACTCGTAAATAAAGAAAATTGCTCTTTAGGGAGACAACCCGAATTATCCTTTTCATTTTTTTTATTTTCATTTCTGTTGGGTTTTGTGTTTTTAACCATTTTTGCAGGAAAACGAAGAAAGTTGCTGCAGCATGCTAAACCGGGACCTGATCTGTCCACAGTTATGGCGTAACTCATTCTTATGGTTATGCCGTAACACACTTTTTGCAGTAGTTCTTCTCAGAGCATTACCAATTACGGCATAATCCCATGCAATGGTTACACCGTAGCTATACTCCTGTAGCGTCTGCGAGGTTTTGCACTAATTACGACGTAACTCCTAATAGGAGTTATGACGTAATTATCCTCTGTAACACTTCTTTTTTTTAAACACAATAACCTTGTATCAGTTTTTAAATGAACTTTGTGGGTATGTTCCCTGTAAGCCCTCACGAGACTACACTCGTCCACTTGGGATACCAAGTGGTTTAAAAGGCTTGTTGCATACGCTAAATGCAACCGTGATTCCTACGAAAGTGAGTTAGGTTTCTTTTTTCATTTTTCTTTTTTTTTTAGAATTATGCTTGTCGATAGTGTGATTTCAGGGATTGAAGTTTGCTCGTGGATTCTTATGCGAAGCCACAACTCTTTTCGTGGGCCTTCTTTCTTTTTGGAGCAAATTTCAGGGAAGTTCTCGATCTAATTCTACTTTTCTCTTCACCTTTATTTAAACGCTTAGTATAAAAGGGACTTTGTACATTTCAAGTGGGGGAACGGGAGTAGAATTATCTCTTGAACTTTATTTTGCCCTCGTTTTTCTAGTTTATTTTGAAAAATTATTCCATTTTTAAAATTTTGACATGTTTTTCTTAACCTAACTAGATTAGACCTTATCCGAGCACATTATAACTCTTGATATTATATGGTGAGATTAGCCTTATCCGTTTCCAAATTTTTACCCCAAATCCACCAAATTATGAGTGTGCCGGTAGCTTGTAAACTTTAGAACTTGGCCTTTGCATCATTTCGAGACCATATACGAGGTATGTTGAGTTAGCTCGATGTATTTGGATTTTTCAGTTTAAAAAGGCAGTATTATAGGATTATCACCCAAATAGCCTATCATTGTATGTCTATCGATTAGTCACCTCGACTTCTCGGCCCCCATTTTAAATACTTTTGTTGGACTCACCTTTAGTGCAAGATACCCCTAGATACACCCATCTGAGACATTCCTTTCATTTTGATAACCCAATATATTGTTTCGTTACACCTATACACCTTAGCCTACCCTGTAGTCTTTATTTATAATTGGGAAGTCATTGTTTGCCTAAGTTCAAGGTTCAAGTGGAAAGGTTCGGGAATCACGCTTTCGTTGATGACATATTCTTAAAGATCATTGAAGACCCCTCAAATTCTCATATTGTTCATCTCAAGTGGGGGGATGTTATGTTTGAAAAAAAATGATGAGATTCAAAAAAAAAAAAAGTTATTGTTATAGTATTTGATTGTAAAGTGCGAAGTTATAAGCACTGTGTTATGAGCTGATTATAAATTTAGTATCGAGGAGGCCACCTCGGTCACATGTGAAGAATGGAGTTGGTAATGTGCCCATCATGAAGTCCTCTAATGGCACATCTACCTGGTATTATCTTGAACTTTGGATGGTCGGTAAGCAGTGATGACTTGGTTGTAGATTTTGACTATTTGCTTGTTATTTTTATGTTTACACCAATTATATCCCATGTCTTATCCCACCCTTTAGTCGTGAAGCGTGTCTAGGTGATGCAACGAGCAATCTTTGGTATCTTGGCCATAAATTTGGTCATGTATCATTGATTTTGTCCACTTCGCCGTGACATGTTAGTAATGACGACTCACCCTTAACCTTTGTCGTGTCTACCCATATTGCCTTCGAGAATTGTTTAACCCTTAACTCTAGTGGTGGAGATTTGTGAAACCACCAAGCTTATGATAGAATACACGCTATGACTGTGCGTTAAGTGATAACCCCGAAATTGACACTTAGAATAGTTGAGAGATTTGAGTGTTTTGTTCCCATTTCGTGAGGTGTTCGGCTATGTTTTATTCTAGCATAAGGGATTTGTAAACTTATATTTTCCAGGTAATGGGAGATATCTTTTTAGGAATCTATCTAATAAGGTCTACTTGAGGGCAAGTATAGTTCAAGTGGGGGGATATTTGATAACATCAAATAGTCCTAAATATTAAGTGTCAATTTCCTCCGATAATTCACGTATTTGATATCATTTATATGGATTTACACTTGTTTTCCTCTATATTTCACTTTCAAGTAAATTACGAGCATTGGAGATAAGGAGACGCGGATTTGGAGAGTTTATTGAAGATATATGATAGTATACCTATTTTGAAGATGTTACGGCGTAATTCTCCTCTCACATTACGCCCTAACAGAAGTGTGGCTCAGAAAACCACCTAAACTAAAGATTACGTTGTAACTCCCTCATAGGATTACGTCGTAACTAATTAGGTCAAATAATGTTCCGCACCGTTGCAAGCTACGCCGTAACTCATTCCACAAATACGGCGTAACCATGATTTATTGAAGATATGAGGTAACTCATTCCTGATGTTACGCTGTAACAAGCTTTTCCAAAGAAAAATATGAAGAAATGGATGTTACGGCGTAACTCTCAACTTAAGTTACGCCGTAACCAGATCTGGCCTATAAATACTGCCCAATTTTTAGCATTTCTATTCATTCACTTCACACACCAAATCAGAGAACGTGGGTAGAAGGTTGAAGGCAGATCTTGAGGAGCATACGGAGCCATCTCCAAGGGAGAAATCACTCCCCTACGATAAGCATTAGCAATTTATCATTTCTTTACTTTCAATTCATGTATTTTGATATGTTAAACATTGAATCGATTGTTTTAGTTAATATGAGCGGCTAAGCACCTCTGGTGCTAGCCTAGTTATGATTCCTTGATTGTTTTGTTTATGTTTACATTGCTTCCATATAATTGTTTCTAGTGTATGCATGCATAGTTTGTAGGTAGCTACCCTTGTTTCGGTAGTTTTGAATGGCGATAGTGGCTAGTTACTTAGGAGATAGACCAACTGACCCTAAGTAGGTAGACTGATTGGGAAGGGTAGGAATTGACCAACTGACGACCCTTCTTCGCTTGTGCGATTTGACTAACTGATCACCTACCTTTTGGATGAACTTAAGAAGTTAGGGATGAGTGTTTAAGATGCTAGCGCTCGGGCACTCATTGTTATGAATCTTGCATGTAGCGGAACTTAACGACTTGGCTTAGGGGACTAAAAACAGGTGGACTTTCGAGGGGTCACCCCATGATCTCCGGTGGAAACCTTTGCTGATAGGTTCGGACGAACTGACCAAATTCTGTCCTAGCGACTTTTACCCTCACTTGAAGCAATTAGAAGTAATTAAACGTAAAATTAACTTGATAGGGTGAGTCACTAGGTTAACACACTTCTCCCCAATTGATCATAACTCTCGCCCTTTATTTGCTTTCTTTATTTTATTTTCTTGTCTTTAGTAATTAATCATTTCAACCTTAAAATCTGTGACACCTAGACTTAGTTAAAATCTGCACACATAGCTCTTGGGACATCCTCGGTTTTACCGAATACTACACTACACACGACCGGGTACACTGCCCGTTAGTGCATTAGGGCAGACCATAGGTATAACGAGACATTTTAAATATTAAAAGCTGGTCAGTAAAACCTGCATCAATTCTTCATTAGTTCTATGGTAGACTTGTTTTTGACCATTATTGTAACCTTTTCTTCTTGTGTGTGTGTGTAAGCTTGCTTAGTAATCTCTTTAACCATAATGCTTGTGTTGCTGCTGCTGTTGCTGCAATAAATTCTGATTCACATGATGATAAAGCTACCGTGGTTTGCTTTTGTGTACTCCAACTAATTGGTGATTCACCATAGTAGAATATAATTCTAGTAGTTCATTTTCTTTCTTGAGTGTTGACTCCGTAGCTACTGTCACTATAACCTTGTATATGGTTTCCTCCATTGTGTTTGTAGGTGATTCCATAGTCTTTTGTTCCTTTTACATAGCGTAGTACTTGCCTCATAGCTTTCCTGTGTTGTTCCTTTGGTTCTTGCATAAAATGACAAGTAATCCAATGGAATAACTTAAGTGGGGTCTTGTATGTAGTAGATATCTTAAGCATCCAATTAAACTTCTATATTCAGTTGAGTTGACCATTGTTTCTTTAGTGTTCTTTGTTAGTCTTGTTCCTGGATCCATAGGTATTAGAGTTTCGTTACAATCTAGCATTCCAACTTCCTTTAGGATTTTGCTTCCGTACGCGGATTGTTTTATTGATATGTCACCTCCAGTTTGTGTGACTTTAATTCCTAAGTAGTAGGATAATAATCCTAGGTCACTCATCTCGAATTTTTCTTCCATTTGAACTTTGAACTTGTCTATCTCCTTCTTTGGTGTGCTAGTGATGATTAAATCATCTACATAGACTCCTACTAGAAGTATTGAGTCCATTGATTTCTTCGTGTAGAAACTTGTTCCAAAGCGCATGTCTTGAAATCTAAATACTTCAAGGTGTTGTCTAATTTTATGTTCCATGCACGTGGTGCTTGTCTTAAACCGTATTGAGCCTTTATGAGTCTGTAGACTTTTCCATTATCTTCTTTCTTTATAAATCCTTCGTGTTGTGTAACATACACTTCTTCTTTTAAGTCTCCATGCAGAAATGCAGATTTGACATCAAGGTGATGTACTTCCCATTTATTATTAGTAGCTATGGCTAATAGTAATCGGACAGTTTCCATTTTTACTACAGGTGCAAAGACTTCTTCAAAGTCTATGCAATGCTCTTGTATGTAGCCTTTTGCTACTAGTCTTGCTTTATGCTTGACTATATTCTCATTAGCATCTTTCTTGGTCTTGAATACCCACTTTAATCCAATTGCTTTATGTCCTTTGGGTAGAGTGGTTAGTTCCCATGTATTATTTCTATTGATGGAATCTAATTCAACCTTCATTGCTTCAATCCATTTCTGATCGCTTGATGCTTCCTTGCAATTTTTAGGTTCATCTTCAGCCAGTAATACTTCCTCGGTTAATACTTCCTCGGTGTTATTGTATAAATCGTTTAATGTTCTAAAACCTTGTAGTGGTGTATGATCAAAGTTTGGATGTAAATTCCTGGTTGCGTTTAAATTACTTTGATAGGTTGATCGTACTGAGGTAGTTGGCGTAATTTGAGAGTTTACTCGATGAAGTTGTTGATGGTGTGCGAAGTGTTTGTGAATGTGAGGGTGAGTTTGTTGTTGATGTTGCATATTCATCATTATCATTGTTAGCGAAATCATTGTCTTCGTCATTTGGTTGGATTTATTGTTCCTGATGTTCATTTGTGGCTTCAAGGTTTTCAACTTTGAAGTCAAACCATTCAGGTTCATTATTAGCGTGCTCATTCAAGTAATCCTTCCAATCCCATGCTTCATCCTCTTTAAACTTCACATCTCTACTAACACATATCCTTTGAGTTGTTGGATCAAATAGATGGTAACCTTTTGATCCTTGTTCGTTTCCTAAGTATACCATTTTGTTGCTTCTATCATCTAATTTCGTCAGATGTTGTGATGGTACCTTTGCATATGATACGCAGCCGAAAACTCTTGGATTCTCTAAGTTTGGCTTTCTTTGTTTGATTGCTTCATATGGAGTGATGTCTTCTAAGGATTTTGTAGGAACGCTGTTTAGAATGTATATAGCATGTCTAATAGCTTCACCCCAAAAATTTTGAGGCATGTTGGTTGCTTTCATCATGCATCTCGTTGTAGACATAATTGTCCTATTTCTTCGTTCAACTACTCCATTTTGTTGCGGTGAGTAAGGTGTGGTAAGTTGTCGTGTTATGCCATTTTTTTTGCAGTATGGAGTGAATTCGTTAGATGTGAATTCTCCTCCATAATCAATTTTTAACATTTTCAATATTGTCCTTAGCTCCTTCTCTATCGTATTCTTGTATTCCTTGAAAGTATCAAATGCTTGATTTTTCGTGTTTAGGAAATACGCCCACATATATCTTGAGTAGTCATCGACTTGTAATATATGTATTTCTTTTCAGATGGTGTTGGTGGTGTGATTGGTCCACATAAATCTCCATATACTAAAGCTAAAGGTGATGTTGATCTAGTTTTTGCTTTCTTGGGAAATGGTGCTCTATTGTGTTTACCAACTAAATAAACATCACAAATTTGTGTTGTATGTTTAATGGCAGGTATTCCTTGAACTAACTCTCTTTGATTCATAGATTTTAGTGATTCAAAGTTGAGATGTCCTAGTCTTGCGTGCCATAACCAAGTATTGTCCTTTAAATTTGATAATAAGCAAACATGTGTGCCTATCTTCAGACTTGCTTTGTATATACAGTTTCTCTGTCTTGTGACTTTCATGAAGGTTTTGTGTCCATGTCATAAAGTCGTAATTCATCATCTTCCATTACTACTTTACAACCGATTTCGATGAATTGTCCAAGGCTCAATACGTTGCTTTTTAAGATGGGAATGTAATATACGTGTGATATAATTCTTTGTTTTTCGTCATCACATGCTATTAAGATTGAACCTTTTCCTTTGATCTCTATGTGAGATCCGTCTCTGAATCTTAGTTTACCACTAACGTTCTCATCTAGCTCTTTGAAGTGTTCTCTGATTCCAATCATATGGTTGCTAGCTCCATTGTCTAAATACCATTGACTATCAACACTTGTCTTTTTATATCCTACATCTTCTTCGTGTAGCAAGACATTTTGATCTTCAAGTTTTGTTACATGTGGGTCTTCTAATATTGCCATTAGTAAGGTAGGTTCTAAGTCCTCCTTGACAAGATTAGATTGCATACTAGATTTTGTCTTTGAGTAACACTTAGTTGCATAATGACCTATCTTATTGCATTTGTAACATTTTATTTTGCTAAGATCAAAGTTTGATTTGTTGAAGCTGTTATGAGAGTTTTCTCCATCTTTCTTCTCTTCCTTATATTTTTCGTGGTTTGTTCCTTGTGAAAATTTATACTTTCCACGTCCACGTCCTCTAAAATGTTTTCCTCTATTGTCATGTCGTCTGAACATCAATTTTTCATAATTGTCCACTTGTTTTCCTTTCTTGAACTTAATACCTTCTTCATAAGTTTTAAGTCTTCCGATTGCCTCTTCCATTGTCATCGTACTTAGGGCGGAATATTGTTCTATAGATGTGACTATTTGCAGATACCTATCGGGTACAACATTTAGTAGTTTCCGTACTAAGGTTTGATCTTCTATTGTGTGTCCTAGATTAGCGACTTTGTTTACGAGAGTTGTTAGTTTTGTAGCGAAGGTGTCAATTGTCTCGTCTTCCTTCATATATAACATCTCAAAGTCGGATTTGAGTGTTTGCAGTCTTGCTTGTTGAACTCTGTCTTCGCCAACGTGTGTAGTTTTCAAAGCATTCTAAATGGCTTTCACGGTTTTGTGCTTTGTTATTTGAAGTAATTGTTCTTCGGGTAATGCTTGATTAAGGAAAGCAATAGCGGTTTTATCTTTTTTCTTATCGGATTGAGTCGTTTCAGTCGGCTCTATTGTTTCCCATAAACCATTCGCTTCGAGAATGATTTGCATTCGAATTGTCCATAAAGAGTAATTCGCTGGCTTTAGGTTGGGCATTGAAATTGTGGTGTACTATTTATACTAAGTTCCTTATTTCGACTTCCTTTCGTCATATCTTAAAGATACTGACAATAAATCTCCAAGAGAATTTAACACGAAGTGTGTTGAAAATTCCTTATTTCTAATGAGCTCTTATATTTTATTTTTCCTTAAAAGGGTATATAAAACTTTATAGGTATATTTTTAATCCAAAAACTATCCTCGCAGATTATATATTCTAAAATAAAATAACCTAAGGTTAATTACTCCTTAAAAATTATTCCTAATCAATATAATAAGCAGTGTAATCACTAGGTTATTATACTATCTAAAAATTTGACAAGATACTAATATTAAATAAAGTATCTTATCAAAAAATACAATATATATCAAAATTAATATATACTATATAAAATAAAGTTAAAAGGGTGGCTTTTGCAAAGTTTGAAACCTGGAGGGGTTCATGGTCTAACCCGATGCCTAAAATATCCTTTGATGTAGCCCTAGTATGTGACGCGCCTCTTATATTTTTCTTCTTATCTCTTTATTGAGATAGAAAAAGAACGCGTTCCTTTTGAGACTTGCATATTTTGTTTCCCTTCTTCTGGGATTAGTCCCGATCTTTTTCTTCTCCAAATCTGATGGTTGACCGCGTGTGATTGTTAGAATGTATTGTTGTAACGGACCCAAGCCCGAGTCTTGAATATTCTTAGTATCCCTATAAATATGTATAATGTAATCAATTAGAATCAAGCAATCACATCAATCATTCACAATAAAAAAATTCGTTTCGTTGATGGTTCTTATTTGCTGAACGGTTGAGTATTGGGTCATCTCCTTATAAAAATACAATATATTCAGGGGCAAGTTATCCACACCCTCCCATAGGGAGGGTTTGCAATGATTGGACGCATCGTTGGGTTGTATGATGTGCATAGCGGGTTGTACGGTTTGACCAAACCCTCCTGATATGAAAATATATGGAGGGTTTGTATAGTATGCCCCTATATTCAGATCTTGAATTGTACCTTTTTGCTTTGTTACAATATACACGTATAAGAGGATAAGGTCTTGTACTTCTTCATACTCTTCATCCATGAAGAAACTGTTTTGATTGGTTGTTGTAATTAGTGGAAAGCAAAATTCACGATTTGATTTATTTTGGGATATACACTGATTGGTGGAACACAAATCAAATCGTCAAGAAAGCAATATTTACGATTCTGTTTGGTCGTTATTATAACGCCCTAAAATTCGGATTAACTTTTTAATTATCTACTTTATATATACCCTAACTTAAATAAATAAATAGAAATATAAATGTAACATTGGGCCAATTGGTTTAAAAAAAATGTTTTGGGCTTAGTTTCCTTATTTAAACCCATATACCCCAATCCCAACTAATTTGATAAACCCATTAAAAAAAAGAGAAGAAAAGAAAATCGGTTTTCCGCCCTCCCATAATGAAAATATAGAAAAAATAAAATAAAACCCTAGCCTCCATAATTGGTTGTCATCAAGAACTCAAGATCAAGATTCGTGGTAATTCCGTGAAGGTTTGGTATGATTAATCGCCTATTTTCTTTAGCATATTTTGTTTTTAATTTTTTCATGTAACTATAATTGATGGATATGATTAGGGTTGATTAAAATCCATGTAATTAAACATTTCTTATCATTAAAACATAATTAGAGATGTGTTAGAGGTTTTATCTTGCTTTGGTTAGAGTTAGGGTTTCGTTTGTGATGCTGTGCTGAATTTGGGTTGGATTGATAAGTGTCCAAACTGAGGATGCCAACGTGTTTTTAAGTGATTTTTGATTCTAAACATAAGTACTACTTTTCTACTTTATGGAAATATAAGATTTGTGTCAATTGGAGGTCGGAAAGGTTGATTTTTCATTTTTACTAGTTAAGGTGTCGAATCTGGGAAAACTGAGTAAAATTTTGGGTTGCAGTATTTGATTTTTCATGAACAAACCATAAGGAGTTTTGACCTCTCCTTCTTCAGTTTTAATATATAGGATATGTGTGACCCCTAAGAATTTTGGTTGGATTTTTGGAGTTGTTTAAATGGGTGTGTCATGTTCAAACTTTTGGAGTCTCTGTTTCTGGGTACTTTCCGGACAAGTCTGGATGTTTGATTTTCTACCCACACTTCTGCACCATAATAAAATCTACAAAAATTCTAGGAGTAACTTAAAACATGTGGGAACATTTGTGATTTTTGTTGAGATTATATATGATGTGTTGAATGGGTCAAAATATAACCTTAAAAATATTGGCAGATTTCTGAAAATGTAGAAAACCCTAATTATGTAACTTTGATGACTATAATTAGTAAGAATCTAACTTGGACTTGTAAATTAGAATTAATCATATTCTAAGCCATAAATGTAACTTGTTATCATAAGTAAACCTAAAATGGGTTGATTCAGAATGTTACCCGAAAAGTTACAAATATTGGAAAGATACTTAATTCGGAAAGCTCTCTTAATCGGTAAACTTACTAATTATGGAAACTTGCTAAATATGGAAAGTTACTAAATATGTAAATTTGCTAAATATGGAAAGTTACTTATTATGGAAACCTGCTCAATATGAAAAGTTACTATTTATGGAAACTTACTAATTATGGAAAGCTGCTAAATTTGAAAAAAGTTTCTAAAAATGGAAGGAAACCCTAAATATGAACAATTATGAATATGAGATGGTTTCTAAAACTCGAGCGATCATTATTCGTGTAGATCCGCGGAGGAAGGAGTAGTCTTTGGTTAATAGTTAATGCTGGTGGTTGCTTTATGTTTGAGGTACATATATTATTTCCCTTTTCAATAGGGATATCTTTGTACGTTCTAATCCTTTGATATAATCCTTTGCTATGATTCCCCTATGATGATCCTTTGTTTGCTTTCTGAATTGTTTCGTATGCTATGATTCTTCAATATGATCCATTCCATTTTGACTTCGGTATGATATGTTATGATATGATTCAGTTACCATGATTTGTACGCTTATGATTCGGTATGATTTGGATATGATTATGATTTGTATGTTCTGCCCCTTTTGTTATGAGCCAACTAGTCATGGAGGTACCATGGCCATGTCATTTATGGCACCAATGGCATGACACTATCTAGGGCGGTGTGATTAGTCCCCGGTCCCCATTATGATTTGATATGATATGATTTGTGATTTGTGGCACCTTATTTGCATATGTATACCTGTCTAGCTAACGGGGTACGTATTGCCTTATGTACGGGGGGCGTATGGATGCATCCTAGGCTTATGATTAGATATGATATGATTTGATATGATTCGATATGATTTGATATGATTTTGCATGATTTGTAGGGATTTGGCGTTTGGGCTGTGCGTGCCTTGCACCCCCTCTCGCACTTTGGTACTTGTGAGGTTTCCCCTCCCTGGACCCTTTTGTAAGTAGTGTCCTTCATGTGGCATGCTGGACGCATAGGATTACTTGCCCCTGGGCATCTTTCATTTGGGATTCATTATACTTCATTGGATTATGTGTTTGTATGTTCGTTGTGTTCTCCATGTGGCATGTTGAACACCCTTTTGCTTTGGTACTTCATTATGATCTCTTCATGACCTGATCCTATATTTTTTATGATCTCTCATTCATTTTGATTTGTTATCTTTTGCTCATTTGATACATATGCCTTCAGTCAGTTACTCATTTGACCTTTTGTTCACTCAGAATCCTTATCTAGTCCATCCAACAACTATGTGGTGTTATTGTTATTTGATTTTATGATGCTTTCATTCCATACATTGTGAATACCAAACTCCTGTTATCAGACTTTTACTTCATATGTTATAATGCTATGACATGAGTATGTGATTCTCTTGTTTATTATGTTGATGTATGACTACGTGATTTGCCTATTCTCCGTGCTGATATGTGATTACTTGAATTACATGTTGCCATGCTAGTATGAAATTATCCGATTACCATGTTAAGATGTGCTTATGTGATTTGTCTAGATGCCATGCTTGTATGTAAATCTGTGACTTAGCGGCTTTTGGTGATGTCCTTATATAATTACTTCTTAAGTTATAATTATCATTTAATGTACTATCTGTTAATTATTGATCTGCCATGATTACATTTATGCACATGATTCCTTGCTGATTGAAATTGATTTGACTTATGTGTGTACCTATTTTAACTACTTAGTTGCCATGTTATAATCCTGCTTAGTATTACTACTGATGATGTTACTTGGTATGATGACCGTACAACTTGTCGTGGTTATTTATCTATCTAGAGTAATTGCCATACTGGAGCTATATTATGTTGTTTCCTTCTTGCTTATAGAGTATAGTTTAGTTATATGTATTTCATTGTTGCTCTGTTTGTTTTGCCGTATCATGATGTTAGTCATTCCGCTGCTTGATAATATTTGGTTACATGTATAATTATGATGTTGCCTCTCATTTTTTTATGTGATTATTTGAATTCTTGAATATTTATATGTGCTTGTATGTATTCGCGGATGTACTATTTGCTATGGCTTCCTTTGATCATGTTCTTGGTGGATATATGTTATGATGTTGTCTGCAGGTTTCTCATTGACTCATTCCTTTCCGTTCATTCGTTACAATTTCGTTATTTCATTTGTATTTGTTTCGTACCTTTGTTATATTTAGCTTTTGATTTATATTATATCTGTTCATTGAGTTTTGTAAGCTCAACCGCATTTTCTTTTTCTGTGGCGGTAGGTTTTAGTAGGGCTATGGGCAAGAGTGAGAGTTGAAACTTAGAAGACCTACTATAATTTGATGTTTTACTTAATTATGGATTTATGTTTTAGATTTGTATTTCTTTTGTGTTTCTATTTTGGATTTGTGGTTGTATTTATCATTTTGGAGTTATGATGTTCATGACTTAATTTTATTTGTATGATAAGACTTTCACTTGCGTTACTGTATGCTTTGTATGACACCATAATGTGGCATTCTGCCCCGTATCGGGTTGGGGGTATTACAGTTATACTGTCCCTATTAAAAAAAATATAAATAAATAAATAAATAAATAAAAAATAAAAAATAAAAATAAAAATAAAAAAAATTGATAGATCTTTATGTTTTTCTAGGGAAAAACACGCCCCGTTTGTTCGGAAGGTTCTTTAGGGGTTGAAATTTTAGAACCAACTTTCGTTTTATCATCTTTTCTTTTGATGTTAGTGCATGAGTTTTTAATTTTCTTTGTTTTAGTTGTAGAGGATACTTTGGGTTATCTCGTTTTAGTTGTAAGGGATACTTTGGGTTATCCCATTTTTAGTTGTAGGGGATACTTTAGGTTATCCTATTTGGTCAGGATACTTTGGTTTATCATGTTTGGTAAGGGATACTTTGGTTTATCCCATTTGGTCAGGATACTTTGGTTTATCCTATGGTACGGATACTTTGGTTTATCCGGTTTATTGCATGCTGCTGAAGATGTGCTTTCGCTTGCTGTCGAATATCTTCATCAACAATTATTTATTTGCTTTAATTTATTGTTTTTTAGCTTTTAATCTCCAGTCCGAGCTTTTGCGATTTAGCCGCTCGGACTGCGGGGGAGTGTTAGACTGTATTGTTGTAACGGGCCCAAGCCCTAGTCTAGAATATTCTTAGTATCCCTATAAATGTGTCTTCATTATATGCCGGAGTTGTTAAAGAGAAGCAGATCATTGGTGATAAATGGGAGTGCCTTCATTACCATTTTCAATTTAGGTCTCCATTTCGTTAATGTTAAAAATGAGAGCATTTTTATCCTTGCATATAGCCTCTATTATAGATTTGGCCCAAGTTTTGATAGCTATCTTTAACTTCTTTAGCATATATTTAAAAAAGACACCCTACTGAAAATCTATCAGGCTAATGCCAAACGGATTCAGTCATTGCATCGAGAGAAGGTTCGGTAAGCCATGAATTGTAAAACTTGAATGGAACCGACCCAAAGTCTACCAAAGCATGCTTTAAAATAATCGGTTGATGATCAGAGACAAAACTATCTAGCATTATGGTATGATGATTTTGATAAAACAGAAGAGCATGCTCAGAAATCAAAAAACGATCAAGTTTACTAAGCTTGTTACCACTACTACTCAGACGAGTATAAGCATGACCCCCAAGAGGCACATCCCAAAAACATCCTTCGTTAATGAAATTGTTGAAGGAAGAAGCTGAGATGTGATTGAATTATGAGCCAACTTGCTTTGAAGAGTTCCAAAATACATTAATGTCACCAAAAAGAATATAAGAACCAGGATTTTCATTTCTAAAAGAAAGAATAATCTGCCACATCTCCTCCTTTTTCCTATTATCTTGCGGAGCATAAATGTTCACCATGTAACACTTCAAGCAATTCAAAAGTCATTCACCTTACATTATTAGAATCCCATCCATATGAACACTACGCACATACTTAAAGCTTGAAGGGTCCCAAACAGAAAGTATACCTCCTGATCTACTATCGGCTGGAATACTAGCAAAATGGAACGGAAAATTACCCCACATACTCTTAATTTTAAAAGGGTCAATATTTTGGACGTGACTTTCTTGGATTCCCAAAAAAGCTACACTAGGTTTTGCACAGAGATGAGAGATTGTTTTACATTTATTAACCCCTATACCACACAAATTAAAAGACATGATATTCATTCATGAATATCATTTGCACCAATAGTATCTATAAATTTTTTCAAATCAGCCTTGCTACCATCCATATCATACCCGAGAACATTTTCCATTTCTATGTGAGATATAAAAGCTTTGATAAGTGATCCATTCGATCGAAGCTTAGAAGATGATTTGGATTTACCTTCTTTTGTTACTTTTTCATCGATAAAAGAGAAAGCGGAAGAGTGCTCTTTAGAGTTCCTGTTACCTTTGTTTAGAGAAATTCTGGAAGATTAAACTTTGAAGCCCTGAAAACCAGGTGGATGTAATGGAGTTTTAGCTTGGGATTGCTGGGTATTTTGTTCTTGATGTGAAGCCTCAGTTTGTAAATGTTCCTCTTTTGGAACTTGGTCATCTAATTAATCCTCCATTGCAACTTCATCAACCCATGATTGTGGGTTAGCATTTGGTAGAGGGTTAGAATCAGCAACATGCTGACCACTTTGTAATGCTGGCCCGTCATTGATATCATTCTCCTTGATTTCTCCTTCCTCACCATCTTGCATATCTTTACTAAGATTACCATCAGACTCTACTATCAGTAGAGTCCAAATCATTAGATGATAAATATCATAAATATCAAAGATAATGATAATATGATATGTATAATAATATTATCAATATCACATGTATTTTAGTTTGATTACAAAAATACATATATCTTCATTGTTTTATTTAAAATATTTTCATAGCACCACTACTATTACAATATGACAAAAGTTCTTTGCAGAATAAACTTTATCTAAAGATCAAACGATGCAATCCTGACCTTTCATTCATTTTTCATCGAACATCTACATTTATTTATATCACGTCTTATTATATTAGATGCAGGGGTAGTTTTGTAACTTATCTTATTCTATCTTATTTACACTCACACTCACACATTAACACATGTTTACACACACACACACACGCATACATACATACATACTCTCTCTCTCTCACCACACATCCATCTTCATCAGATCTAAAAACTTTCAAACTTGTATCAGTATCTCAATTTCAATTCAAACATGGGTTTGATTCACACTCCATGTTCTGAAAAATATTTACCATCCGAAAAGAGGAAAAAACGGAGTCTTTGTCTAAAGAAATGCGTTGAGAAAGGGCAAATGTATAGAAATTTTCAACGAGAACGAGATAGTGCTTATTCAACTCTCTCAAAATGGAATCTATTCCAAACATATATGCTATGGTTCCTTACTTTGGCTGGGTACAAATTTCTAAAGTTTTTATTTCTAGATACTTTTTCAGACCTATTGCCTATACTAAGTAGCAATCAAAAATTTGTATCCATTTTTCATGATATTATGCATGGATCAGATATATCATGGCAAATTCTTCAGAAAAAGATTATGTCTTCGACAATGGAATCTGATAAGTGAGATTTCGAGTAAGTTTTTCCATAATCTTCTTCTGTCCGAAGAAATGAGTCATCGAAATAATGAGTCACCATTGATATCGACACATCTGACAAATGTTCGGGAGTTCCTCTATGCAATCCTTTTCCTTCTTCTTGTTGCTGCATATCTCGTTTGTACACATCTTCTCTTTGTTTTTGGGGCCTCTGGTCTAACGGTATGGAGGTTTTACCTTCCTAAGCAAGGTTTCAACTTCGAGTCTTGTCTAGGGCGATAGGGGTTTCCTCCTGAGTGCTTAAAGGGAAGGGTACCATTGCCTTCTGGGCTGGACCCAACCTGGTTGTGTGGGCTTGCTACATCTTCTGGGCTAGGAACCATGTAGCCACAATTGTCGTTAAAAAAAATAGTAACCAAATCTTTACTAAATAATTTAGTTATTTGTTGTTATCATTAGTGATGTCATGTCACTTATTTCCCGGCCACCGGAGATGTTGTTATTGTGGTGGTTTTACGGTGGTTAGCGGAGTACCGTTGACACACTAAGGTTATCAACAAGAGAGTGCATTCAAATGTCGAATTTGTTTTCAAGTTGTTTTGTTTATTGGAAAACATGGAGTAAAAAAGGTGACTGAAGACTGAAAGGTAGTCGTGGAGCTTAAAGGGTGGCGTCTGTTTGTGTTATCAACATAGTAGTATTTTACTCCTAATTAAAATTGAACGACATTGCGCGCCGGCTAAAATGACATGTGATTTTTAAATATGTGATTTATAAGATCATACATAATTTTTAGAATAACAAATCACAAGTAATTTTACAAATCACGTTTAAAGATGTTTGTGTGAGCACCGAGCTTTGTTTCAAGTAGAGTTGAAGATGTTTGTGAAGTTTTGTTTCAGTGTAAGTTTTGTTTCATGGTTTAGTTGTTTAGATGAAACATAAAATTAGATGAAACACATGTGATTTATTTGGCATATCACGTGTGATTCAGTTTACAACAAAAAAATCACACGTGATTTACATTTTTTCATAACAAAAAAATAAAATCACGTGTGATTTACTCCTTTATAGATAAAAACGAAATCACATGTGTTTTAGTTTATAACAGAAAAGAGTAAATCACACGTGATCTACATTTTTCCATAATAAAACATAAAAAAAGCATAATCACGTGTGATTTACTCATTTTTAGATTAAAACAGAATCACAAGTGATTTACTCCATTCTAAATTAATACATAATCACATGAGTTTCGGTTTATAACAAAAAAGAGTAAATCACAAGTGATTTACATTTTTTCATAACAAAAACAAAACAAACAGAGTCACATGTGATTTTCACAAATATGTTTTGTAAAAGGAAAGTATAAGTTGATTTGATATTGAAGATCGCATGTGATTTATTACTTTGAAGATCGCATGTGACTTGTGAAATCATATGTGATTTTTTAATATGTGATTTTTTAAAATTACAAGTGCTTTTCAAAATAGCAAATAACAAGTGATTTTACAAATCACGTGTGTTTTTTCTAGGCAAAAATTTTGAAAACAAAATTCGTCGAAAATATATAAAAGTGCATATCCATGAAAAGATAAATTAATTCTCGTCGCGATGGTATATTTTTCGTAGCTTGAAGATTTACCGTTTTCAAGATACATCGTTTTAAAAAAAGGTGAAAATGGGATTTTACATTAAATGAGCTGTAATTACATTTTTGCTTTTGCTTTTATAATTGTTGTATTGATATCTGCCGTTGGATGAAAGCAGAGTGGAAGGCTACGATTGGCTACTTTATTCTTTAGATAATTGTTGTTTGTCAGGGATCTCAACTCATTATAATATATATTCCCAATAAAAAAATATGATGTAGAAAATAAGTCAAATGATGTTAAATGTGTGGAAAACTAGAAGGGGGGGGGGGGGGGGGGAATAGTTTTACCAATAAAAACTTCGTTTTAAAATATTTAAATCGAATTATGTCAATCTATTTTGATGTGTATGTTGGACATTGATAGATAGATATATAAGTGTGTAATGAAAGATAAAGAGTAAGAAACACATAACCACGACACGAGTATTTATAGTGGTTCGGCTACAAGGACACCTTCCTTGCCCTACCCCACTCCCCGAGTCACCTACTCGAGAGTTCATAATCACTACACTACACCAACTCCTTATGGCGGAGAAGCCTTCACAACGTCGCCTACTCTTTTTCCGGTACTAGGACCACCGGGTTCTTCCACAAGGTAGAATCACACCTTAACACAACGTCGCTTACCCTTTATCCGGTACTAGGCTAAGTACCGAGTTCCATTACGATGGAGGAACTACTGCCCAACACCACACGACACCTAACCCCAAAGGAGACCAACTCCTTATTACAACATCATCAAGGATATCAATATCCTTGGATACAACCTATCTCTATTTATATATCGATGCACCTCATCGAGTATACAACCTTGGCATCCTTCACTAATGCTATATGACTTGACTTCTAGGCATCTTTCACTAATGCCATTGACTTGGACGTTTGGCACCTTTTACTAATGCCTTCGTCTTGACTCCTTTAGCATTCTTCACTAATACTTTAGACACGGACGTTAAGCACCTTTCACTAATGCTTTCGTCTTGACTCTTTCGGAATCCTTCACTAATGCCTTGGACACAACACTTCTATCGAGGAAGAAAGAAGTATCAACAAGAGAACCTCAGTAGTCTTGATGACGAAGCATGGCAACTCATGGACTTGAGCTTGCTCGACTTCAAGAGGTGGTGATCTCGCCTTTAAGAGGAACCTAGAGAATCAAATAACCTATCAAAGATGAATACTTGGTGAGGTCTAAATCTGCAATCCCACATAAGTTTTGATAGGTTATTTGAGAGTTTGACTGCTTAACTCAAATGTACACTTCCAAGATGAATACTTGGTGAGGTCTAAATCTGCAATCCCACATAAGACATCATAGTGCTTAACCATTAAAAACGACATAATAACTGTTTTATCATTACTTTTTATTCACCATGTAAGTCTATATTTCAAAATCATAAGTTGGTTGGTAATTAGAAATTATGGATATTAACTGTTGTTAGTTTGTGATCATGTGTTGATCACGTATGTTCGTAGTGTATTAAAGCCTACAGGATCACACGCGTTACATATGAGATTCAATTATTATAATATATATATTATATTAATATATTAATTATTATTTCACAATAAAACCTAACTAACGATTTTTATATTAAAGTTTACTTAACAGATTAGTTAACGGTCATTAAATGTTAAATAAGAGGACTAGAGTGTAACTAAATAAGATGAATGTTCTGGAACCCTCCTTATTACGGTGCAGATCGGTTAGGGGTTCCAAAGAGTGAATCCAAGTAAAAATTGGACTCCAAGATAACACACTATAAATACAATCCCTTGTATTCATATTGGTATCTTTTGGAAAACCCTAACTAGCTAAACTTCTCTTCTTCTCTCCTCTTTTGTGTTGATCTATCGAAGTACAAATCCCCAAAGGATTTGCGTTTGATCTTGAACGAAAACAAAGTGTTTTGCTAGTTATTATAATCCAAAAACTAGCATTCTTATTGAATTGCTAACAATACGTGTATATGTGATCGTAGAGTAATCCAATTTAGGATTTTTGGTGGCTTGGTGTTCAAATCCCACTAGGGACGATTTGCAATAAACCCTAACTAAGGGTTTATTGATTTCTTGATCACATTCTTATATCATTTGGAAGCTAACAAGGTATGTATTAAATCCTAATATTCTCTCCCCTCCAAGGGCGATTTTCAGGCCGCCTTCTACCCCTTACTGTTCCGGCCAAAACAGCCAACAATCGGTTTGAATGATATGCAATCGGTTTTGATGGTGTGTTAATTTCTGGGTAGAGGTGTGTTAGGGTTATCTTTTTTCTTTTCTCTCGCCTCTCACATCAAAGAATCCAAGCCCTAATTATTAGGGCTCCGTTTTCTGGTTTATTATTATGGAATCGATATGTTTTTATTTGGTTTTATCCGAAACCTTTATACACTAAAGATACAATCAGTTTTCCTTTCTGATTTAGGTCGGTTGGGAGGATCGATCTTTATAGGGTTTCTTTTATTCATTCCTTGTTGGTGGGTTGATCTTGTTATAGCGAAATCCTATTTTAGGGTTTCGTTATCCTTTTTGATTGTGCAAGTAAATCCTCATCATCAGATTTGGTTCGTTCACATGGTTAGTTTTGCTGCAGTTTTGTTTTCATTGTACATGGGTTTGGAGAGTAGAAGTCAAGTTAGTTAGGGTTCTTGTTCAAAAACCCTAATTCTATGTTCTCAGATCCATACTTTTGGTTGTCATTCTGATTTGGTGGATCTTGTGAATTGGTTTGTTGGGATGTTGCGGTTGTTTTGATGAACCCTAGTTTTCGGTTACTTATGATCCGATCTGCTTAGTCTACATTCCTAAATAATAGCAGAGTGTTTCGTGGGTGTGGAGAGATGTATGTCGATCCTTGATCGTGTTTGTCATGATGTTTAGTGCCATGTTTCCTGATCTTTCTTGTTTTGGTTGGGACGGCTTGACTAAGCCCTAGGTTCTAGGGTTGATCGCATTTGTTGATTCGAAGCTGGGTGCGTGTGGCTGTAAGTTAGGGTTTAACCCTATGTTTCGTTTTGATTCTGATCTCATGCGTGTGGATTTATACTTCAGTTTATGGTTCTATTGTATGTTCTTGTGCAATAGTTTTTTTGCTGCGGTGGATTAGAAGTTTTGGTATGTTTATTTTGGATGTCGTAACTATGTTCTGCTCGTGGATTATTGTTGCGTTTGGTAGTGCTGGTCATATCCCCGGCTTCGATTACTAATGCTCAATGGTGCTATTTGGTTTTGAGTGGCACTAGGATTCGCCTTTTGGAGATTGTCAGCTTGTTCGTGGTTCCATTTGGTGGTTATCACGTTTATTTGTAAGTTTCGGTTCGTAGACTGCATTTGATCTTGGCTGTTCTTGGCCGTTTTCGTTATGGTTAACAACGAGACTTTGGTTGCCATTTTTTCTCCATCATTCTGATTATACGGCTACATATTGCTTGTTGCTTGGAGATTGGTTTCAAGGTTTTGTTGTTTATTTGGAAGTTAGGGTTGTTGTAACCCTATGCTCATGTTTCGGAGTGGAAGTTGGTGGTGCACTTGAGATTACTGAAGAGAGAGTCGCTCACCATGGATATGGTTCTTGGAACCTTGTTTTATTACATTTGGATTGTTTTTTAAATGTAATTGTTAGGTAGCTTTGTTTAGCTTGTTATGATTGTAAGTTGCACATGTATGTGCCTTTTTGTCGCCCTGATCGGGCAGTGATAGGGGATTCACCCTCATCCTTTGTAGTTAAATGTTTTTTGGTGTAATGAATTTTACCTCGCGGAAGGCCTTTTACCCAAAAAACAAGGTATGTATTCTTTAAGGTAATTGTTTACATTATATGATTTGTATCCGCTGTGTACTCATGATGATTATGTGTTCATTATATGATAATTAGTTCATAAATTCCAACAACAACTGTAAGGTGATAGTTGGACTACGTTTAGCCAGATACAAATCAAAACAATGTTCATTGTGATTTTTAACATAGAATTACAGTAAAGTTGGATTTAATTTAACCAACATTCTTTACTTTGAGCTAAAGTAATAGAGGAGTAAAGCTGAATTTGGCAATAATCACCATGTATTAACAAATAGCTTTAGTGTGTATTCCATTAGAAAATGCACTTTTGCGTTTTCAATATAAAACTAGAAATTAAAGTGCGTAAGAAAGAAATGAAAAGTAACTTTATGAGATATCAACTATTACATTAAAAATTGTCCTATGATAAAGGATATAAGATTCACCATGATCAGATATACCAATCGATCATATATGTGTCATATGTCTGACGTTTCCACTTTGCTATGTTTGTTATAGTCTATGGTTTATGATATATGTTGTGATATGATATGATCAAATAAGGACGTATAGCCCGTCCTTAAAACATTTCCGATTCATAGCTAGGTTGGACATTCTCTCCAACTACAGAATGAGGAATGCACATAAGCAACCACTCATTATCACTTATCAGTATATGTTTGTGCCGGGAATGTGGTGAAAGGGTAAAACAAAACGAATTGTTAAGATGAGTATGGATTATACATGCTTAGCATATCAAAAGTCATCGAAATTACATATCTGATATACAAAATATGGATCATGTATTAATCGTTCTTATTCACTTTTTATTGACTCGAAAAAAGAAAAAAAAGGTCAATACTAATCGGTTTGATGCTCTTAAGATGGAATCTACGGATGCTTTTGGTACTCCGTCTAATGACACCAACAAGGATGGGGATTCTGGTCGTACAATGGAAGTTAGTGAAGAAGAGTCTATTAAAACAGGTACTGCATCACAAGAACCCCTTGTGAGTGATTTGAAAGAGATGGAGTCGGGTGTGGCTCTTAAAACTAGTGATTCTTGTATTCCGCCATCCTCTTCTTCTAAGAGAGTTAACCCATTTTCTAAAGTGGGAGATATCGTGGTGTCTGATTCTGAAGATGAGGTGGTTGCTAACCCATTTGATGCATATGCTAATCTATTTGGTGGTGGCCAAGAGTTTGAAGATGAGTATGATGACTATGACTACAATGAATATGCAAAGCAGGTTTCTGATCTTCTAAGGAATTTGGATGCTTTTAATGCCATGTATGGCACCAAGCTTCAAGGACCTAGGAAGTAATTTTCTTTCGTTATGTTCTATGTTATCATTTGAGTAGTGGTTTGTTTTCTTGTTTAGAAAATAGGTAGTATCTTGTTATGTAAGCTTTATGCCTACGTAACGGGCTGAGATATGGGATCTCGCTCATATCCATTGTACTTAAACGTTATTTTTGGTTAATATATTTACCAGGGTGCAGGATTACTCCCCTTTACCCAAAAAAAAAGAAAAAAAAAGGTGCTAGTTAATCCAACTTGTCACTATTTTATTAGTGGTATCTCTAATGATTGGGTAATTATAGTGGCTTTAGCCTTAAAACGAATGTTTAGTAGTCATATTTGCACCAGAACAAAAAAAGTTTGGATATAGCTTTCCACTACTATAAATCTTCAGTAGTATATGATCCATGGATTTGGGATGCATTATTCAGAAAGGTTTTCACTTTGTTTCTTATAATAATCTACAAAAGTTGATGTCTTAAGACAAAGAATGTGGATTTATATTATCCAACTTTTTGGTTATCCAAATTAAAAATGATTAAGGCAAGCTAATAATGGACTGGAAAAAGTTAGTATAACAAAAGAAATGAAAAAGGATACCAATAAAGCTATTTAGAACAAGAACATAAAATGATTGGTTTTAAGTCTTTACATAAATCCGCGTCTCGCATGGTGTATGGGCTTTGCGACTCAAACTTTTAGATCACTATATATAGGAACTAAGGAAGCAGCACCCAAAACACAGCCTGAAAGAGCGCTGCCATGCTAGACATGAAGCAGTTTGTACCTATTGCTGTTGTGGCATTTTGGTACTCTAGACTTTCTAAAACTAGTGCAAGGCCAATGCTTATAACCGTTATTCATCTATTAGCAAGGTTTACTACAAATTTGAACCTTCAAAACAACTACTAAGAGCATAAGCAATGCATCAAGTCATAAAAAACTTGATGCATTTAACACAATAAATATTTAAGTGTACTCTACAAATCAAAAAGTCATTTTTAGAATTTGCTCCAATGCAAAATGTTATCATGAAAAGCTTTTCAAGTGTTTTATATAATAAATTAAGATCAAACTATGCTCTAGAAGATGAAAAGCTTTTGCTTCAACCGCTTGATGTTTATCAAGTCTTTGGGTAAAAAGTCTTTCACCAAGTCATTGATGTAATGCAAAAAATGATGTAAATGACTTTTCCAAATAGTACCAAGTCATTCTCCAAGCTAGCATTGGAGATGCTCTAAGGATGTAAAACAAAGCAACCCTATTGTTAATGAGACCAGACCGATATATATGACCAACTATTAGTTTTTAGTTTGATGACTGATTCACATGAATATTGGATGCAATTCCTAAAACACACTATATAAACTAGCATATTTGATTAACTCGTGTACGTTGTACACCAAATAAGTGTATATAGTTGGTGCTACAAAAATATTGGTTAGTTTACAACAAAAAATAACCTACAGTGTTTCAAAAATGTTTCTAACTGACCTTGATATTATGCAACATCCACCTCTAAGGTACTTTAAGTTCTTCGGGTTCCAATGTGTTTAACAAACTCTCTTCTTCACTTGCCTCCAGATCACGAGCAATTGGAACATATCCGAACAACTTCATTACTTTAATTAAATTTCTCAACGTTGAATAAATTTCCTTCTTTTTAGCTCGCCGTTTATCTTTCACCATAAAAACATGAAATTTACCCTGAATTTCAATCCAACTACAGCTCGGTTGTTTAACAAGGCCTAGCTGCTTCATAGCCTTTCTAACTCATTTAACATCGCCCCAACTCCCCTGTTCGGCATACATATTTTAAAAGAATACATATGGACCAGAATTGTCACCGTCTATTTCTATGAGCTTTTCCGCCACATATTTCCTAACTCAATGTTACCATGTACTTTGAGTCAACTAAGTTCTTGGCTTCATCAAGACAGCCATATCGACCAGGAAGATCAACAATACATGCGTAATGATCTGACATTGGTTCTACTCCATATCCTTTACTCACTGAATAAAAATAATTAACGGCGACCCTCATCAACTAAACTCTCATGGCTACAAGCACAAAGTAACCCGATCATTGTTACATGATCTGGTTTTTCACAAAATGTCAACATCTCTTTAAACAAATCAATTATCTCAACCCTATAACCGTTTTGAGCAAACCAGACTATGCATGATTGCATTCCATGATACACAATCTTTATGAACCATCTTTTCAAACACTTGTTTTCTGTCTTCTACAGATCCACACTTTCAGGCCCACATCCGAATTTAAACCCATGTTTTACGACATGTGTATGAGCTTGATGTCTTAACCTCAAATCTGACAAGGTCACACATGCACTAATCACACTAGCTAAAGTAAAACCTCATCTGGCTCAATCTCAACATCCATCATCTTTTTAAACACACCTACAGCTTCACTAGGCGGACCATTTTGCTCATAACACGTGATCGAACTATTCCACATCACCACATTCCGACACCTCATCCCATCTAAAACCATCTGCGCACACCCCACATTCCCACATTTCACGTACATATCAATAAGTGCACTGTCCATATAAACATCTCCTTCATACGGACTCTTCACAACCGATCCATGCACCTGCACACCAGGCATGCATACGTACAAAAAACTCAACCAAGTCCGGCCTCAAACATATCTTATCGCCCAAAACCCAACACCATACTATTCCACGAACTCTGATCAGTCATAACCATTTCCCAAATAATCTTTTTCGCCTCATCTAACCGACCCACGTTCGTTAAAGTTGCTAAAACTGCGTTCCAATATTGTCGAACAGTATGTTTGTATGCATTATTAATTAATGAGGCCGGATTTGGTGTATGTGTCAATGAGTCTGTTTAAAATGAATGTTTCTGAAGAGAATGTGGATTTGATGATATTGGCATGGATCATTTGGGTGTGTTTGGATGGTGAGTTTGAGTTTAAGGCTTGGTTTAAAAGTGTTGCTAATGGTGTTGAGTTGATGTAATTTTGTTTTCTTGTCTGACCAAAAGATTTCATGCCAAAACAGTTTTTTTAAAGAATGAAGGAACATTAAGTTTATGTTTATTACAGTAAATGTTATTCACATGTGACGTAAATCACCGCACCTATATGGTCCGGCCAGCTAATTAGAAGAGAATAAATAGACTCGTTTTGGGAGCGATTTGTCCTTCCCCAATGCACCATCACTACACCAAAATGTGAGTTTGGGGACGCCCATATTATTTGGGTCGACAATGTAGTCCCAAATTACAGGTAGGACTCACACATTTTCAACAAAATAGCAGTCAACCAAACAGTTTTTATTTGTTTTTTTATAATTTAAAATCGTTTTAATAAACCAGTAACGTAAATAAATACATCCCATTTTCGACCCCAATAATGCATTTGCCGGTTGTTATCGCCCCACCTTTCCCAACTCTACCACGTGCCCGGGTTCTAGTTCGAACTATGCAATGCTGCCACCAGACCTTAACCAGTACAACTCACAAAATAATCCTCATTTGCGCCAAAATGATCATGTTGATAATAATGATGATAAGAGTGAGGATAATAATGAGGCGGGCGACGAGTCGGCGGCGAGTTCTTTGAGTAGTAGGCGGGAAGTTAGTTTGTGAATTTTAGACTTATTAATATTATGGAATAGTATTGAATTTGTCGAATGTTATCGTGGATTTATGTTAACTTTATAACTTTGAGACATGTTAGCTTTATAAGCTTGTGACTTGTTAGTTTGAGACATGTTATTTAGGAAATTTGCGCCTTGTATAGTTTAACAGTAGTTTACTTTGTATCGTATTTGTTGAATGGTATCGTGGAATTGTGGAATGTTATTCGATCCGTTTAGTAATTTGGTATTGTATCATATTGTCGAATTGGTATTGTGGATTGTGATTGATTACAGGTTGTATTTGTTTTGGTAGATTTTTTCCCGAAAAAAATCCGGAAAAACTGCATTTGCTGCATTTTTTTGCCCACCCAGAAAAATTAGGGACGACATTGTCGTCCCTAATATACACAAAAAGTGTCGTCCCATTCTGCACCACAAGGCCACGTGTATTGTCCCGTTTTGTATCTTATGCCACGTGGTATTACAGTTTGGCACGACTTTGTCGTGCCTTTCTGTATTTAAAATTTCGTTTTATTATTATTTTAAAAAGATAAATAAAAAATAAAATAAAATTGGTACGACATTGTCGTACCATTTTGCAAAAGTTTGTCGTGCCAAACTGTGTTTTCATGTTGAATTCCTTTTGGGCCCCACGCCTTTGTTGTGCCAAACTTTCAAAGTAAATGTCGTGTCAAATTTTTTTGGGTCAACAAAAAAGGGTCTAACAGAAAGGCACGACATGTCGTGCCTTTTTTTATTTGGGTCGACTTTCTTTGCATTTTCGGCACGAGAAAGTAGTGCCAAATGTTTCATTTTTTTGTAGTGCATCAGTTAGTAACTAAATTCTAAATATAATTAAGCACAATCAGTTAATTAGTAAACACTACAACATTGACCGGCTACCCCAGCGACATTTTGACACTTTCCCCAGCGACATGTCGCTGGGGATTCCTTTCTCCAGCGACATGTCGCTGGGGAAACGTCGCTGGGGAAGCCTCGTCAGGGATTGTATCCCCAGCGACAATCCCCGGCGACGACGTGGGTCCCACTCATTTAAATACAACAATTTGAAATGATATATTAGGGAGTATACATATACATAAGTCTAACAACAAGGCCCGGAACCATTGTGCAGATGCATCACATAGTACAAATACAGATATCAAAATGACTTGTATGAAATATCTCAAATGACCAACCTTAGGCTTAATATTTTAAAGACCGAAAAATTATGCATCCGGCCACAATCACATTTTATTTAGTGACTTGATCGTATTCCCTCCAACTCCGTTGCAACTTCTTTCATAGTTGGCCTCATGTTTCCATTCAAATTTAAGCATCTTTTTGCAAGCTTAGCCACTGCTAGCAGTTGCTCTTTTGGTCCATCTAACACTCGGTTATCAACGTTTTCCAAAAGAAGCCCTTCATCGGTTGACAAAATCAAAGTTGCCAAGCTTCTCGATTCCCCTGGTCCTATGGAATATATCGGCTTTTTCCCGGTCAAAAGCTCAACGACAACAATCCCAAAGCTATAAACATCGCTTTTTTCAGTGAATTGGTTGGATTGAAAGTACTCCGGATCTAAGTACCCGAAGGTACCCTTGACTAATGTGCTTAAGTGAGTTTGATCCCCTAATACGGACTTGGATATTCCAAAATCTGATAGCTTTGCTCTAAATTTTTCATCCAAAAGTATGTTGGAAGATTTAATGTCTCGATGATATATAGGAACAGAAGTTGCATAGTGCATATAAGCAAGAGCCCCTGCTACCTCTGTAGCAATTTGTAGTCGTATACTCCAAAAAGTAGGAAACTCATAATTCTTGTCATGTATGAATTGGCACAGATCTCCATTTGACACAAATTCATACACAAGAATCGGAACTTCTGTTTCTAAACAACATCCAAGCAACTTCACCACATTTTTGTGGCTAATTTGGGAGAGTAAAAACACCTCGTTGATAAATGATTCGATTTGGCTTTCATCTACCAACATGGATTTCTTTACTGCTACTATTTTTCCATCTGGTAACATTCCTTTGTACACTGTTCCTTGGCCTCCTCGCCCTAATATTCTATTTCCATTGTATTGGTCGGTTGCTTTTTCTAGTTCTATTGCACTAAACATTCTTGTTGTCTGAGTTGCATGTTCACCATTTGATGTTTGTTGCTGTAACAACAAACCACCATTTCTTTTGAAGAATATCTCTTTACGTCTCTTATCCTCCCTCTTTTGGATTAGCTTGTACATACAAATTGTAAAAACGAGTATCCCTATGCCCAAAACAGCCCCTGCACAAACACTTGTTTTAGAACATGCCTAGGTAGGGTATATGTGGGAGTGGGTGTTTCACATAAGTCTTACCATGTACGGTATGATGTCAAGGCTAAAATTAGAAACTTAGAGATTACCTAAAGAGAAGAAGAGAGCTTGGAATGGTTTGCGTTGGCAGCCACCTTGAATCATGGCATCCCCAGAATACCCCTTTTTACATTTGCATGTATAATTCCCCTGTGTATTAAAACAAATTCCACGGCATGGATATTTCTCTGGATCCTTACACTCGTCGATATCTGGAAATGAATGACATATCAACAAGCTATTAACTCCAGTAGACAAATCAGGAGTGAGTTACTAATATCCATGAGAAAGTTAAAGCCCCAACCAAGAGCTTGTGGATTCAAGTCCTGTCATGGACATTCGTGTGAGATTGTACATAGGTATTAAATCACGATTGATGGCCGAGTAAGAAAATGTAGACTTAAAAATGGTCAAAGTAGATTTTTGACTCAATTTTACGCTTTTGTGATCACTGTTTAGGTTGCTGTTTTCATTAATTATTGTTTTGGAACAACAATTCGCTAACATAGGTATTACTATATATATATTTTTTTCGTTCTTCAATCTTTTCATGTAAATCTATACTAGGCAGTACATGCAACACATCGGTATTAAAGGATAACATGAAACACATGTTAGTGGTTCGGCACGTGATGTCCTCACAAGAGGTCTATGGTTCTCCCTCAGGTGAAAATTTTGGGGTGGCCAGCTAGAAAGGGTACGTTCACGAATAGGCCGCATACATCTGAGTCAAAAGACGTACTTGACATTCCCGGGTTATAACTTAAGGAAAACATCATTCGTTTCTATAAAAAAACATGTTGAATTCTTTGGGGTTTTAGAACTGGTGGGGTGTCGATAACCTCCCGTCAAATGTGTTTCAATTCATCTGGTTTCTTAGGCCGACAAAACATTGTTGGAAGATTTAAGATCCTATACTATTAACAAGTTTGGAATTTATATTTCATGTACTTAGAATAATGTTAAGGCTTTGCAAGCCATGTATGTAAACGATTCTTGAAGCCTGCAAAGTGTACAAGTTTGTTTGCCTTTGGCCCAAACCCATTAGATGACAGTTAATATAGTTAGAAGTTAATTACCGTTATTGATGAAAAGGTGTGATTGTTGGCTCCTGTGAACCATCACAACCCTTCCTAATCATACCTGTTCATCATGTATATATATGATCGTGCAAATGACACTTGACAATATCAATATTACAGTTAAAAGTTTGTTACTTTCCCTCCAATATTTCTATCTTTGTTTATCACTTGCATATTTCTCTGCACACATACATTTCCTCAATATACTCACACGTTTGTCACACATCATGGTGAATACAAACTCATACATTGAACAGAGTGTTGGTTCTGTGTCGGGTAACAAGAAGGTTGATGTTATGTCGGGCAATACATCTGAGATTGATGCGACTACTAGTGCTAGTGTTGGTACTGATGGACAAGTGGAGCCGGTTTCACTTGGTTCGACCCCTAGTCATGATGCTCCTAGCCATGACACGCCTGAGGGTCATGATACTTTATTGAAAATTAGTGCTATTGAAAAACAAATATTTGAGGGAAAACTTGTTCTTGTGGGTGACGATGGGCAACCATTAAAACCTGGTGTGATAGTGGATGCTACTACTTCTACTGGGACTACTCCTTTTGAGCATCTTAAGGTGCCGCAGTCACAGAAGGAGCTTGAAGAGATGCTTAATGATATTGGTTATTATTCGAAACCTCCTCAAGATACAAGTGGTCCTATGGATTCTAATGTTAATGCTACTCCTAATGATAGTGTTGATACGAATGTCAATGGGGCTGTTGGTATTGAGAAGGTTGGTGTTTCTTTGAAAAAACCTTCTACATCGTATGCTGGTGTTACTTCTAATGACCCAAAGAAACACACGTCAAACTTTCATAGGTTGGAGTGTAATAAGAAAGCTAATGGTGTGGATCTTTCTGTCCCGATGAAAGTGGTTGAAGAGGTGAACTCTAGGTTTGAGAATACTTTGTATGGGTATTTCCTTGGTCAACGACTTGCTTTTCCTGTTGTTGATTACTTTGTACGCAATGCGTGGGCTAAGTTTGGTATACAAAAGGCAATGATGAATGCAAAGGGGTTTTTCTTTTTTAAGTTCAATTCGAAGAAAGGTGTTGATGATGTTCTTGAAAACGGTCCTTGGTTGATTAGAAATGTACCTATTATTCTTAAACCATGGACATTGAACACCAACTTACTTAAAGAAGATGGGTAAGCAAGGTGGGTCTACTATTCTGGGTCAAGGAGGGTTTACTAAACCTGTTGTGGGTAAGCAGTTTCAATATCAACCCAAAAAGACTCCTCCTGAACCTAATAAAGCGGAAGTCACTAAGAAGAATGCTTCTGATGTGGCTAGTTCGAGTGGAACTAAGATCTCTACATCTAACCAGTTTGATGCTCTTTCTTCGGATGCGTCTGATATTCCTTCTAATGACACCAACAAGGATGTGGATTCTGGTCGTACAATGGAAGTTAATAATGATAAGTCTCCTAAGACATGTACTGTATCACAAGAACCCCTTGTGAGTGATTTGAAAGAGATGGACTCGGGTGTGGCTCCTAAAACTAGTGATTCTTGTATTCCGCCCGCCTCTTCTACTAAGAGAGCTAACCCTTTTTCTAAAGTAGGAGATATCGTGGTGTCTGATTCTGAAGATGAGGTGGTTGCTAACCCATTTGATGAGTCTGTTAATCTATTCGGTGGTGGCCAAGAGTATGAAGATGAGTATGATGACTATGACTACGATGACTATGCGAAGCTGTTTCGATATTCGGGGAATTTGGATGCTTTTAATGCCATGTATGGCACCAAGCTTCAAGGACCTAGGAAGTAATTTTTTCGTTATATCTTATGTTATCATTTGAGTAGTGGTTTGTTTTCTTGTTTAGAAAATAGGTAGTTTCTTGTTATGTAAGCTTTATGCCTATGTAACAGGCTGAGATATGGGATTCCACTAATATCCATTGTACTTAAACGTTTTTTGGTTAATATATTTACCAGGGTGCAGGATTACTCCCCTTTACCCAAAAAATACATTGAACAGAGATGGTCAAGGCTCCAAAATAAAGGACAAGACCATTGCAATAGTTGGCATCAGAGCAAACCTGGGAGACCATTAGGGAGAAGGCTGCAAAACAGTTTCATTCACAGACATCTAAAGAGAGAAAGGGAAGCAAGAATTGGAAATTGTATCAGAAAAATTACTCAAGACTGCAAGGAGATGTTAAGAAAGAAACTAGAAGATATTGAATTGTTCAACTCAACAATTCCACAAGCACAAACCCATGGTATCTCACAAAATAGATTGAGGAAGCAAAAGTGTTTTAAATGCAGACAAAAGGGACATCTCATCAGAAACTGCTCTATGATAAATAAGGATGAAGAACCAAACACCTGAGATGACACTGTGGAATATGAAGAAGGTTCAAATGAATATCAAACATCATCTAGCCCCACTGTAAGTGTAAAGTACCCTGGATCTATTCACTTTGCAACTAAATGCATGATCAAAGGCACATACCAAGGCCATTGGGATGATATATGGTACATTAGTAATGAATTAAACATGCATTTATGTTCAAAATTGAATCTGTTCTGCAAAATCAAAGAGACTTTTGGTGTTGGTAAAATAGAAGATCAAAAGAAGTTGTTGTTTACTTATGGAATAGGGGAAGTCATTGTTAGAAATGGTAATGGGAAACACCTCATTCCAGGGGTCCTTTATGCCCCTGAAGTCACCCTAAACATCCTATCAATATAATTACTAGAAAAACAAGGAGTTGAAATCCTCTATGAGGACAACACATGCACATTATCCTACATGTTTAGAGATCCAAAAAAATCACAGTTTTAATGAGGATAGTTTAAGAACCAAACACAATGAATTTCTAGAAAACTATTTTGAATCATTGCATGCAAGTAACAAAACTGTTAAACCTTCGAGTCATGACAATGAAGAAATTGAAATTAAGGGAGTAGTTTACTCAATAAAGGTTACCATTTTCAATCAGTATATTGCTTTCTTGAATCTAATCAGTCATGATAAGTAAGTTAGTCAAAAGTGGGATTTCTTTAGGAAAAGATTTATTAAGGTACTAAAGTGGTTCTATGAAGAATATTTGAGAGGGCCTCTGCCTGGTCCAATACCACCTAGGATAAAAGGAGTCACAATACACCTAATGGATCTTTACAAAGCTGTTGAATGTCTGGGAGGATATCTACAAGTCTATTTTTCAAGAAACTTTGGTCAAATAGGAGAAATATTAGGATTGTCACATGCTGATGGTGAAGAATTGAAGGAATGCTACAACAAATACTTGGATGTTTTCAAAAGCTACTACAATACTGCAAGGGTGCACAAGTTGGAACAAGAATCTGTCCCAAACAAGGCCACACCTTATGTGGTTCAAGGCAAAGGATCAAATTGCCTTCAAAGTCACTATGGTGATCGGTAGGATCAAGTGACAGCATCTACCAGTCAAGACAACATCCACAGAGTTGAGCATTTTGGAGTAAAATTGGAAGAAGAAAATGAAAAAAAAAAAAAAGACAATGTCTACAACCAACAAGACCTTGGACAATCCAGTTCCATAAAAGCCCAAGCAATCGAAGTAGAGACAAACAACAACTCAAGTGATGACTTAGTCATCATAACCTAAAGAAAATCCAGAAGAAAAGAAGACATACCCTTGTTAAAGTCTATGATCTTAAGGGGGAATATGTTGGAAGATTTAAGATCCTATACTATTAAAAAGTTTAGCATTTATATTTCATGTACTTAGAATAATGTTAAGGCTTTGCAAGCCATGTATGTAAACGATTCTTAAAGCCTGCAAAGTGTACAGGTTTGTTGGCCTTTGGCCCAAACCCATTAGATGACACTTAATATAGTTAGAAGTTAATTACAATAATTGATGAAAAGGTGTGATTGTTGGCTCTTGTGAACCATCACAACCCTTCCTAATCATACCTGTTCATCATGTATATATATGATCTGTAAATGACATTTGACAATATCAATATTACAGTTAAAAGTTAGTTACTTTCCCTCCAATATTTCTATCTTTGTTTATCACTTGCATTTTTCTCTGCACACATACATTTCCTCAATATACTCACACGTTTGTCACACATCATGGTGAATACAAACTCATACATTGAACACAGATGGTCAAGGCTCCAAAATAAAGGACAAGACCATTGCAATAAACATCTCCCCCCATCCACACACACACACCCCCTAGTTCTAGCTTTTTGCTAGAATATTGAATAAAATTCGAGCCGTTAAAACAACATAAAAAGCCAAAAAGCTAGTACTTAGCCGGAATTAGTATAAATGAAACCTGATATACGACTCATTACATAACCATTTGCTGAAGTGAGAAAGCTGATTGTGTGAAAAACCTGTGAAATGCTTATTGATTGTGGGTGTCATTAAGTTCATATTTTTATGACTCTTTAATATTTGGTGTCACTATGTAAATTTTTCATACTTAACAACATAAATAAAATATAATCACACAGCTAATTTGTCCTTACAAATCACGATATACTATATGAGCGGGTGCGTATATTACGCTTTAATTCAAATCTGACCCATTCATAAAGAAAATATGAGCGGGTGCCTATAATCTATTTGTCATTAAAAAAGTAAACTTGTAACAAGAGAAACTGACCTTGGCAACCTTGATCAAGATAAGGATTACCCTCATAACCTTGGTTACAGCGACAACGATATCCGCCACCATCTACATCATAGCACTCACTATTGTCTTTGCATTCAGTAGCCTGAGAGCAATTTCTATAACGTCCAATTACCCAATCGATCACAACAAGGACACTGGATTCTACCCTCTGAATTAAGTCTGAAGAATTAGCTAAATCACTGGCTCCACCAAATCGAAAAGTGTTTTCCTCACCAACAAAAGCATAGCCACAGTCATTGATGGTCCAAACATTTGTGTGGCTCTGAAGGGTGTTGAATGTAATCATATAATGTTGGAGACCTTTAGTTATAGATGTCTGACAACAGCCATTTCCTGAGCACTCCCGAGCAGCTACATTGGATAAGTTGGTGCATAATCCATAACAGCCACTAGCATACTGGCTTCTCGCTAAATCACTGATCACAGCAATATCATCACACCCAATTACTGTGAGCTTGTTTTTTCCTGAGAAACTGAATGCTCTTAAACCACTATAAGAATCAAAATCATTAGTAATATTCCCATATTTGTCATAGCATCTGGAAGCAACCCTAGTGAAGGTGCGTAACTCTGAATCTGAAATGTTGAATACTTCATGAATGGTGCTTGATGCGAGGTACAACTTTGGGGGATAGAATGATGTATTACAATTCACGGAAAACGAGTCATCTAGTGAACAACCCGTGTCTTTACCAATACCAAAAGGGTAAGGAACTGTAATATTCCCACAATGGGTTTCACAACCTGGTTTTGCTATGTTGTTCATAGCACTTGAGTTGGAAGTACCTTGGAGAGCCCCAAGGGCTATTGTTGAAGAAAATGTGTAAAGACACAAGATAAAATGAAGAAGCATGTTTTTTCTTCTTTTTTCCCCTCTCTTTACTATGGTTATACACCTTTTTTGTGTGTGTTCCTAGATAGTCTTTATTTGTATTCAAGAGTTGCTAGCTGACAGGAAATGTTGACTCCTAGATAGTTAAAAGAAAGCACACCAATTTCCATAGATTCCATTTTATTACGAACCACATAATGATTACTCCGTTATTCATTTTACTTAGGGCGTGTTTATTTTTTCTCTTATTGCCTCTTAATAAGTGGGCTCATCCTTTAATGTCACTTATTGGGGAGGCTCACAAAAATGAATGTGTCTTGAATAAGTGGTTGATATAGATATGAGCCCACACTCCTCCACACCATTTATTTTAGTAAACAAGGCTTTAGTCGTAGATTCATGTTTCCTGAATAAGTAGACCTGTTAATGAAAAATATCTTTTAATTTGAATTGATTGAGGCGACCTTTTTTTTATGATTCAAAGAATTTGGGGTTTGTTCATATAAAATAAACTAGGAGTAAATTACAAATCATGTATCTATCAACGAAATGAATACCAATTAGGAAATTGTCAAGTAGGGCCATAAATAACATACCTACTACCTAACCAAAGATGAAAATATTAAACAATATCTTTTTGTTTTGTGTTTTGGGGTCTTATCCTTCATTTAATTTTCTTATTTAAATGAGACTGTATGACTTTTCATTGTATTATTGTTTTTTTAGGTTTTATAATACTGTTGTCTTTCTAAAAAATGCTAAATTTATAAAACAAAAATATGTACTATTAGTGGTATATACAACCGATTTGACAGAAGTTAAATACACAGGATGAGCAGTTATTATTAAAGATACAAACAATCAATACATGTGTAAATATTTTACACATCGCCCTTGAAGTTACATTTAACAATTTTTTATTAAAAAAAATAGATATTAGCATGGTTGACTCATTGTAAATTAGGATGGTATAAGATACACTACATGCTTAAAGCTTATATATCAATGAAAACCTTATATCCATGTGTTAGTTTAGATTATTTCTTTAACCAACATGTAAATTGGAAGATGATATACATAACCACAAGGCATCTTACAACCCGAATGTCATGACCCGCAAGCTATATAGGGTCATTCCGAGATTAGTGGGGATTCTGCACTGTTTTACACTAGCGTGAAGACTCAAGAGTTATATGGAAAGTATTGGAAGCTCTTGGAAACCTGGGAATCTCTTAGAAACCCTAGTAGGTTTCTTCCCAATGAAAGATTGTAGAATTGGGCCTACATTTGAGTTTGTACATAGTTGTTCTAGATCTGTAGTATAAATAAATGCATCCTTAATTTTGAAATAATTTGTCAATTCTCTTGTAATATTATCTTGTAAATTCTCTCTAACAATACTAGTTATAATACCTGTGCACGCACAGGGTTTTGACAAAAAAGAAAATATATTTTGTATCAATGCTAAATATTATGTCTTTAAAGATAATTACATATAATTGTATGCTTATGCACGAGTTTTTCATTATTCATTATATCCATTAGAATTTTGTATAATCAAATTTTGTAAAAAAAATTTTGTTAGATAACTAAAGATTCAACTATATTTAGCTGATATAGATGTTAATGATCCTATTTAAATTTCACTATTGATATTATGATGTACACAAGATGCGAGTTTAGTTGCACATAATAAACGTTGATGAAGTTAAAATATACTCCTTAAAGTTTTTTAAAAATGTTTTTCTACATATCCTTATAAAATTAAATAAATAAAAGTTACATGAGTATTTGTTATAAGTACAATCACATTTTTTTTTAATATTATGGTACTTACAATTTGATAATTATATTCTCGTTTTCAATAATTTAGCCGTATTTAATATTCAAATTCGTGTCTACATTTGTCATACTTTTAATATTAAATAAATAAGTCATTAGTAAACATATATAGTTAAAAAAAATGACATTTATAATTCTATGTATATTTATATGTTGGAGTTTTAAAACAACATATATATTGTGTTTTTAAGTTATAAAGTATAGGGATATAAAATCTAAGGGGTTATTTGTTTAATTTTCAAAGTTATTAAAAAACATGAAAACTTATAATTATACACTTAACTCTATACAATTTTTAAAAATTTAACCACTAAAGTTTTTTTAATTACCCCCTCTTTTTTAAAGTTTTTGTTTTCACAAATTTGACACCTATATTTTTATGTGTTTTTCTTCTCAACCAAATTTCTACACCAAATAAACTAAAGGTTGACCAAAATCAATTTAATTTTGACTTTTATTAACCAATCACGTCGCCCGATTTCGCTTACATGGCAAAATCAACCTCTCCTATTGGTCTAATTTTTTTTTCAATGAGAATGGTTTTGCAAAAACACTCCGAAATGATGTAATTCTTTTATTATATAAAAGATAAAGTATTTCCCCTATTTCCCTTGTTCCTTTTTTTTAAAGCATTCATTGGTTACATGGTTCGACGAGTGTTTGAGAAAGGCTAACTTAGTCGAGACTAAGTGACGCACGGAAGACCCCTTTTTGAGATAAGTATTTGACAAAAGATATCAGAGTGAGTCGATTCGAGGCGATGGCAAATGAAAAAGAGAAGAATGACGCTAGTGGAAATATGGTGATTAACGAGAGCCGAGGTCGAGATGATAAACGCCAAGACCCCAAAAAGAGAGGTTCGTCTAAGAACATTGTAGCAAGTGTGGATATGAGAGTGGCGGGTGTAGAGAATGATGTATAACGTAGTGTGATAGATAATGATTTAAAGTTTATTTAACAATTGAACATGCGGTTAATCAGATTAATGCACACAACGGAAGACTCATTTAAAATCTCTTTTAGACCAAAAGTTTTTTCTCCCCAGGATCCTTTATACATCAAAATTTAATCAATCATGTATAAATCAGCAAATTACACACCTTATGTAAACCAACAAACACCAACAATTGTAGATCATGATCAACATCTCTATACGAATTATGAACCATAATGATGAACAAATCACTGATACAAACTTCAGATTAATTGTATGACCTAACGCATAATTAGTCCACACTAACAGTTAAACGAATCCCTTAAGATGTTTGGGTTAATCACATGAACACATCACCATCATTCAGATTAGATCTAGGTTACACGAAAACACCAAGGGTGTTTCGTGAGGTTTATGGTCGACGACTCAAAAGGAGGATGATGGAGAGAATGATGGATTTTATAAAAACTTAGAGAATTACAAGTTAGGTTAAAACCTAATTGTATTTGTAGAATCATAACCCTAATGGAACATTTGTGTATAGTTCCAAAAAATATAATTGAGAGTTCTTATTTGATTCAAAAAAAGAAATAAATAAGGTGTGTGAGGTTTGGGTCTGGTTTGTGGTTCATATGGTATGGATGATATTGAAGAAGATAAATGGTGGTGTTGATTTTAATTTGGTAATAAATGATAAGTAATTATGTAGATATACTCCAAGTTAATAGTATGATAAGTTTTCTTTTATTAGTTGACAGTGGTTTGCCATGAAGAAAGAGAAAAATGAAAAGACAATCCTACCTTCGTGTGCAAGGCATTTGAGGAGCTTTTAACAGTCAAAATTAACGCCGTTCGGTCAAAGGACTACAATTGTTAAGGGCTTCGGAGTTGGGGACTATCTAGGTCAAAAAAAGTTAAAAGAACAAAGATGAAAGTTAACGTAAAACACATAGACCATTCGTGTAATTTACTTAATTTATTATAAAGCAAGAACATTACTTCTAATACATTTACACTTACAACCCCTCATTAAGTCTTACATATTTTTCGGTTGCTATTACGTTTGTATGACTTTATCCAACATCTTTCATCTCCATATTTTAGACAAAAAAATCCAAATAATCTTATGAGACCGAGTATGGAATTCTGTTTTACTTTAAATTAAGTATATGTTTCCTTCTTTTCCTGTTAAGATTAAAAATCTTGTATTTTACATATCCATACGATTGAGATAGTTGTATTGTAACTTTTTTTCAACAGCATTTAAATTTTGCTCGATTAATATTTCAGATGCATAAGCAAAAGAGAATCTTTGTGAATTCCACGTCAAAGTTTAACATCCTCTCCATTGGTTTTAGTTATATATAATATCGGAATAATTTATGCCCCCTGCAATATGATATTTGTACATAAAATAAGTTTTAGCCATGCATGATTTAATCGTATACTTATTAGAAGTCGTGGCCGTTTTTAAAAGTGGTTAAGGGTATGTTTGGCGGAAATTGTAGTAAGCAGCAACGAGAAGAAGTAGCAATAAGGAGTAGCAAAAAACAATAATTGTTTGTTTTATAAAATATTTGGTAGCATAACTGTATGGCTATAGTTATTATGTGAAAACGTTAGTTTCTATGCTACTAAAAGTAGCATTTTAATTTAGAATTTTTAGAAAATTAAAACTGTTGGACGCTTGTTGCCAAAAAAGCAGATGTATATAAAAACGCTAAACATCAATTGGTAGTTGTTATAAAATGCTTTTAAACTCTAGCTGCCAAGCATATTTTGAGTGAACGACAAAAATTGGCCTTGCACAATATTTAATGTGATATGATGTCATTTTAATTAATAGTGGTACCACTTGACAATTTAACATGTCAGGCTCCTGTGCAATTACCTCTCGGGCTCTCGATACCGAGTGATTTCAAATAATTGGGTTAGAAGTAAATGATCACCAACTCACGTGGCCCTTTTGACTGCAACCAAACATTATAAAGATCAGTTAAGTAGTTAACTCTATTTTTTATTTTTTGTGCAGTCCATTTTTTATGTAAAGTATTCCAAAAATAAAACACTCGTTAGATGTCTGGTCTAATTATTAACACCGCGCCGTTAGTATGAGCAATACTTGTTTTGATAACGAGGGCTTCTGACCGTTTGACCATTTAATTCAAGGGGTTTAAACACACTATCACATAAACTTAAACTAAGTAAAACTCTTCATTTTTAAAAAAATGTCGCAACCACTTCATGATAGTTCGACAAATATTGATTATTAAGATTCTTGCGAAATTATTTTTGTCCTTTAGTAAAAAAAAGACAAACTTACTAAAATATTTTTTTATACTTTTAGCTCCTTTCCAATGCTGAGCGATTTAAGCGAAATAATATTAGCGACTTTTTTTACTTTATACTTTTGTACCTTTTAGTACATTTTTTACATAACTTTTACACCTTTTTAAATTTTTACCCATTTTTTCAAATTTTTACCCACACACAAACACTCTACTACCACAAAAACACGAATCAAAATTGTGAAATCAACTCGTTCTCTAACTGAAACCCTAAATCAACCCCTAATTAGTCAGTCAATTAAACTCCCAAATGGCTTACATTCCGCAATATTTTGATGCTAAGGTAACGGTTCGTTCCGAGGTTAAGTTGCTTTCGGATATTAAGTTTAAATTGTTAAGCAATCCAGATCGAATGAGGTTGTTTAGAGCAACTGTTTTTGGGTCATGGTTAGATATTCCTAAACAAGGCAAAGGCAATCATATGGTTATTTTCGTTTTACAACACCAGGTATATATCCCCAAACTGCTTGATTCTTGTCCCCCCATTTTATACAAAATTGGGAATAATGTATTGAAATTTGGTCGTGGAGAGTTTCTATTGATGACCGGATTTCGTTTCGGTCCTTTGCCTCCCACTGTAGAAATTGATCGCAGTTCTTTTGGTTTGTGTGCCTTTCCTGAAAAACAATTTCTAAGAAAGGTAACTGTAAAAGGGAATGAGCTTTTAGATTTGTTTGGGAACGACACACAATTTTCAAAGTTATCAGATGAGGATGCGGTAAGAGTATGTCTGTGATAGTCGTTGAGGTCGTGTTCATAGGTCGTGGACCTTGGTACATCGTTGACAATCATTTGTTGCAATTAGTTGAGGATTTTGGGGCATGGAATGCATATCCATGGGGAGAGTTCTTGTGGAGCCGTTTTTACCAAAAATTAGCCAATGTGGTACCCCGGCATTACAACGCTCACTACAAAGAAAAATCGCAAGAAACCCCTTCTAAAATTGCAACATATAATATTTGTGGCTTTCTCTTGGCTTTTAAGGTTAGATTTGTAGACATTTATGAACATATCAGTTTTTGTTTACTATTTTTGGTACAAATTTGTTATACTTCTTTTCATTCTACATTACTTTTATTGTTTTCGTTCATTTTAGATATGGATTCTTGAGAGTTATCCCAGTAGCAGTTCATGGTGGACCAAAGACCCAACAAAGATACCACGTTGTCTTTCTTGGTCAAAGGGTAAAACATTTGCCAAACGCGATTATAGCAAACTTTTTGGTCCTGTAAGCATTTCCATTTATTTGTGTTTGTCTAATAACTAACGACTTCTTTATATTTGTTTTTGACTTTATAATTGTTTGTTTACTAGGGTTCGAATCCAGTATTGGATCTTGTTCCAACAAATGCAGAAAGGTTGCAACCATGGTTTGCACCTAGTAATGCTTATTTTAGCGAGTTAGATAGTCTAGAAAAACAATTACCTGCCGATGATCCCACTAATGAGGTAAGTTGCACATTTTGTATCATTTATTTTTCATCCGTATCAACTACGTCGTTTGTGCGACTATTCACGTTGACAATTGACTAATGCACATTCTCTTTCGATCTTGCTTTGTAGGTACATGAAGTTGCAGTTCATAAAGAGGTCGTGGTAACTGATAAAGAGGTGGCCTTAGCTGATAAAGAGGTGGCCTTAGTTGATAAAGATGGGCCAGTAACTGATAAAGATCAAAGTTCCAATCATCTAGACATACATGCCGAGGTTGAGGCATTGAAGGCAATTGTATTTATGATTGATAAACCCGGAGCCAGTGTGGTGGTCCTTAATGATATTAAAAATAGACTTGCCGTTGTTGAGGAAGCTCTGAAGATACAACGTCCAAAGGTGTACATGCTCTTTACATTCATTTTTAATCAACATCATTTAGATAGCAATATTTTTTGGTTTTTCACCAACTAATGGATTATATATATTTATGTACAGACGTCACTGGTTATTCACGAACAATTGCAAATAAGGCAATGTGTTGATGAAAATTTGGCTTCCAAAGATGCCATGGTAATTTCCTTTAATATTTGTTAATAATTTAGGTCTCGTTTCTTTAGTAGTATAATTGATTGTATATTTTAAATTTCAGACTTCAACTCGTATGCACGACAAATCGGATGAGGATTGTTTTAGCCAAAATGCCATGGAAATTCAGACTTCAAGTCCAATTCATAATGAAACTCGGAATGGTAGCCCTATGTTGTTTGATATTCATTCTCATGATGTTCATTCGGCTGATTATAGAAAGGTTATGTTCCTTTGAATAGTACTTTTTTTTATCGTTATTTTGTTACATACCTAAATCAGTTTTGTTAACTACAGACCTTAAGCCCAGAACCTGATCAATCTTGCAAGAAACCGAGTTGTGTTAATGCTGATAACGAACAAGTTGGGCTTAATTATATAGACTCTGCCGCTTTTCCATCAGCTATGTCGCAGCTTGAGGATTTTTGTCTTCCAGACGAACCATTGCCGTTAGTTGATCACATTCCATATGATGATCCCAGTCATATGAATTTACCTAATTTGAATCAAAATTTTTCTCAATCGGCTGTTGAAGTACGTATATATTAATTTCACCTGCACTATCTATAGATGTTTGCTACATTTGGTCATCTATTATAGTTGTGTTTTTCTTGTATAATTACAGGGCAAAAACTTTGATGATGATTTCTCTGTGTATGTAAATTTGAAATTCAAGGATCAACAGGAGAAGCAAGATGAACAAAAGGCTGCTGAAAACAAGGAAGATGATGAAACACCAAGTGAGGTAGTGGTAAATGTTGATGATAAACCCGGAGAGGCGGTTCAAGCTACTAAGATACATGCTCATGATTCCAATGTTACTGAGAAAGTAAGTGAAGGTGTGTATAACGTTGATGCTAAATTTGGTGATGATAAACCCGGAGAGGCGGTTCAAGCTACTGAGATACATGCTCATGAAGGTGTGTTTAATGTTGACGATAAATTTGGAGGGGCGGTTCAAGGTAATGAAAATAACATTTTGTAACACCCCAAAATTTTGTGATACGCAGCGGAATTTAAGCTGGGTGTTACTTCATGGCTCAACATTTACAATAACAGAAAACGAACTCTAATTGTGTCATTTTAAAAGATTTATCATTCGATTTATATAAATATCAGAGTTTACAAGATGAGGTCCCAGTGGTTTTACAGTTTATTAAATAAGTTTTCGAATGATAATATAGCCTTCTTGAGTATCCGTGCCCTTCCATGCCATCCTCGTAAATTATGAACCTGAGATAAACATGCTAAAAAGTGTCAACACAAAGGTTGGTGAGTTCATAGAGTTTATAGATAAAACAGTTGAGTTCATGATAACGCTACACGCGTCTTTCGGGGTCAAAGGAACTTCCTTTTCGTCGAGCAAGTTTTTCAACACCCTAGGCAGTGAACCTAATCGTTGTAGTGTAGTATTAGGGTAAGCCACGGGAATTGATATCGTTCTCTAGGGGAATAGGAATGCTAGTGAGGAGTTACTACGCTAAGGTTGGGGTTGAGGAAGATTACTTTTTTTTTTATCTTTTTATGTTTTTTTAGGAAATGGAAAGGTACGAATCTCGGGGTTTGGATTTGGGGGTTGGTATTTCTACCGATTACGCTATTATCTAATTATCTAATTAACTAAGGTGAGAGTAGTCTATGTCTAATTATTGTGTGCTCGTATGATATTTTAAAGATGTGTTTACTTAGGTTTTATTACTCCTTAATTATCTCCTATTGATGGTTGAATTGTCATGTCCTTATTCTTAATTGCGTTGTGTGTCTAAGGTCGTAGGGTATGCGTTTATCCCTAACTCTTTGAAACTACCAAAGGGTCTCGTCTACCAAATCTCTAGGATTTATAAACTCTAACTCTAAGGTACTCTTTGGATGGTTTAGCCTACAACTACTCTAGGTGTTATAGTCTAAGGTTCACAAAGATTAATCAAGCATTAACTACACAACGAATGACCTATCGCATTACTAGATCATTAACAATTAAGATAAGAGACAACCAATCAATATTCAATAGTTAAGTTTCATATTCCCTAAGCAAACACACAAGTAAATTAGCCGGACATGGAGAACATGCAAGCATACACACAAATAATTGAAGACATAATTGATTTAATGAAGTAAAACACTTATCTTGGTGTAAGATAGGGTTTGGAACCCTAAAATACTGTACAAGACAGCCTTGGTTCGGTTTAGGTTTTTACTCCAAAAGACTACACACTTAAAACTGAAAAATTCGGATTCTATATATAAGATTACATTCGCGACGGCGTCACCTTATAATTTGTGACGCCGTCGGGTCGCCGTCATTAGGGTTTCGTCTTGGCCACGTTAGTCTTGCGACGGCGTCACCTTATGCTTGTGACGCCGTCCTCTTCAGCCTCTAACGCCGTCTGGATCAAATCTAGGCCGTCTGAGTTGCGACGACCTACTCTTTTAAAGCCTGACACCGTCACTTGTAAATAAGCAATTTGGCTACTGAGCCGTCACAAAAGTGCTCCGACGGCGTCGCAGATAACACCTGACGCCGTCCTCTTGTATTTCAGCAGCTTGAGTGTCTCGATTCTTGACTTTGGCCATTTTCTTCGTATATCCGCGCCTTTTCATCCAAATAAGTGCCATTCCAGCAATTTGCCTTCAAGAGACCTAAAAAGTGAAAATGAACGATATTAAGTAATAACGGATACAAAAGTGATCAAATAAGGGCTTAAACGACCCCTCAAAAAGGTACATTTTAAAACCTTATCAAATATCCCTAGACTTGGTATTTGCTTGTCCTCAAGCAAATGTGATTTTAGCCAATTAATTTATAAGCTAGGGGTCATGAAGCATTGGTTTAGAACAATCCATAACACATATAAGCCCCGCAAAAGTCATAACAAGCACGGAAATTACATACTAGCACCTCACATGGGATGTTTGGGTACTCACATCTCTCGGGTGTATATGAAATTTAACAAGTTGGAAATGGAAGATAAACACTCATTAACCGGTCCTAGTACATCGATTACCATAAGCTTGAGACTAGATCAAACCTCCATCGCTTTGGCGTAAGCACCTAGGAAAGACTATCAAAGAGGTCTTTTAAAGGGTTGTAATGTTAGGCTTACGGTAGGGAAACAAAGGGTTTGGTGGGATAGGCTATTTAGTGGTGGCAAGTCAAAAATCTTTATGTTACAAGCATACGAAGAATGGCGTTGCTAAGCCAAGACTCGACACTCTAAACTCTAGATAACTGAAACACACAAACATAAATTTAAAAGATAGATGTAGGATGGTAGCCCGTATGTTTTTTTTTTTTTTTCTTCTTTTTCTATTTTTTTTTCGAATTTTTTTTTTCATACACTTTAACTCTACCATCCTCTACGGTAACATCAAAATGATAGGGATTTATAGGCACATCCCTACACTTGAATTTTTATTATTCTAACACTAATTTGACCCGAATTGAAAAGATCAAAACACTTGGAGTACAATATTAAGCAAACAAAGGGAATTTGAATTTAACGTTCCCTTCCCGTCATTTCATAAACTTTAACTTTTCCCATGAGTCCCAATCGTCCCAAAACTGTATACAAAGGATATGACTCGACTTAGCAACTCATGCAAGCAACTAGATAATTGAACTAAGGGTTTTTAGGGTGATAACAATAATGCACTAAAAGTGAGTGCATACAAGGTAGGCTAAGGTGATTTGGGTGTACATTTGGGGGTGGGGTGTAAACAATGCTCTTCATTGATATTCCGGAAAAACCGAAACATCACGAGAACCGCGAAAAGGATAGGCTCTTAGGGGTTAACTAGGGGTATCGTGTACTAAAGATGAGTACAACACAAAGGTGTGGGGGAATTACTCAACCGATGTGGAAGAAGTAATTATATTACGGGTATCAAACAAGGGTTATCCTAATGCCTCTTATCATTTAGTTATTCCTAACTACACAAGTGTAGTCTTACTAGCGATCTCGGGATGCATCACAAAACAAGTTCTAGAATCTAATATACTACCGGTTCACACTCTAAGCATTAAAGTTGAATGCTTTAATTCCTACTAATCTAAGGGCGATCCTCACATTTTGGGTGGAATTTAGGTGGTAAAGGGTTTTTTGTGCTAGTCATGCAACTTCCTATCCGTGAGACGCTTTTGTTAAGACTAATGGCCCACTCCTATATGTCATGAAAAATTTTAAATATGGTGCCAAAATTACCCTAACTGACATTTTCTCATGGTTTATTTACACAAATACAATTGGACAAAGCAAATAATCAAGGATAAGCATAGTTTCAAAGTTCCCGTTTTATTTTCCCTCCCTACACTTAAACTGAACATTGTCCCCAATGTTCCCCGAAAGTATCAAAGTTATGATAATAGAAGGTAATAAAAAAAAAAACGAAAGAAACTAATACTCCCCTGATTAGCTCGATAGGATCCGTGTGTGAAGTATTGGTTAAATCCTTTCCAAGAAGAATATATGCGTGAAAAGCTCCTTCCAACCTTATGTATCTTCTTCATGATAAATAAAACCTGCACACTTGAAGAAAACAAACGAAACCTTCGCGTAAAATCGGAGATATAAGACTCTACTAAACTAGGATATAATGCATGTGGAATGGATGTTTACAGAATTTTTTTTGGAAAATTAAGACCTGGAAAATTCCAAAATTTATAAGTAACTCAGAAAATGAGAAAAAATAATCTGTTGTTTTTACTCCTTCCTGACGCCGTCAGGTTGCGATCCTGACACCGTCAGGTTATCCTGACAAAAACTGGTCTGCGATTTTCTGGAAAAAATTCTGGAAAATTTACATCTTTAAAATCTGGAAAAATTTTCTGCAAAACATCCATTATGACTCGATACAAGCATTTGACTCGAACAAACACACATGCATATCTTTTAATTAGTTGTTATTCTCATGTTTACGTTTCTTTTGAAAACGTGTGTAATCCTCCCTATACTTATCCTTTATGTAAAATACCTTTATATGTTAATAAGACGAGGTTAAAAACAAAATAAAACATTTTTACAAATTTAAACATGAGAATAGACAATCAATAAAAGATATATGACACAAACAAGAAAACAATTAAGCATGGGTTTCCTCCCACGAAGCGCTTTTCTTTATTTATGAGTCTTGTAGCTAGACTCGTAGTCGTGCTCCTACGTGACTTCATTACCGTCACCTTCTTCCTCATGACAGTCTCTAGTGGGTGGTTCCATGTTGTAGAAGTGCCCTATGATACACCACTCTAAGAGTTCGTCCTCTCCCCACTCATTTCTATATTCCGGTCCTAAGTTCAAGCAATCCTTATAAAAACCAAAAATCTTGGCCATAACATAATCCAATCCTTTCTTCTTATCCTCCTCATTCCTATAATAGATGATAAGGTTTTAAAATGTACCTTTTTGAAGGGTCGTTTAAGCCCTTATTTGATCACTTTTGTATCCGTTATTACTTAATATCGTTCATTTTCACTTTTTAGGTCTCTTGAAGGCAAATTGCTGTAATGGCACTTATTTGGACGAAAAGGCGCGGATATACGAAGAAAATGGCCAAAGTCAAGAATCGAGACACTCCAGCTGCTGAAAACACAAGGTGACGGCGTCACTGCTTAACTGCGACGGCGTCTGAGGATTTTGTGATGGGACAGAAGCCAAAACTCTTATTTTCAAGTGACGACGTCAAGTTATAAAAGAGTAGACCGTCGCAATTCAGACGGCCTAGATTCAATCCAGACGGCGTCAGAAGCTGAAGAGGACGGCGTCACAAGCACAAGGTGATGCCGTCGCAAGACTAACGTGGCCAAGACGAAACCCTAATGACGGCGACCCGACGGCGTCACACAACATAAGGTGACGCCGTCGCATATATAATCTTATATATAGAATCCGAATTTTCAGTATTTGTGTGTAGTCTTTTGGAGTAAAAACCAAAAACCGAACCAAGGCTGTCTTGTGCAGTATTTTAGGGTTCCAAACCCTATCTTACATCAAGATAAGTGTTTTACTTCATTAATTCAATTATATCTTTGATTATTTGTGTGTATGCTTGCATGTTCTCCATGTCCGGCTAATTTATTTTTGTGTTTGCTTAGGGAATATGAAACTTAATTATTGAATATTGATTGGTTGTCTCTTATCTTAGTTGTTAATGATCTAGTAATGCGATAGGTCATTCGTTGTGTACTTAATGCTTGATTAATCTTTGTGAACCTTAGGTTATAGCACCTTGAGCGGTTGTAAGCTAAACTATCCAAAGAGGCCTTAGAGTTAGAGTTTATGATCCCTAGTGGTATTTTGTAGACGAGACCCTTTGGTAACTTCAAAGAGTTAGGGATAAACGCATACCCTACAACTTTAGACACACAACGCAATTAAGAATAAGGACGTGACAATTCAACCACCAATAGGAGATAATTAAGGAGTAGTAAAACCTAAGTAAACACATCTTTAAACTATCATACGAGCACACAATAATTAGACATAGACTACATACACCTTAGATTAGATAATTAGATTAGTAGAGTAAACGGTAGCAATACCAACCCCCAAATCCAAACCCTGAAATTCGTACCTTTCCATTTCCTAAAAAACATAAAAAAGATAAAAAATAATCTTCCTCAACCCCAACCTTAGCGTAGTAACTTCTCACTAGCATTCCTATTCCCATAGAGAACGATATCAACACCCGTGGCTTACCCTAATACTACACTACAACGATTAGGTTCACTGCCTAGGGTGTTATAAAACTTGCTCGAAGAAAAGGAAGTTCCTTTGACCCCGAACGACGCGTGTAGCGTTATCAAGTTTTTGGCGCCGCTGCCGGGGAATAGAATAGCTAGTTAGTCGTCCACCCAGTTTAGGTGTCCTTTGCTTGATTCCTATCAAGTAAAATTTTCTCATTTTTTAGCTTTCTCATAGTATATCCCCCTTCTTCTTGACCTTTGTTCGTAATCCCATCACTTTTCATCATGGAAGGTGATAACCACCCACCATTCATCAACCCACAACCAATTGACCCGCCAAGAGCCCGTACTCTTGGTGAATACTCAAGACCAAGCCACGTAGGCTATAGGAACACCATTGAGCTTCCCGACCAAGCCCAAACTTCCATGGACTTCGTTCCGACACCATCCGGTTGGTGCAAAACGGATGTGCATTCCATGGACTTCGTTTCGAAGATCCAAATCAGCATCTGAGGGATTTCCTCAAAATTGTCGATTCCATTGACCTTGATGCTACTACTCGGGAGACCACGCGCCTGCGTCTCTTCCAATTCTCTCTACGGGACCAAACTAGTAATTGGCTTGAGCGACTTCCCGCCGGCTCCATCTCAAGTTGGGATGATCTCACCTCTCGTTTCCTTGCTCAATTTTTCCCACCGGGGAGAACCACTAAGCTTAGGAATGACATCTTGATGTTCCAACAACATCAAGGTGAATCTCTCTATGAAGCATGGACTCGATTCAAGGACTTAATTCATAAGGTCCCTCATCACGGCATTGATCTTTGGCTCCAAGTACAAATCTTTTATGATCATGTCAACTTCCCCACCAAGCGATCCATTGACCAAGCGGCCGGTGGAAAACTTAGTGATCTCACCGCGGAAGAATCATGGGGAATAATAGAGGACCTTGATCTCTATGACAACGAAAGTTGGAATGACCCCCGTGAGTTGCCCAAAACCGTTAAGGCAATCTCCTTGCCTCCCATTGACTCACAATCTTCCGACCGTAGGATGATCGAACTTGAAGATCAAGTTAAATTCCTAATGAGTTCCTACGAAAACCCTAAGTCTTCACGCCATGTGAACAAAGTTTCTTCTTCGTGTGAGCCATTTTATGATCCTCATAACACGCGCACTTGCACCCGATCCCCCGAACATGCTTCCGTTGACTACGCATCCTCACGTATTAATGGAACGGGAGGAAGATTCCCTACAACACCCGGACCTAGGAATTTCAATGAAACCCGAGAAGCATGGAAGGGCAAGCCCGACTTCTATTGGGGACAAACCAAGGAATTCACTTCCAATGATTTTTCATGGCCCCCACCTCAAGGTCCTAACCAACAAAACATCGAGGGGATGTTGCAAAACCTAGTTGCATCCCAAGAAGCCCAAATAGCTAAACTCTCGGACCGCTTTAACCAACAACAAGCCCAAATGGATAGGAAGATAGATAACCTTTTGAAAGCCATGACCAATAGTGATAGGAAGGTTAATGCTATCTGTTGAACCATTTTATCACGTTGCACACTCTCAGACCTTGAAAGATCTAGCACTCGTGGATCGTTAGTGTTGCCTATGTAATCATAAGCAAACTAATAGAAAATCTCTACAACTCGTGTTCTAAAGCGGAATGTAAACACAAGTTGTTATTACTAAGAACACTTAGATCCTCTATGGATCTTTTTATTCACTGAAACTCTATGTTTCAGATGCCCTACTATTACAAACTATATGGTTCCTTTTATAAACAAGGAACCCTAATCTCTTACTACCCAATCGACTAAACATGCAAGCATGCATTTAATGACTAATACACTAAACTATATTGAGCAGTACAATAAAACCCATGCTAACCTCAGGCCGTTCAAAGATAATAATGAGTTAGCATTTAATACAGTAAGCGCATGCTGATCCTAGTCAGCTTTTACCCTTCAGCAGTAACACGGCAATGCTTGTACTCTTCAGTAGAATCACTTCTTCAGCAGATTCTGCTTCTACTTCAGAAGAAACCTTCGGCAGTAATGACAGCAGAAATCCTACTTCACATAATTCCCAACAATCCTCCCTTAAACTGGAATTTGACTTGGTTAAGTTCCAGTTTCCTGACCTTGAAAGATCTTTGAGACTTCAGTACTAGAGGATTGTTTTCACACATCAGTAGCAAAGAACCAATAACAAACTCATCTCTATGATGATCAACCTTTGAGACTCCAGGTCTTTGCAGCAACACATGACATAATGTACATCAATACTTATCAGTTGCATACTATTCTAATCACATCCAGGTGTGTTAACATCTGAGAGAGGTGAATCATTGAAAATAATGGATTTGATGTCTCTTTACCAATAGCCATTACTACTGGAGTAGCCAAATGTTTAAGTTCGTAAACTATGATACATTGATAACCATCTGATTTATGAGCAAATCAGCAACTATATTAACGGATTTGAGGTGTCTTTACCTGTAGCCGTTTGCTCAGGACTAGTCAATTCTTAGAATTGGTGAATTGATAACCAAATATGGAGATAGTTGCCTTTACCACAATCCATATACGTGTGGGCTAGCCAATTCTTGGATTCCAAAAGGAATAGACCATGGTGAATTGAGGACCATACAACTCTCAACAATTAAGCATGGGTGGTTGCAGACCCTATGATTTTGAGCAAACCATTTCAGCTATCAACAGATTTGACATGTCTTTACCAAAGCTGCACCCTTTGGACTAGCCAACTCTTTGATACACATAAGGCATATCTGGTGAGTTAATAACCCTCAACGAAATACAATAAATCTGCAAAAGAAAGTTTTTTTTTTTTTTTTTTTTTTTTTTTTTTTTTTTTTACTAAAGAAATTAACAATACAAGGAATAGAAACATTATAAAGTAAAATAAAACAAATAATGCAAAAGACCATAAAAGATACCATTATGAAGATGAAGACGCAGCTTGAGCTTGAAGGAGTTGTGTGTTTATCAAGCTAATCAGTTGTTCAGCCTGTGGTCTTTCATTTCCAATTGGATCTGGAGGAATTTCCAGCTTCTGAGTCAGCATCCTCTCCATAAGTCTTTTGGACAATGGGTAAGTTCTTTCAGCCAACATGCAGACTGTGATCCCACCCTTCGTCTCAACTACATGCACACGAGGCAGATGATAGAATCTCCAAGATTCAATCCTCCATAAATGTGAGTTCTCCCAAATGAAATGACCTTTATCATTGGGAGATTGAGAGCTGAACAGAACATGAAGATCTCCCAAAAGGAACATCCCAGAGCCTTGTGGTGCATTGGTGCAGTAATGGGTGGTGACGAGAGTGTACAGAGTAAGCAAGTCTGCCCTGTCTACCAAATGGAGTATTTCCTTCAAAAAGGTGAACTCCATTGAGGATTTGTCCAAACGATGTATAACATTTAGCTCTTTATTAGTCAAAGTCCAATTTACCAGCACATTTTGATAGCCATCAGGAAAATCAGAGGAAGACCCTTCTAAAACAAAGGTTGACTCATCAGCCTCAAGATCTAACTTAGTGATTTTGGCCATCCTCTTCATCCTCCTTCCAGGCTTATATATTCCTAAAGATGGTGCATCTTCACGAATGGCATTCATGCTCACTAGCAAGTTTCTATCCTTCCTAGTTTTTAAACTTGCTATATCAGCATCTGAGCCAACAGATGCCACAGATGGAGTCCTGTTAGATGAGCTAGCAATCTCTGTAGGAGGTTTAGCAAAAACCATAGATGGTTCAGCAGAAGGAACCATGTCATCTTTTCTATCCAAAATAACTTCCGCTGCCTCAGCAGATGCTACAGTTGGGGTGGAAGAGGGGATGACTATTGCTTCAGTGGAAACAAATTGTTTGCTTCAGAACTTTAAATTTCAGAAGAAACAAGCAATAAGCTTTTAGCTAACTTGACCAGATATTAATGAACCACACTAGATGAATGTTAACGGAACAAGGCATTCTGCAAAACAAACTCAGAGACAAAACAGAGACATACCATACAAAAACTACAAACAGGAGTTAGCAAACAACATAAACACAAAGTTTACTATAAAATCCTCCCCTGAGGCATATGCCTCCCCTGAGGCATATGCCTCCCCTTAAACTTTGCAGTTAAGGGAAGAAAAAGATCCTCCATTATTCTTGGGTTTCCATTGATAGTTAGGTCTTTTATTATTCCAAGAACAACCTGCTGAAGTTTTGACAGATTTGACAGTAGTGCCCCAACATTGTTTCCTTTTATTCATAGAGTCAACATATGCAGGCCAATAACCATGTTTAAAGTATGGGCTAGTGGGTCGCACATAAAGTCTATTAGGAGATTTCCTCCAAGAAGGGTCAGTTCTAGCTTGTGGGACATGTGGTGGAATAATTTTAACATTGGTCCACACTGGTCTAGGTTTCTGCTGAAGAGCACATGCACCTGATCTTTGCTCATGAAAATCACAATCCTTAATTAAATGAAATTTACTTCCGCAAACAAAACAAGTCTTCTTTTTGGAAGATGGATTCAACAAAGAAGATGTTCGATTACATGTAGAAGTATTTAAACCAGAAACATTAAAGGAATTGTTTTTAACAGACAAATTATGCAAAGATGTAAAAGACAAGTCTTCAGTAGAAACAGGCTTGGAAGTTGGTTCCTCAGCAGTTATCCTAGAGGGCTTGTAGATAGTCTTGGGTGCAGGCTTGGGTGTAGGCTCAGGTGAGGGGTTAGGAAGGTCTGACTTATCACTTGGATCACAGCTGTAAGTAGATCATTGATCCGATGAATTGTCACTGTCAGAGAAAGAGACAAAATCATAAGATGAAGCATCGTTGTGCGGCAAGTCTTTTGACTTTTGCCATACAGATGGTGTGATCCATCAAAGTCAACATAATAGACAGGTCGGTGTGCATGAATTCACCTCTGATAGGTCCAGGGACAGCATGCAAATCACCTTCCTTTCTAAAATGTTCTAAGCCTGCAGGTGTAGATTTACGCCCATCATTCCTAGCTTCCAAGCCTACATACTTTTGAAAACCTAAACCTATTCCAGAGTTCACTGACTGACTACTATAGATTTCTTTAGCTAGATTGTCACCGTATATCAACCATTGTTTATGTCTAGCTATTTCCTCAGCAAGTTTCTCTTTAAGCTCTAGATTCTCAGTAATAGTATCGCTTTTTCATTTTCAGTGCGTTTCAAGTTAATGTTAGCAATATCTAGATCAAATTGAAGCACCTTAATCTTTTCTTCATAAGCAATCTGATTCTTTTGAAACCAAACCTTTTGTCTTTCTAATGTTTTTAACAAAAGTTTATAAGCTTCATTATCAACATAGCATGCATTGTATCTAGGTTTCATAGTATCATAAGCTTCTTTTAGTTCATTGTATCTCTCACTACAACCAAATATACAGTTGTGTACCTGAGAAAGACCCATGAAGGCAAACTGATCATGCATATCTTCTGAAGTGCACCTTGCCAGCAGTCCAAGCTTCTCTGTGTCAGAAGCTTCCACATTCACAGGTTCATGAGCAACCCAGTTGACCTGTTCATCCAAGGTGACTAGAGCTGCTGAAGTGCTAGCTCCTTTCGATTCTGTGAAAGGTATTGTAGCTGGAACTCTCTCCATTCTTCCTGTCTTTGCATTCCCTCGAGAAATGACCCATCTGGTGGCAAGAGAAACACTTGACCTTTCTCCTGTCAAATCGAGCTGGATCCTTTCCCTTGAATCCAAACTTCCTTCCTACCTTCTCTTCAAACCTCTTGATATCCACTGAAAGCATGGCCACTTGCCATTTCAGCTTCATCTCCTCCATCTCAAGTGGGTCCACTTGATCAAAGTCTTCATATACCAGATCTTTGCTGAGTGTCATAATCTGCAACAAAGGAGTGAAGGACATCCTCCAATATACTTCCAGTCTTAGCTTGAGGATGTGAAGGAGTGGGATGATAGGATGATGATGGTAAATAAGATGGACTAGAAGCATGCATCATCATATTCGAGTGGGATGTCCCAACAAAGGCTGAATGACCAGAGGAGGTTGCACGGTAGGGAGATCGACATCGGTTCAAGAGATCTGAGTTGGTTGTATAGCTCGTCAAAAGTGAGCATGTCCAGTCCACCTTTAGCTTTCAGGGCTATACTCACATGCAACCAAGATGGAGGCAAAGATCGAAGGAACTTAGAGTTGCTATCATCATTGTCAGGCTTTGCATTCAGCTGGTTTAGCTGACTCGGAATCTTGTGAAACCTGTCGTATCCCTTGTGGATACCCTCTTCTTCAGAAATATTGAACTCTTGGAAGTGTTGTCTAAGCATGGACTTCCTCATTCTTCGGGACTCTTCATTACCACCAAACCTAGCTTTAAGAGCCATCCAGATGTCCTTTGCATCAACCATGTGGTGAAAATCACCTAAGTGATCTTCAGGAATAGATTGAAGGAGGATGGTTCTTACCTTGTGCTCTCTTTGCACAGACCAAAACCTCTTCAGTAGTTTTGGGAGGAGCAATGGTGAACTTACCATCAAGATCTGGGATGGTCTTCTTTAGGTTGTTGCCATTTTTTACTATCTCCCATAGATTCCAATCAATATTGGAGATCCAGTTCTGCATCTTCATTGTCCACAGATCATATTCTTCCTTCTTCAGATAAGGAAACTTGCCATTACTGTTGGAGAGACTAAGTTGCTGCATAGAGGTGGTGTTTTTGATGATGTTGTTGTTGTTGGTGTTTGTGACATCTGATTCATCATCAGTTCCAGGCATTGTAAATAAGTTTTTGATTGTATTTGGGTGAGGAAAATAAGGTTCTCAGTATCGTAGAGACTCTCCCGAGGCTCAGATACCAATTGTATAATCCAAGATCCGGACTCAACTAGAGTGTATAATAACAATGATTGAACATGCACAGCGGAATAATAAGAACACAATCAAAGTTACCAACAAGGTTTTTCTTATAAAACAAATGATCCTCTATGGATCTTTACACCCTCTCTATAGAGGTTTTTCTTGAATGTTTTACTGAAAAAATTATCTTAAAACAATAAGACCTATGTTCCTTTTATAGACAAGGAACCCTAATCCCTTTCTTGGGAAGAGAACAAGCATGCAAATAAATTAATGTAAAACCCATACATATGCCTATGCTAACATTGGGCAGTACAATATAAGCCCATGCTAACCTATAATTAATACAGCGCATGCATATCCTATTCTGCTTCACTATATCAGCAGATTCACGGCTTCACTATTTCAGCCGTATTATATCTTCAGCAGATACCAACACTGCTTCAGCAGAAACCGTACTTCACACAGATTCCACTGTTTCTCGTTCAGCAGTATCACGGTTTCACAGAATTCCCAACACTATCTCAACTCCCGAGCCTTCCGGTGTAGAGATTAAGGACCCAAGTAAGTTAGCTAAGCATGTTCAATTCGTCAATACCATCGCCTTAGTGAAACCTAATAGAACAAATGACGAAGAGGACCATACACGCGAGACTAATGAAACAACCAAGGAAGTAGATGAAGTAGACAATGACTATTTCAATAAGTTTCCTATGGAAGAAGAGCTATCTCGCCACCCTCACTTAGTATGTGACCTCCGTCACATGTATGTTAGGAAAAGCCCTAGAATCAAGTTTGGGAACCCTTGGAATCTTAACATACCATGTTGCATAGGACACCTTTTCGTGGCAAAGGCCTACATTGATCGCAGGTCCCCAATCAACATAATGACTAGCACCTACTAAATTGGGAAATGAAGAAGCCTATTCCAACTAGGCAAGACCCCGATGATCCTAGTGTTAGTTGTAATTTTCTCGGTAGAGTTAAGGGATTGCCCGTTTATGTAGGTAGTTTCACGTTTCCTACGGACTTCATAATTGTGGATGATATTAGCACGGCTATAGATCCTAGCTTGTCCCACGTTATTCTAAGAAAACCTTTCATAGAAAACACCGGGATGACTTATGATCCCTCATTAGGAATAGTGCGATTCAAGGATGAGACCGACGACATAGCTTACCAAACGCCGTTTAAGATTGAGAAGTTTTCATCACTCTCTAATGATGAAAAGGAACTTAAACTGTCGGTCTATTATAGGAATAATAAGGATAAAGAAAAAGGAGTAGAGTATGTTATGGCTAAGATTTTCGGATTCTTTAAGGATTGCTTGAACCTAGGACCGAAATATAGGACCGATTGGGGAGAGGATGAACTCTTATAGAAGTGCATCATAGGGCACTTCTACAACATGGAATCCCCCAATAGAGACCGTCATGAGGAAGGAGATGGTGGTAATGAAGTTACGTGAGAGCACGGCTACGAGTCTAGCTACAAGACTCTTAAATAAAGAAAAGCGCTTCGTGGGAGGCAACCCATGCTTAATTGTTTGTTTGTTAGTGTCATATATCTTTTATTAATTGTTTATTCTCATGTTTAAATTTGTAAAAATGCTTTATTTTGTTTTTAACCTCGTCTTAATTGCATATAAAGGTATTTTACATAAAGGATAAGTGTAGGGAGGATTACACACGTTTTCAAAAGAAACGTAAACATGAGAATAACAATTCATTAAAAGATATATTTGTGTGTCTGTTCGAGTCAAATGCTTGTATCGAGTCATAATGGATGTTTTCGTAAAATTTTTCCGATTCTAAAGATATAAATTTTCCGAATTTTTTGAGAAAATCGCAGACCGGTTTTGTCGGGATAACCTGACGGCGTCAGGATTGCAACCTGACGGCGTCAGGAAGGAGTAAAAACAACAAATTACTTTTTTCTCGTTTTCTGAACTACTTATAAATTTTTGGAATTTTCCAAGTCTTGATTTTCCAGAAATTCTGTAAACATCCATTCAACAAGCATTATATCTTAGTTTAGTAGAGTCTTATATATATTATTACCGCCGATTTTACGCGAAGGTTTTGTTTGTTTTCTTCAAATGTGCAGGTTTTATTTATCAAGAAGAAGAAACAAAAGATTGGAAGGAACTTTTCACGCATACATTTTTCTTGGAAAGGATTTAACCACTACTTTACACGGATCCTACCGAGCTAATCAGGGGAGTACTAGTTTCTTTCGTTTTTAATTACCTTCCATTATCATAACTTTGATACTTTCGGGGAACATTGGGGACAATGTTCAGTTTAAGTGTAGGGAGGGAAAATAAAACGGGAACTTTGAAACTATGCTTATCCTTGATTATTTGCTTTGTCCAATTGTATTTGTGTAAATAAACCATGAGAAAATGTCAGTTAGGGTAATTTTGGCACCATATTTAAAATTTTTCATGACATATAGGAGTGGGCCATTAGTCTTAACAAAAGCGTCTCACGGATAGGAAGTTGCATGACTAGCACAAAAAACCCTTTACCACCTAAATTCCACCCAAAATGTGAGGATCGCCCTTAGATTAGTAGGAATTAAAGCATTCAACTTTAATGCTTAGAGTGTGAACCGGTAGTATATTAGATTCTAGAACTTGTTTTGTGATGCATTCCGAGATCGCTAGTAAGACTACACTTGTGTAGTTAGGAATAACTAAATGATAAGAGGCATTAGGATAACCCTTGTTTGATACCGTAATATAATTACTTCTTCCACATCGGTTGAGTAATTCCCCACACCTTTGCGTTGTACTCATCTTTAGTACACGATACCCCTAGTTAACCCCTCAGAGCCTATCCTTTTCGCGGTTCTCGTGATGTTTCGGTTTTTCCGGAATATCAATGAAGAGCATTGTTTACACCCCACCCCCAAATATACACCCAAATCGCCTTAGCCTGCCCTGTATGCACTCACTTTTAGTGCATTATTGTTATCACCCTAAACCCTTAGTTCAATTATCTAATTACTTGCATGAGTTGCTAAGTCGAGTCATATCCTTTGTACACAGTTTTGGGATGATTGGGACTCATGGGAAAAGTTAAAGTTTATAAATGATTGGAAGGGAACGTTAAATTCCCTAATTTGCGTAATAACGTACGCCAAGTGTTTTGATCTTTTCAATTCGGGTCAAATTAGTGTTAGAGTAATAAAAACTCAAGTGTAGGGATGTGCCTATAAATCCCTATCATTTTGATGTTACAGTAGACGATGGTAGAGTAAAAGTGTATGAAAAAAAGAGAGAAAAGAAAAAAAATAGAGTGTTCAAAAAAAAATACATACGGGCTACCATCCTACATATATCCTTTAAATTTATGTTTGTTTGTTTCATTTATTTAGAGTCTAGAGTGTCGAGTCTTGGCTTAGCAACGCCATTCTTCGTATGCTTGTAACATAAAGATTTTTGACTTGCCACCACTAAATAGCCTATCCCACCAAACCCTTTGTTTCCCTACCGTAAGCCTAACATTACAACCCTTTAAAGACCTCTTTGATAGTCTTTCCTAGGTGCTTACGCCAAAGCGATGGAGGTTTGATCTATTCTCAAGCCTATGGTAATCTATGTACTAGGACCGGTTAATGAGTGTTTAATCTTCCATTTCCAACTTGTTATATTTCATATACACCCGAGAGATGTGAGTATCCAAACACCCCATGTGAGGTGCTAGTATGTAATTTCCGTGCTTGTTATGACTTTTTGCGGGGCTTATATGTGTTGTGGACTGTTTTAAACCAATGCTTCATGACCCCTAACTTATAAATTAATTGGCTAAAAGCACATTTGCTTGAGGACAAGCAAATACCAAGTGTAGGAATATTTGATAAGGTTTTAAAATGTACCTTTTTGAGGGGTCGTTTAAGCCCTTATTTGATCACTTTTGTATCCGTTATTACTTAATATCGTTCCTTTTCACTTTTAGGTCTCTTGAAGGCAAATTGCTGTAATGGCACTTATTTGGACGAAAAGGCGGATATACGAAGAAAATGGCCAAAGTCAAGAATCGAGACACTCCAGCTGCTGAAAACACAAGGTGACGGCGTCACTGCTTAACTGCGACGGCGTCGGAGGTTTTTGTGACGGGACAGAAGCCAAAACTCTTATTTTCAAGTGACGACGTCAAGTTATAAAAGAGTAGACCGTCGCAATTCAGACGGCCTAGATTCAATCTAGACGGCCTCAGAAGCTGAAGAGGACGGCGTCACAAGCACAAGGTGACGTCGTCGCAAGACTAACGTGGCCAAGTCGAAACCCTAATGACGGTGACCTGACGGCGTCACACAACATAAGGTGACGCCGTCGCATATGTAATCTTATATATAGAATCCGAATTTTTCAGTATTTGTGTGTAGTCTTTTGTAGTAAAAACCAAAAACCGAACCAAGGCTGTCTTGTACAGTATTTTAGGGTTCCAAACCCTATCTTACATCAAGATAAGTGTTTTAATTCATTAATTCAATTATGTCTTTGATTATTTGTGTGTATGCTTGCATGTTCTCCATGTCTGGCTAATTTATTTGTGTGTTTGCTTAGGGAATATGAAACTTAATTATTGAATATTGATTGGTTGTCTCTTATCTTAGTTGTTAATGATCTAGTAATTCGATAGGTCATTCGTTGTGTACTTAATGCTTGATTAATCTTTGTGAACCTTAGATTATAGCACCTTGAGCGGTTGTAAGCTAAACTATCCAAAGAGGCCTTAGAGTTAGAGTTTATGATCCCTAGTGGTGTTTTGTAGACGAGACCCTTTGTTAACTTCAAAGAGTTAGGGATAAACGCATACCCTACAACTTTAGACACATAACGCAATTAAGAATAAGGACGTGACAATTCAACCACTAATAGGAGATAATTAAGGAGTAGTAAAACCTAAGTAAACACATCTTTAAACTATCATACGAGCACACAATAATTAGACATAGACTACATACACCTTAGATTAGATAATTAGATAAGTAGAGTAAACGGTAGCAATACCAACCCCCAAATCCAAACCCCGAGATTCGTACCTTTCCATTTCCTAAAAAACATAAAAAAGATAAAAAATAATCTTCCTCAACATCAACCTTAGCGTAGTAACTTCTCACTAGCATTCCTATTCCCCTAGAGAATGATATCAACATCCGTGGCTTACCCTAATACTACACTACAACGATTAGGTTCACTGCCTAGGGTGTTATAAAACTTGCTCGAAGAAAAGGAAGTTCCTTTGACCCCGAACGACGCGTGTAGCATTATCAATAGACCGATAGTTTAAGTTCCTTTTCATCATTAGAGAGTGATGAAAACTTCTCAATCTTAAATGGCATTTGGTAAGCTATGTCATCGGTCTTATCCTTGAATCACACTATTCCTAACGAGGGATCATAGGTCATCCCGGTGCTTTCTATGAAAGGTTTCCCTAGAATAACGTTGGACAAGCTAGGATCTATGGCCGTACTAATATCATCCACTATTATGAAATCCGTAGGAAACGTGAAACTACCTACATAAACGGGAAATCCCTTAACTCTACCAAGAAAATTGCAACTAACCCTAGGATTAACGGGTTCTTGCCTAGTTGGGATAGGCTTCTTCATTACCCAATTGTAGTAGGTGCTAGTCATTATGTTGATTGGGGACTTGCGATCAATGTAGGCCTTTGCCACGAAAAGGTGTCCTATGCAACATGGTATGTTAAGATTCCAAGGGTTCCCAAACTTGATCCTAGGGCTTTTCCTAACATACATGTGACGGAGGTTACGCACTAAGTGAGGGTGGCGAGATAGTTCTTCTTCCGTAGGAAACTTATTGAAATAGTCATTGTCTACTTCATTTACTTCCTCGGTTGTTTCATTCGTCGGTGTTTCCTTAACCTCAAGTATCATCTCATGGTTCGCTTCGTCATTTGTTCTATTAGGTATCACTAAGGCGATGGTATTGACGAATTGAACGTGCTGAGCTAACTTACTTGGGTCCTTAATCTCTACATCGGAAGTTTCGGGAGTTGAGATAGCATTAACCTTCCTATCACTATTGGTCATTGCTTTCAAAAGGTTATCTATCTTCCTATCCATTTCGGCATGTTGTTGGTTAAAGCGGTCAGAGAGCTTAGCTATTTGGGCTTCTTGGGATGCGACTAGGTTTTGCAACATCCCTTCAATGTTTTGTTGGTTAGGGCCTTGAGATGGGGGCAATGAGAAATCATTGGAAGTTAATTCTTTGGTTTGCCCCCAATAGAAGTCGGGCTTGCCCTTCCATGCTTCTCGGGCGTCATTAACAGTCCTAGGTCCGGGTGTTGTAGGAAATCTTCCTCCCGTTCCATTAATACGCGAGGATGCGTAGTCAACGGAAGCTTGTTCGGGGAATCGGGTGCAAGTGCGCGTGTTATGAGGATCACTATACGGCTCATACGAGGAAGAAACTTTGTTCACATGGCGTGAAGACCTAGGATTCTCGTAGGAGCTCATTAGGAATTTTACTTGATCTTCAAGCTCGAGCATCCTACGGTCGGAAGATTGTGAGTCAATTGGAGGCAAGGAGATTGCCTTAACGGTTTTGGGCAACTCACGGGGGTCATTCCAACTTTCGTTGTCATAGAGAGCAAGGTCCTCTATTATACCCCACGATTCTTCCGCGGTGAGATCACTAAGTTTTCCACCGGCCGCTTGGTCAATGGATCGCTTAGTGGGGAAGTTGACATGATCATAGAAGAGTTGGACTTGAAGCCAAAGATCAATGCCGTGATGAGGGACTTTATGGAGTAAGTCCTTGAATCGAGTCCATGCTTCATAGAGAGATTCACCTTGACGTTGTTGGAACATCAAGATGTCATTCCTAAGCTTAGTGGTTCTCTCCGGTGGGAAAAATTGAGCAAGGAAGCGAGAGGTGAGATCATCCCAACTTGAGATGGAGCCGGCAGGAAGTCGCTCAAGCCAATTACTAGCTTGGTCCCGTAGAGAGAATTGGAAGAGACGCAGACGCGTGGTCTCCCGAGTAGTAGCATCAAGGTCGATGGAATCGACAATTTTAAGGAAATCCTTAAGATGCTGATTAGGATCTTCGGAACGAAGTCCATGGAATGCACATCCGTTTTGCACCAACCGGATGGTGTCGGATCGCAGGGCCGTAGTTTGGGCTTGGTCGGGAATCTCAATGGTGTTCCTATAACCTGGGTGGCTAGGTCTGGAGTATTCACCAAGAGTACGGTCTCTTGGCGGCTCATTTGGTGGTAGGTTGATGAATGGTGGTTGGTTATCACCTTCCATGATGAAAAGTGATGGGGGTACTAACAAAGATCACGAAGAAGGGGGATAGACTACCAGGAAGCTAAAATTGAGAAAAAAATTTACTTGATAGGAATCAAGCAAAGAAACCTAAACGAGGTGGGCTACTAACTAGCTATTCTATTCCCCGGCAGCGGCGCCAAAAACTTGATAACGCTACACGCGTCGTTCGGGGTCAAAGGAACTTCCTTTTCGTCGAGCAAGTTTTTCAACACCCTAGGCAGTGAACCTAATCGTTGTAGTGTAGTATTAGGGTAAGCCACGGGAATTGATATCGTTCTCTAGGGGAATAGGAATGCTAGTGAGGAGTTACTACGCTAAGGTTGGGGTTGAGGAAGATTATTTTTTTATCTTTTTATGTTTTTTTAGGAAATGGAAAGGTACGAATCACGGGGTTTGGATTTGGTGGGGAGGGGGTTGGTATTTCTACCAATTACGCTATTATCTAATTATCTAATTAACTAAGGTGAGGGTAGTCTATGTCTAATTATTGTGTGCTCGTATGATATTTTAAAGATGTGTTTACTTAGGCTTTATTACTCCTTAATTATCTCCTATTGATGGTTGAATTGTCACGTCCTTATCCTTAATTGCGTTGTGTGTCTAAGGTCGTAGGGTATGCGTTTATCCCTAACTTTTTGAAACTACCAAAGGGTCTCGTCTACAAAATCTCTCTAGGATTTATAAACTCTAACTCTAAGGTACTCTTTGGATGGTTTAGCCTACAACTACTCTAGGTGTTATAGTCTAAGGTTCACAAAGATTAATCAAGCATTAACTACACAACGAATGACCTATCGCATTACTAGATCATTAACAATTAAGATAAGAGACAACCAATCAATATTCAATAGTTAAGTTTCATATTCCCTAAGCAAACACACAAGTAAATTAGCCGGACATGGAGAACATGCAAGCAAACACACAAATAATTGAAGACATAATAGAATTAATGAAGTAAAGCACTTATCTTGGTGTAAGATAGGGTTTGGAACCCTAAAATACTGTACAAGACAGCCTTGGTTCGGTTTAGGTTTTTACTCCAAAAGACTACACACTTAAAACTGAAAAATTTGGATTCTATATATAAGATTACATTCGCGAAGGCGTCACCTTATGATTTGTGACGCCGTCGGGTCGCCGTAATTAGGGTTTTGTCTTGGCCACGTTAGTCTTGCGACAACGTCACCTTATGCTTGTGACGCCGTCCTCTTCAGCCTCTGACGCCGTCTGGATCAAATCTAGGCCGACTGAGTTGCGATGACCTACTCTTTTAAAGCCTGACACCGTCACTTGTAAATAAGCAATTTGGCTACTGAGCCGTCACAAAAGTGCTCCGACGGCGTCGCAGATAACACCTGACGCCGTCCTCTTGTATTTCAGCAGCTTGAGTGTCTCGATTCTTGACTTTGGCCATTTTCTTCGTATATCCGCGCCTTTTCATCCAAATAAGTGCCATTCCAGCAATTTGCCTTCAAGAGACCTAAAAAGTGAAAAGGAACGATATTAAGTAATAACGGATACAAAAGTGATCAAATAAGGGCTTAAACGACCCCTCAAAAAGGTACATTTTAAAACCTTATCAGTTCAACAGTTTCAAGTTTGAGCGATTATTGTAATAAATACCAATATTGATGAAATAAGTAGTGGGTTACGTTGTTATACACCCATAGTTCATTTGTTTATTAATCAGATCAAAAGTTGAGTGAATCCATAGAGTTTGTACGCAAATCAGTTGAACACAAGTTTCAAGGTTGGGTCATGTTGTTGTACTGCAACATTAGTATCATTGCAATACCGTATTATTGTTCTAAGCCTCATGATACGCAAACCTTAACAGTACGACCTCATAGTAATGAACTAATGATGTAAGTTACTCACATCATAGAGATGATGTAAGTAATAAGGCCCTCGGGTAGGAGTTTGCCAACATCCTATGGGGTTCTCAAACTCGAGACAATTATTCAGGTTATTTAAGCTTTATATTCTCCTCATAGACCCATAAATAATCACAAGACTACTGATAATAATATACGTCCTTAATATTTTGTATCATTTATTTCAGGTTCTTGCTCGAGAAAGAAATGGGGTAATATATCTTTTTTTTCGTATATATACTTTGACATCCTTTTTTGTTGATCGTCAATACGTTTGCACCAAATTTACAAAACAGCCCCTCAAGTATCCATTATCAGGAACCTACTCGCAGTGGATTGAAAACCACTAGCAGTGGTTTCATATACTCTAGCAGTGGATACACCAAATTTACAAAACAACCCTTCAAGTATCCATTATCAGGAACCTGCTAGTAGTGGATTGAAAACCACTAGCAGTGGTTTTAAAGACTCTAGCAGTGGATACAGCAAATTTTCAAAACAGATCGTTAAGTATCCATTATCAGAAACCTGCTAGCAGTGGATTGAAAACTACTAGCAGTGGTTTGAAAGACTCTAGCAGTGGATACAACAAATTTTCAAAACAGCCCGTTAAGTATCCATTATCGAGGAACACGCTAGCGTGGATTGAAAACCACTAGCAGTGGTTTGAAAGACTCTAGCAGTGGTTAGAAAATAACTAGAAGTGGATTCAAAATTAATTTATCTTTCGTATATATGCTTTCTATAAATACTTTTTTTCATTCTTAGGAGAAATTGGAGTTAACTAATGATCTTCGGCATCTTAGTGCACAGTTTTGTGATGAGCTTAATCATGATTTTCTTGACTTGTTTGAGTCAAGTCAGTCAAGCATTGATACTAGTTCATCAGCACGGCTAGATGAATTTTCTGATGACGATGTTGCAAAGGTAATTTACAAAATCAGTAAACAAGTGTAAAACCCTTTCCGTACCATAACATATCATAACGATAGGTTCTTTATAAACGCTGACAGGAATTTATTATCCAAGAAGAATTAAGGTTGCGACATGAAGAATTACAAAGTGCCTGGTTAAAAGAGCAGCAATTGATGCAACAAGAGAAGAGGTTAAGGATGGAATAGGACAAGTTGATAATGAGGGAAGAGGGAAAGAGGTTGCAGTATGAAAATGAACGAAAGAAAAGGGGAGAAGCAATCATGAACTCAGATCATATGAAAGCGAGTAGAGCGCGTTTTGCAGCTTCCAAAAGGAGTGAACAACGTCCGGGTGAAGCTAATTCGTATTATTGGACCAAGGCATATGCTGAAAACAAAAGACGATGCTCTAGCTTACGATCCGATATGAGTGAAAAACTTAAAATTGTCACGCCTTGGGTTGAGGTATGAAAAATACTTCTTGAAAACCTTTTAAAATATATCTTGTTAATGACAATTGATTATTAGTTTAATCGTTGCATATACTAGGATCAGCACGCTCCAGCAATCTTTGTCAACAGAGTTCAATTTACAAATGAATTTGACGAATTTCTTGGACAAATTGGACCGCTTAACTGCAAGTTTCCTTGGTGTGACGATGTGTTTGTGGATAGAAGGTTTTGGGAAAGTTTAGTTTGCTTAGACCCGCCTAGGAAAGGTTGGCTAAGGAATGAGGCAAGTACTCATACAATTGTACCTACTTAATTGATTTCTTATAACGTTTATCACACTCATTCATGTTTCGCAATTTACAGCACATAGAGTTGTGGGTTAATTACCTTTGGCATGTTAGGCCCGATACGGTTGATTGGGCGATGGTTAGTAGCTATTTTGTTCAGCTTCTGTTACAAAATTCTTTGCCGTTGTGGTATGCTAATGGTGAAAGATACTATATTCCATGGTCGGCGTTAAGCACGTATGTGACGATATATATATTTTATTCTAGTCCAGTCTCATTCATTTAATTATGCTGTTTAGCTTTTGCCATATATTAATGTTATGTTTGTGACCCAAACGTTGTAGGTTTTCATGCCTATTAATGAAACTGAAGCTCATTGGTGTCTTGTGCGTTTGGAGATAGACACAGGCATTGTTACCTTTTATGATAGCGGTCAAACTTTTGAAGATGAATGGCGAGAGTTTTATATCAAACTGAGGGAGTGTTTACAGGTTTGACTATTTATTCATATGTCATAAGAATTAATACTGAACCGTTTAACCAGTGTTTTAAAACATTAGATTTTTTAAAACAGTGTAACTTTTGTCCACAACTACAATTACCTGAGGTCCTAGCACAAGCGCAAGTATTTGAGAAGAAAGGCATTGATCCGGCAAGTTATTTCATTACATTTACTATCGCTGAACAAGTACCGAAGCAGGCCGGGATATTTGGTGATTGTGGTATTTGGGTATGTATTTTTTTATACCGATTGGCTTTTGGTCTATCATTGGATGTGAAGGATCCTATTCAGGTTGCGCTTTCATACCGTGAACAAATGGCGAGGTTTTTTTTTTAAACACCGTGTTTGTGTTTGGTGATGTTCTAGTTTTGTTGATGTATTA